>JAAKBH010000513.1:0-226771 GCA_019776075.1 Amaranthus palmeri
ACCAGGTACCCGGCTTTTCGGGTACCCGATAATGAACACCCCTATTATCGACCTCGTTATTTCATTCACTACTACTGCCCATGAATTATGAACTTGGATTCATACTTTATACGGGCCAATTTTGCTACCTCCCGTGAACGACATCATTGACCGTGAGGTCACGAGGGGGAGTAATGTAGAAGAAATGAGTATGAAAGTTAATGGCGAGAGGAAGAGTAAAGAAACACACAAAAATCAAATTTCAAAAGAAAAAGGGACAAAGGAACCAATTCAAACAAAAGTTTAAGCTGATGGTTGAGGCCCCATGATATGTTATATATTCTAACATTATAAAATATATTTTATAATATACTCCCTCCTATTCATAGAGAATGAGACATTTGCTTTTTCACACTATCTAATACACTTATTCAATGCTTAATATCTCTTACTATACATAACGAAATATTATAAAAAGTGAATATTAATAATATTTGCATTGAGACGAATCAAACAAGATCTCATTTGATGTTTAAATCTATAGATTAAAAATAAAATCCAAATTAAGAGTAATAAGTGAATAGTGTCAAAAAATAAATGTCCCATTCTTTATGAATATAAGGTAGTATTTGCTTAGCTTAATATTGTTTAATGACTCGAGATTAGGTTATCAATTAAAGGACCGAAAACATAAATTAATTAAAGCTTTGATAATACTTGTACAAGCGTGTTTTATCAAACAAAAAAAAATTAGATAGTTAAAAGGAAAAGTAACCGTGAATAATATAACTTTTTACTGATTTCCCTACAATAATACAAACTTTTAATTAACTATGAATGATACCAAGTTTAAAAGTGTTTCCCTCCAACATGCAAACAAATTACCCAACCTAATATTATAGGTCATTTGATTCCAAAATAAAGATAAACTAAACCATAAAAGGAAAAAAAATAAAATAAAATCACTCCCTTAATCCTATTACCGACTGTCACCCTATCCCCTTCATAGCCTTTTCAATATTGTTGGTTTCCAACCAACCTCACTGGGCGTTGGCGACCCATTCCATTGCCAAAACCAACCACACCATCCTCTTGGCCGATGCAAGCACACCATACAACCTGGAAACTTACAAAAGAATTTTCCAATACTCATGCATTGGGATTGTGGTGCATGGGCGACGATAGGGTTGTGACGAGGACGACTTAGGTGGTGTTACCGGAGTTGGCAAGTAATTTGCACTGAGCTAGGGGAGGGGGATGTTGCTGGAATTGGGGATGGAGGGGAGGGTTGAAGGGAGGATAAAGGGGAAGGGGTGGGTGGGTATTTGATTTTAGGATTTTATTTATTTAATTTAGTTGTTATTTTAGCAAATAACATGTTTTTAGAGGTAGTAAGTTACTTTGTATACTCAGAGAAAACACCCTTGAAACTTTGTATTATGGTTAATTATTAAAATTTGGTATTATTATAGGAAAGTTAGTGAAAGGTTGTACTCCCTCTAAGACTCCAACACAATTCAATTGTCCCATTTCCTTATTTGGACAATTCACTTTAATTGTGTCATTTCCTTTTTTGTTAATTTTTTTTACATAAATACCCCACTTTTCCAATTCTCATTACCCAAATACCACCTTTACAATTAATTTAATCAATTAAAATACCCAACTATCACATTTTTGGTGGACCACATCCCACTCTTAATATCAGTGTCAAACTCAAATGGGACAATCAAATTTTGTTGTAGGGAACATTATTTACGGTAATTTTTGCATATTTTAAATACAAATAAATCTATGAATTAGACATAATTACAGTAATATACCAATCTGTTTAATCCAATTTATTTTATTAATAAAAAAATAATCATGATAAGCATAATCATAGCGTTTATGTATAAAATAATTGCTACATTGCAGCTATTAACATTATTTATTGTTCGAGATTTTTTATACATTACGACTTGTGGCTCAATGGATAGAGCATCTGCATGTGGAGCAGAAGGTTTGGGGTTCGACCCCTATTAGGCGCAGGTATCAATTGGGGGGTTTCTTGACTACGCGCATCTCTCTTTACTCTCTCTTGGGGGTATGGGTATGATTTGTCCCCATCTTACAAGAAAAAGAAAAACCGCCCACTCGGACCCTGCCTTGTGCGAGATACCGAGAAGTTTCTTTCCTTTATTTTTATACATTGCGACTAATGTATAAGAAAAAATATAGTGAAAATAGAATCTTGTTTAAATCATATAATTCGCATATTTTCATGATATTAACTTTCTATATTTAGGAAAAAATAATTAATTCATTATAATCTACTCATCTATCCTCTTTGAATTGCGTCTAAAAGAGGAAGTGGGTAAATTTCACAAAAGTGGTAATGAAGGAAGACATTGAAAGTAGATGAAAATTAAAAAATGATTAAAATATATGATGAGATTAAAAGAAAGTAGTAAGCTAGTCATTCATTGCCCAAAAATAGAAATGATGCAAATTAAGTGGAACGGACCAAAATGGAAGATTATGCAAATTCAATGCGACATAAATTGCGTAAAAAGTCAAATATAGCAAAATAATGTATTAAATTGTTGAAAAGACAAGTATAACAGATAATAAAAGCACAATTTAAACTAAAAACTTAAACACATTTTATTAAAAATACTTATATGCTAACTTACAAGTTATGATATCCTAAGGAAAGAATTTAAACTAAAAACTTAAAACACATTTTATAAAAACTAAAATTTTTAACTATAAAAATAATAGAAACTATTCAATGATGCTAACCTAAAAACGAATAAATGTCAAACAAATGAAATACGGAAGGAAGGAAGAATTTGATGCAACAAGTAATCCGCATTACGAGAATAAGCTTGTGTCAATCAAACAGTATTCAAACACACTGGTGCTTCTTTGCGGCGGCACATTTTCATAAAATCCAAATTATTTGCATGATTTTGTGGTACCACAGTATGCATTATGCACATTATGTCCATCAAAACCCAGTGCAACTGTCTGCATCCCTCAGAATCGAAGACGAAGCATTATAGAAATCTCTATACACAACGTTACTTCTGGGATTGTCCTCATTTATCTCCTTAATTATTGCTTCTTGTAGCGCCTTATTATGAGCCTTTGCAAACCCATTCAAACCCTTTAAGCATCCTAGTTCATCGTATAGTGTTTTATCTTTTGATTGGAATGAAAACAAATAGATCGGTACACACCCGATGGGGGAAGTTTCCAGGGATAAATATATGAATGGTGTGGGTGTCAATGATTATATGAAATATAACCTTTTTGATTGCACCCATTACTTCTGGAACCATTTTTTGTACTTCTTCAATTGTTTTTTGCTGTAGGAGAGCGAAATTATAGTCGTTACTGTTGAACATTTAGTGACTAATAATCCTAAGTATATAATCACCAAGTACTACAAATAGTAGTGGGACAATATGTATTAAAAATACAAGGTCCTTTGAGTTGATTGCATTGGATTTCCTTACTTATTCCATATTAATTTTGGTCTTACAATGGAGTAATTGGGAGGAATAATGCTTATGAATACCTTGTTAATGGTATTGATTGGAGGCCATTAATAATGAGGAATAATGCTCATGATTACCTTGTTAATGGTATTGATTGAAAACCATTAATCTTGGTCATCAATAGGTGATTGAATGGCCATGACCCTTAGCTATACTTGGAGTAGTATAAAATAGGGCTTGGTGATGAATGGAAATGTACACCTTTTCTCATTCTCTAACTTTCATTTGCTTGTGTTCTTTCCAAGAGAGTAATTAACTCTTCTTTAGAGCTTCCAAACCTTATAGTTTTCTAAACACATTGTTATTAAGTGACATACTCATTAGTTGTGGCATGCTAGACTAGGACATGTGAATTTTGATAAAGTTTCTTTTATGTCTAAGCATGATTTAATTCCTACGTGTTTTAAATTATCTAAAAACTGCAAAACGTGCATGTTAAATAAGATCACAAGAACACCTTTTAAAAGTGTTGAACGAAAATCCAAAATTTTGGAACTAATCCATAGTGATCTTTGTGACTTTCATAGTACACTAGTATTTGGAAATAAGAAATATGTCATAACCTTTATTGATGATTTTTCCAAGCTTTGTTATGTATATCTTTTACATACAAAAGATGAGGCTCTTGATCACTTTAATTAAGATTTACAAAATTGAAGTAGAAATGCAAATTAGTAGTAAACTTAAAAGGTTAAGAACCGATAAAGGAGGTGAATATTATGGTCCAAACTATTTTAATTCAATGGGATTTATACATGAAACAACAGCCGGATACGCACCACAATCAAATGGTGTGGCGAAAAGGATGAACCGTACTCTATAAGAGATGGTTAATTCTATGTTATCCTAAGTGATGGATTTTGGGGTGAAGGTACTAGAAGCGAAGTATCTTCTAGTGTTCCATATTTGTTTAATGTAGAAGGTGACCCATTGACTTATAGCGATGCTATGGCATCACATGATAGCGCCTTTTCGAAAGAGGCTATTGATGATGAGATGCAATCCATCATGGGTAATAACACTTGGGTGTTAGTAGATCTTTCTTTTACTTGTAAACCAATAGGTTGCAAGTGAATTTTTCGAAAGAAAATGAAGATTGACGGTACTATTGACAAGTTCAAGGCCCGTTTAGTGGCACAAGGCTTTAGACACAAGTATAGTATCGATCATTTCGATACATATGGACCGGTTGCAAGAATAACCACTATCCGGTTATTGATAGCTTTAGCTACGGTCTATCATCTAGAAATACATCAAATGGATGTTAAAACCGCATTTCTATATGGGGAATTAGATGAGGACAGTGGCGGACTTACCTAGGGGCCAGGGGTGGCACGTGCCCCTAGGCGATTTAGAGAAAAAATTTCCAAGTCTAAAGCTCTTTAATCTATTTCTTTCAGTTAAGTATTCATTATGTAATATTGCCAACCATTTAATCTACTTTTTTCATTTAAGTATTCATTATGTAATATTCTCTCTCTGTTACCCCATATTTTTGTTAATCTTATTAGACAAAACTCTAAATTAAGTGTACTAGGGTACAAAAAGACCTATACCAAGTCATGAGTAAGAAGCTCTTTAAATCTATGATTGAATTTGTAGGTAAATAGTACTACCCTTAAACAAACGTACCTTTTTTTTCTAGCTCTATTAACAAAAACTATATTTAAAATATTTATGTTGAACACACTAAGCTATGCAATATTTAAATTCAATGAGTAAATTTTTGAGGTAAGAGATTTTATGCCGATAAAAAACCTATTAACACCAAATTAGTTTGTCTAAATCTCAACCAATGTCCCCAATTCGGACAATTAGAATTGTATGCTACTATTAAAGAATGTCAAAAAATAAAAAAATAAAAATAAATCTAAAGGAAGTGCAAAAACCAAAAACCTAAAAATTTAAATTACAGTGTGATAACTTAAACTCAATTACAAAAACGATCATTTTATAAGTGTCTATTTACTAATCATGTATTACAAAAGTAAATATTCAAAAGATTCATAAGTAAATATTACAAAAGAAAATACTCCAAATAAACTCAATTTTGAGCACTGTGAATAAAACCCAATTCGGACAATTAGAATTGTATGCTACTATTAAAGAATGTCAAAAAAAAAAATCCTACTAATTTCAATCTAAATTAGTTTATTAAAAACCCTAATTTTTAATCCTAGCCTTTAAGATTTAATGAGATCCAAATTGATCCTGAATTCAAATACGGACATATTAGATTATTTTCTACAATATTCTTGCTATTGTGAAGAAAATTCAAAAATAATAGGAATAAAAGGGGAAAACACGTGTTTTAAACACCCTTCTTATTTAATTTAGTTCAACTTTTATGCATGGTCTACAATGCAAATTTGTGACAATTGAAGCCTTCAAAATATCATGTGATTTCACATGCCACTATTGTCTGTATACATCAGCAAACCTCTTTAGATTTTAGTTTCTTGCCATTTCACTCCCACAGAAATTCTTCATGAAGTATAGACAATACAATAGTCATCAGTCATTTCAAAAAATCATATATAAATAGAACTCAAAAAGAATTCAATAGTAAAGATTATATCAGATGAGGGACAACAAACCTCATAACGCTCCTGGAAAAGCCTCACTGGAACTAATAAGGACTCAGCCATACACCTTGCCTAAGTCATAAAAAAAAACAATAGAAATCAACAAACAAATAAGACACAAATAAGATGATAAATTAGTATGTCAACTATGCAAAAACAATAAGAGAAAGGATCAAACTAAGTAGACCAAAATAAAAAGGTAGATTAATCGAAGCATGAACCTATGAATAAAATAAAACAAAAATTATCAAGCAAAACTTTCCCTTTAATTTAGGATTACATGTGAGTTGTAACAATGGAGAGCCGGTCATTAGAATTTATTATCTGATCAAAGTGTAATCCTAAACTAAAGGAAAAGTTTTATTGCAACATGAAGAAGGGTATTAGAAATGATCATTGTAGGATGATCTGAGTTTAACGAATAGAGAAATAGACAAAATTAATGTCCTATTATCATGTAGATCATAAAACACACAATTCATACCATGAGACTTTGAATCCCTGATATTGATCATTTTTTAGCGAACTACACATACAAACTTAATGATAGCAAAAAAAAAATTTAGTGGTTAGTGAGTTACCAAGTTTGTATGTGTAGAGAGTTAAACCTACACATACAAACTTAATACCAACCAAAAGAATAATATCATATTTGATGGTAGAGAGTTAGACCTACCCCAATGAGACTGTGTCACCTTTGGTGAAGAAAGTCACACCTTGTTTTGACACGAAGATAGTAACTGGAACAATAACATAACTTAAGTCAGAGAACCATTTCAGAGAATACAAAATCATTAACTGATATGTTTGGTATTGTGTGCATTTCTTCTTGTGTGTGTTTATGTTTGTTTGTCTTGTTTTTGTTTGGTTTGTTATTTTCATGTTATTTTTCATCATCAAAACAAAACACAACAAAAATTATGAGTATTTGACTATCCGGTAAAATAGCCATATTTCATAGAATTTTATAATATTTGATGATCTATCAAGATGATAAAAGCTATCATAGAGGGGAACCAAGAATGAACTTCAAATCACAACCACTATAATGTATAGAGTATAGAACATGAAAATTGGCCACAAGAAGAAAAAAATGTTCAATCTTGGAAGGGTACACCATTTATCAAAATTCATAGCCCAATCAAAAAGCATGTTATGTTCCTGAATTAGTTACCACTACTAACTACCTACCAATATAGGGTATCATAACACAAATCACCATATTAAAAACAATAATCACAGTATATAAATTTTCCTGTACCAAAAATCCATATAGCAAAAATCTAGGCACACTGATCTCCTTCGCACCATTCAGGCTGACACACCTTGTATGATGATTTTTCCTCTTAAAAATTCTTCATCTTCTATTTAATGTTTTCACTGTTGAAATAACTAAATAAAAGACACAGAAGAAAACCCAAACAGTTTGAACTGAGAGCCATAAACAAAATCAAAACTATCAAAACTTAATCAGAACTTCAAAATTTTTTAAACTCAAAAAGTTTGAACAATTCCAATGATCCTATTACCACGAACCATTATTACAAAACAAAATTTAAATAAGAAAATCCCCTAATCAATCAAGAGCCCTAAAATGTAGAAACAATCATCCAACATTTCATCCAAATTTCAAACGAAACAAAAAAAAAGAATTGGAAAGTTACCTTTTTCTAATAGATAGAAATAAATGAAAACAACAACCATCCAATCCAAAAAATCAGAAACAATTAAACAAAATGAAAGACAAAACAAGAAAAAAAAACCTAGAAAATGGGAGAGTACTTGGATGCCTTCAAGATCTGAGAAAGAGCCAACATCTTACGATTGTAAGAAACAAATAAAAACCTGTATTTTTGGTTCTTCAATGGCTTAGGTATCGTGTAAGATAAAGATGGAGGGAGGGAGGAAAGGGAAGAGGGAGAGTAATAAGAGCATAAACAACCATGAGGATTCATTATCCTCTTACCTCACTTTTGCCTCCTTTTAACCATCCTCTTGGATGTGTGGAGGAAGTAAGAATCTTCTTTGGCAAGAGGAAAGGAGTTGATCCTCTTTTTGAAGAGGAAGTAGAAAGGTGGAAGGGGATTCAACTATTTTCAATGAATAATAAAACTTCTTCTTCTAGTTTCTTTTCTCTATTCTTGATTGTATACTATTGCATTTTATAACAAACTTCAAATATATTCTAGCACTGGTGTATTAGGTACTGTATTATGGGTAATTAGAAGCCGATACAAACAAGCAAAACAGACAGCTGCGCGTTCCTCAAATCAAAAATATAAGCAGGGAATGAAACCAGAATCAAATTGAAATTGCACCAGCATTACCCAAACAAAAGCAAAATCACATTGAAACTACACCAGAAAGCAGCATAAACATTAAGATATGAATGTAGCAGTATTTCCATGTATTCCACACAAATCAACTCGAGATATCGAAGGCATTGCTTGCTAAACTTTTGACTTCGAAAGTTTGGTTCTCATAGTTTTTTTTAGGAGTTAAAGACCACAATAGCATACAAAAAAACTTCCATTAATGATAGTTGTCATTATATTGTTCATACAGTTAATGATCTTACAAGCGAGTTAGTTGCACAATATTGAACCAATTTATTGATTAAGAACGAAAACATACAATCACAATTGCGTAATTGCTCGTATTTATCCATTTTCATCAAATGACAACAAAAAAGTAAAATAAGTGATATCATTGATTGTTCTTTACAGACTCTGTTTTCTTCGTGATGAAAGCAATTTTCTTTACTTGGTGCTATGTGAATGGACCAGGACTCTTTAAAAATCTGATCTTTGCGTTCACGAGGTACGTCTACATGAGAAGAAGTCCTGCATTATTAGAAAGTATTAGTCATTGTATAGAATATTTATATATGTTAATGTGAAATATCAAATTGAGGTAGTATGTATGTTTTCAATGTTGTACAAGCAAATCTGCTTTTTTCGCCAGGTGGCGTTGTTATTATTGATAAAGACTTTGTGGTCGACAGACCAAACGTATTAGTTGCAAAAGAAAGATATAATAACGCATTAAAAAGCAATAGTTGTTGGTTTGGAGAAGATAACCAATATATTGTGAAATTTATTGCGATATAACCTTTGTGTGAAGTTACTCAGGAGAGAAGTAAAGACGAAATGGGATTTGCAAGTTTCTCTTTGAAAAAGTCGGAAAGATCATTCCAAGCAAAAATTGTAAGAGGCTGATGCAAGCTACATTATGTTATTGAATAATTAACACTAAGAAAAGCTTATTGATCAATATAGCAAAAGTAAATAAAGAAATGTGCTTCACAAGGTTGTATAAGACAAGATACTACCTATGAGGCTATGATCATTAATCATAATTTCACAAACGGTATTCTTCTGGTCATATGCTCCATTAATAGTGTGATTATCTCCAACGAAGAGGATGATACCCATGATGAGTACAAGGTTGGTACACACACACATGAGAGGGAAGGTTTTAGTACTGATTCTCATTCATTTCAGTGCAAAGGACAGTAGCATATATACACATACACACAGCAGCAGTAGCCACTGAGCTTAGGATACATGTCTCTTTGTAATACCAAAAACAGGAAAGCAATAAAAGGTATGCATACTACACAAAAAGGTTGTTGCACAGAGAATATTCCTCAATACTCCCCCTCAAACTTGGAGTGGTAGTGAAGAATGAACTCCAAGTTTGCTGTGAAGATGATGATGTTGCTACAGGAAGCTGTTTGGTGAACACATCAGCTAGTTGCTGGGAAGAGGGAACATAGGTAGGTTTGATAGCACAAGTAGCAAGTTTCTCTCTGATGAAATGACAATCCACTTCGACATGCTTGATTCTCTCATGTTGCACAGGATTAGCAACCATGGAGAGTGTTGCTTTGTTGTCACAGTGGATGATAGTAGGCCCCATGGTCTGTAGACACTAGTGGAAAAAAAGCTATTGGCTGTTGCTTATTGGCTGCGGTTTTTAGGAAAACGCAGCCAATATGAGTAATAAAATGCTGGGGAAAAAAAATTATTAAAGGGCTGCGGTTTTTACCCTTAACCGCAGCCTAAAAGTGTTTCAAAAAATATGATAAAGAAAGGGCTGCGGTTTTTTATTTGTCCGCAGCCCTTAACCATTCGAAAATAATATAATGAAATTAAAAAAAAAAATTTAATCAAGGGGCTGCGGTTTTTAGGTGTGTCCGCAGCCCTTATTCATTTAAAAAAAATTAAAAAAAATTGACCGGTCAATTTGAGGCGCCTAATAAAACACGCACATACCCTTAACCCTAAAACACTACACAGCCGTTTTCTCCCTCTCCCCATCTCCCTCTCCCTCTTAACCCTAAAACACTACACGCCTCTTAACCCTAAAACACTTTGAGGCGCCGTTCTTAACCCTTCATTTTTCTCTCTCCCCATCTTCTCAACTCTTAATCCCTAAAATCTGAATCCCTAAAATTGCAGCCAAATTAAACGCACATACCCTTCGTTTTTATGTTCCTTGTTTCGTTTTGTTGAAGATCCAAATTAAACGCACATACCCTTCAAGAACAGAACAAAAATCTGTATATTTCGAGTTTAAATTTGTAGATTTCGAGTTTGAATTTGTAGATTTCGAGTTTGAATCTGTAGATCTTGAATTTACAAACTCAAAAAATCTGGAAAAAGCCTTCTTTGTGTAAGTTTGTTCTTTGTATAATTTTTTTGTAATTTTTTTTGAGATTTTTTTTGTATAATTTTTTTTTTTGAATTTTATTGTAATTTTTTGAATCTGTAGATCTTGAATTTATAAACTCAAAAAATTTCGTTTGTATAATCTTTATTTTCGTTTGTAGATTTCGTTTGTAGATTTCGAGTTTGAATTTGTAGATTTTGTTTGTATAATCTGTATAATTTTTTTGAGTTATTTTTTTATTTCGTTTTTTTTTTAGTTATGTTTTTTATTTCGTATGTTTGATCGTTTTGTATAATTTGTATAATTTGTTATTTTTTTGAGTTAATTTGTATAATCTGTAATTTTTATTTCGTTTGTATAATCTGTATAATTTGTAGATTTCGAGTTTTTTTTTTTGAGTTATAGATTTTGAATTTGTATGTATGAAGATCTGGGTTGTGTATGAAATTTTTCAGAGTTCGTTTTTGAATTCTGAAATTTTTTTTATTTTGAAAAAAGCCTAAAGGGCTGCGGTTTTTTGACTTGTCCGCAGCCCTTAAGCCTTTTTTGGGCTGCGCATAAAAACCGCAGCCTTTCTCTAATATTAAGAGCTGCTACAATAATGGCTTGGGTCGTAATACGCAGCCCATAAGGGCTTAAAAACCGCAGCCCTTAAGGTTTTTTCCACTAGTGAGACCTAGATCCTTCAGTAGCTGCCTAAGCCATAACACTTCACAGGTAGTAAAGGCAAGGGCCCTATATTCTGCCTCAGCAGATGAACGTGCCACAACAGACTGCTTCTTTGCCTTCCAAGAGATGGGAGAAGAACCCAACATAACACAAAAGCCTGTGGTGCTTCTTCTTGTGAAGGGAAACCCTCCCCAATCACTATCACAGTAAGCTGAGAGGACAGCTGAAGTTGATGATGCTAAGAGAACACCTTTAGTGGGGCAAAGATTGAGATATCTGAGAACTCTTTTGGCTGCCTGCATATGTATAGTAGTAGGATTGTGCATAAATTGGCTTAGTAAATGCACAACATAAGCTATATCAGGACGTGTAATGGTGAGGTATATAAGCTTCCCTACAAGTTGTTGGTAAAGAACTAGATTAGGTAAAGGGTCACCAAGAGAAAGGGTCAGCTTTTGATTGAAGTCAAGGGGAATTTTGAGAGGCTTGCACATGTGCATATGGTACTCACGTAAAAGATCAGTGAGATACTTGTGTTGTGAGATGAAAATGCCTGCATCATTTCTGTCTATCTCAATGCCCAAGAAGTACATTAGAGTACCCAAGTCTTTCATGTGGAATTATGATGAAAGAAAATTTTTGGTGCTTTGGATGGAGGGAAGGTCATTGCCAGCAAGTATCAAGTCATCAACATAGACAAGGAGTATAGTCACATAGGAAGAGGTATGTTTGAAGAACAGTGAGTAATCACTTTTTGACTGAGAGAACCCAAAGGATTTTAATGTCATAGTCAACTTATAAAACCACTGTCTTGGTGCCTATTTCAGTCCATATAAGGACTTCTTAAGTTTGCAAACTTGAGTAGGAGGAAGAACAGTATTAGGAGCAGTGGTAGAAATGGGAATGTCTGGAGCAATGTAGCTAGTAGGAGGCTTTATATACACATTTTCTTCAAGATCACCATGCAAGAATGCATTTTTGACATCCATCTGTGAAAGATGCCAGTTATTAAGGGATGCAAGAGTAAGAAGAGCTCTAAAGGTAGTGAGCTTGGCTACAGGGGCAAAGGTTTTAGCATAGTCAATGCCAGGAATTTGTTTGTTGCCTAAAACAACCAAACGAGCCTTGTAACGCTCTACACTGCCATCAGGGAGGTACTTGGTCTTAAACAGCCATTTGGTACCAATTGGTTTTTTGCCAGGAGGAAGGGTTGTGAGGTCCCAGGTTTGATTTTCTTCTAAGGCTGCAAGCTCCTCATTCATAGCAATGATCCAATGAGGAGACTTGATTGCCTCTTGAAAGGTTAAAGGATCTTTGTGAGAGTGAAGGTGGTAGTATGAGGGGCAATATTAGTAGCTGAGGATGATGATTGAGAAGCTGAGTTGGTGACATAATCAGAAAGCCAAGAGGGGGGTTGAGAGTGTCTAGAAGATTTTCTTAGAACAGGAGTGGTCATATCAAGAGTGGGGGAAGGAGAGGTTGCTGTGTTGGTAGGGTTAGGAGGATTATCCTCAGCTAAGGAAAAGTCTTCCCAGATGGGACATGAAGGAATAGTATGATCAGGAGATGGGGGAATTAATTGAGAGAGATTGTGTTTGCTAAGTTTGTATGGAAACACATGTTCATAGAACTTGACATCCCTAGAGACAAAGGTCTGGTTAGTGAGTAAATTGAGCAGTTTGTAGCCTTTTTGGTGGGGTGGGTAGCCAATGAAGATGCAGGGTACACCTCTAGGATTAAATTTGTCATTGTTGTTTGGAGGGTTGTAGGCAAAAGTGAGACAACCAAAGGTTTTGAGAATGGAGTAGGAGGGAGGTTTGCTGTATAAGGCTTGAAAGGGTGTGATATTGTTGAGAATAGGAGTGGGCAGCCTATTGATTAGGTAGGAAGTAGTAAGAATGCAATCTCCCCAAAACATTTTAGGTAAGCCAGCCTGAAACTTGAGGCATCTAGCCATTTCCAGCACATTTCTGTGCTTTCTCTCCACTCTACCATTTTGAGCAGCCTTATCAACACAGGTTGTCTGATGGATGATTCCAAGATCAGCAAAGAAGGTAGTGCATTGATGGTCTTGGAATTCAAGGGCATTATCTTATCTAATGATTTTGACTTTCTTTCCAAACTAGGTATCAGCCAATTTGACAAATGTTTCTAAGGCTTGAAAGGCTTCTGATTTTTGTTTTAGAAGGGATACCCAAGTTGTTCTTGTCATGTCATCTACCACAGTCAAAAAATATCGATGTTTCCCTTTTGTTTCAATCCTATAAGGCCCCCAAGTATCAATGTGTAATAGCTTAAAGGGGTAGGTTGCATGAGATTTGCTGAGGGTGTAGGGACTCTTGGTCAGTTTTCCCATGGGACAGATCAAGCATGTGTCTGGTTTGGTGTGTTGGCCTATACAACCTATCAATTTAAGTTGTTTGTGAGGAGCATGGCCAAGCCTTTGTTGCCAAAGGTTGACTTCACTCAGGGTTTGATGCCCTACAATCCCATTATCAACTGTTAAGGATTGACAGGCTGTAAGAGATGTTTCTTTGTAGGTCTGAGCATTCACTTGTGCACTCAGCTTTCTCATGGCTTGTAGAGGTTCATCAGACATGAGATAATACAACCTATTTCGACATTCTCCTATTCCTCTAACTACAAAACCTATGGGTTGGATGGTGGTGCGGCCGTTAAAGGTCATTTGGTATTCCCCAGATTTAGAATGATACCTCTTATTCACAGTTAGGATTTCGGGATTTTGAGATCATGTATTCATGATTTTACTGTATTTAATCGGCGTATGCTTCAATATCATCTTCAAAAAACATGACTTTCATCACTTGAACCTATTTTAAAGTGAAAATGGTCGTTATTTTAATCTTTGTAGAAGTTGAAATGTTTCTCAAAATGTAATAGGACATACAATAAGGTTTTAAAGTTTTATCTTGGAACACAAGACGTAGATATTTTTTCTTGTCAAGTGATTGAAATGGCGTGTATTTTACGATGACGTTTATCTTCACCTTCTGGGTATTTGATTTATAGCGCTCATTAAATGTACAGAACTTTTCCTTCATGGTTGTACTGATCTGCATGAATGGAAAACAAGCGATGCATGTTTGGATATTATATAGGGTGATCTATGCTTGTTATTTAGAAGTTAATGTTCATATATAAGGTTAAGCTTTGTGGAAGAGTTATAGTACATTTATTTCCTCAAACATGATTTTCATAATTTTTGTTTAATATAACAAGTATTTAATGACAGCAGGCCCGGCCCTAGGGGTAGGCAAGAGGTGACACCGCCTAGGGCCTAACTGCATTACAAGGTCCAAAGTATATGAGTAATAGAAAAAAAATTAAAAAATTAAAACAAACTCACTTTATTCAAGAAAAAGGAGTATGAAAAGGAAAAAGGGCCCAAGTACTAATATCCTATTTGCCTCGACTGTCGAGTTGCTCTTGAGTCCTTTCATCTGACTTTTCTTCCCATGTCATCATTTAATTTCATTTTCTAATTACACTTAGATGACAAAACTTACTATAATACTCATGGAGAAAAAAAATAAAAAAAATATGTGGGTATTAAATATTGAAGCTAAGTTAATGGTACTTATGTAAGTCTTCTTCTTTCTTTCCATTGTTCTTATTTTTGGTTTACTTGCATTATTATGTGCTATGTATAAAAGTTTTTTATTGCTATTTTAGGTTTAATTCATGTTTTGTTTAACTCATTGATTTTATTATTTTTACTATATTGATTTCATTGAATAAATTTTTCATTTTAATGCATTTAATTGGGAGAGTTATTATTAGGTTGCATTGAAAATTTGTAAACAAAAAAATATGATTTAAATTTCATCATATTAGGAATGATATGATATATTTCGTAAAAATTTACACATTTATTCTCATTATTACTATTTTATACCAATAACCAAATGAGTTGTTAATCTTTTGTATTTACTACTAAATACTAATAACATTGAGCAAGGCATTGCAACAATTTTTTTTTTTCATATTATTAACCGGTAATTTAATTAGACTTATGCTCAAAGCATTAGGAGCGATGGTTTGACAAAAAATTAATAGTAAATTTTGTACTTGCCATTGCTAGTTCAAGTTTAAAAGTTTTAGATATAAAGAAAATTATTATGCTATGATTTAATTTTTATTTGAAGGTAGATTATAGATACTTTTTCAGTATAATATTTCGTAAAAAGTTTCTATCTTTTCTTGGTGAAAATATGTTTTGGAAATTTAGAAAGAAGGGCCCCGTTTTTTTATTTGGCCTAGGGCCCTTAAAATGTTAGGAACGGCACTGAATGACAGAGTAAGTATAAAATAGGAATGAGCCTAGATGACGGGAAAGACGGCATGATGAAATTACATGTGGATTGAGGAAAATTTCCCCAGCAATTACTAGTCTTATTATATATTTATATATTATATAACAATTTTATTTTAAACTTATGAAATTACTTAAAAATTTATAGATTCAAAAATTTAATTTGAATTAGAACAAATCAAAGCAAAATATAGTTTACAAAATCACCTAAACTTCTTTTTATATAATTAATATAATGTTGCAAATAATGAGTTTTGAAATAGAAATGAACTTTTCGGTAATATTTCATAGCAATTTGTACAAATATAATTTGTGATCTTTGTCATTATTAAATTATATCATACAGACTTTAAAGACAAAATAACACAAATAAAATACATTGACTTATAAACAGAAACACGAGGTCATTATCAAACCAGCTACTGCATGTATTTCATCTTTACTACAACTTCATATAGTACGTAACAAACATACAAGTCTTTAATTAAGAAGTAAAATCAATAACAATACCTAATTTGAGTGGCACAAGAAACCAATTTTTTTAATATATTAATGTAAAATTTCACCTGAATTAATAATTCAATCTTTCAATCATCCACGGTGAATAATTTCACCTTTAGATTACTTTCTAATAATCTAATCTTTTTCACGTATTTGCCCATAACATACCATATTACTAATAACAGGTATTAACAAGTCATTGATACCAACAAACTAAGACAAATATTGCATTGTTGCCAGTAGGCGCAAATATTGAATTATTAGATTATAATCTAAAAATAGAATCATTCACAGCGGACGAGCAAAAGGTTGAATTATTAATGTCAATTTTTCCAATATTAAACCCTCAATTAGTTCCACCAAAGGCTTTCTTAAGCTTTTCAACTTGTGCAGGATCAAGTAAAGCAATTTTCTCAATCAAATTTGAGGGCAAATTGTTACTAAATAGTGAAGTATCAACTATTTGATTCCCAGGATTTTCGCTTGCAAAGCTTACATATGCAATAACTGGAGTTGAACCTACATTCACTTGGAAATGAAGAAGTGTAGGAGGGAATATCATAACATCTCCCTTCTTTATCGTTTTATAAAACACCGTGTTGTTTGTGTCAATAAACCCTGCAACGATTGTTCCTTCGACTACGAAAATCACTTCTGCCACTCGATGTGTGTGGATTGGTACGACTCCACCCACATCTAAGTCAGCTCGTGCTATGGAAACTCCCATACCATTTAAAGCCGGAAATTGAGGTGTAAATGCTGTATTTACACCGAATTTGAAAATGTTTTCGGTGCTACCTGGAACATTTAAACCGGAATAAATAAAATCATCGACAGTTAATTTTGTACGATCTTTACAAGGGTACCCAGATGGTCCGCTTGGTAGGCTCAGATCCCCGACACAATAGTCGAAAGGAATAGTAGCGGAAGAGATGGAAACAAGGAGAGAACAAATGAAGAAAATAGGAAAAATCATTTTTGGAAGACAAATTATATATGTTGGTCTTAAATGTTTGAATGTTTTTTGATTTGTTGGTTTGTAAATGAGATTTAGAAGCCTTATTTATAGATAATTGGGGTGTAAATTAAAGACATTTTTTAGAGGCACACGGCAGTCGGCACACCAATAATGGCTCAAGGGGGATGACAAAAGATCATGTCACATATGACATATAATACGTAGTCAATTATTGAAGATCCATGGCTTTGTCAACATGTCATAAATATCACAATGACCAACTTTTATTTTGCTATAGAAACAATTTAATTTATGGGTATTATTAAATGTCGTCATCCTTTTCATTTTATCGCCACCCCTTATTTATTAAAATTTTAAAATTGTCTATGATTACTTTTCAAACCTTTAATCTCTAATATTTTTTTAAAAACTTTCTCCGAACATTCATTAAACTAAAACAAGCTAAAACTAAAAATTGAATTACAATGGCCAACGAAAATGAGCATCAACATGATTGTAGAATCGATATGATTATGTTTACTCTAATCGCTATAACTTTAAATAGAATAATCGTATAATTATAATATTTGAGGCATTATAACCTAGACTTCAAGATCTTTCCAATGATATATTATATGCCCAATTCCGATAACCAAGCGAGAAATGACGATTGTTTGAAGTATACTTGTGTTGAAATTTGATACATGTTCATTCTTTTGTTCATATTTTTTTATAGAAAATAGTAGTAGTGCAAGGTTTGCGGCATTAGAAACTAGGCTTCAAGAGCTTTCCAACGACATATTATATGTCCAATTCAGACAATCGAGCGAGAAATGACAACCGTTCAAAGTTTGCAGCAATTTCTAACGATCAGGCCATGGTCCAATCGCATAAAATGCGATTCCACCATGGTCCAATCGCACATTTTGTGCGATTGGACCATGGCCTGGTCGTTAGAAATTACTGCAAACTTTGAACGGTTGTCATTTCTCGCTCAATAGTCGGAATTGGGCATATAATATGTCGTTGGAAAGCTCTTGAAGTCTATTTTCCAATGCCGCAAACCTTGCACTATTAACATTTTTCTATAAAAAGTTATGACCAAATGAATGAACATGTATCAAATTTCAGCACAAATAGACTTCAAACAATCGTCATTTCTCGCTCAGTTATCAGAATTCGGCATATAATATATCATTGGAAAGATCTTGAAGTCTAGGTTCTAATGCAACAAATATTGTCGTAATGTGATTTTCGTATCAAAAGTTTTGGCCAAAGGAGTGATTATGCATTAAATTTCGATACAAAACATGTGATCAAGTTTATTTTTCGATTTTAAAAATTATTTTCTTTACTAAAATTTATATTTTTATTTTAATTTAATTATTATTAAGAAATTTATTTTAGAAATAATAATGGTTGATTTTATAATTAAAATTGGATTTAAGGGTATTTTAGTAATTTCATTAAAAAAGGGGTGGCGATAAAATGAAAAGGGTGGCTACATTTAAAAATTGGGTGATTTTTTTTTGAAAAAATTATCAATAATAATCTAATTTTTTTTTTCTACTATAAATCCACTTATTGATATACCGTAAATCATCCTAATTTTAGGGGGTGTTTGCCTCGAGTAAACCAGGTAACTGAATAACTTGTTATAGCAGGTCATTTTTCAAAACTTTTCTTGGTATTGCTAACTTTTTCTATAAATTTTCAAAAAATTCTCTCATTTTATACATTAATATTCAATTTAATTTTTGGTAATTACTTACTATCACAGGTCATTCAGTTGCCCGAGTTTACTCTAGAAAAATACTTCCTAAAGTTGCGATTATTCATGGTTAATCAATAGGTGGATTTTTCCTAAAAAAAAAGTAGGTGGATTTATTATAGAAATATCGTGAAAAAGTTGAATTATTTTAGATAAATACTTCCTTTTGTTTTAAATAGTTGTTAAAATATACCATACTCTATTTCCAGTTGGTGTTATACTTTTCTGTTTGCGTGTATTATAACTTCATTATGTGTTCGATACTTAATATATACTTTAAATTAATTCATATCATTAAAAAGTATAAAAATATAATAAAATTTTATATGTCGAGATGAATAGTTGCAAACAACAAAATCATACAAAAATTTTATTTAAACTAGTACATATCCTTAATAAACCATATGTATGTTTCTCTTTTCTTAAATAGAATATTGGTATAATTATAAGTACATCAAATGTGAGTGAAAGGAGTAACGAGTCGAAACAAATGTTAAGTATTGGTATAATTGTTTGCAGGATATGAAATAAAATTGAAGTTCGTGATCTACACCCTTGATTTCTCTAAACTAAAAAAAAAATCTATAGCCAATATTGAGTCAAAAACATGTAATTGTAAAATTAACTGTTAGAATATATAACATATCTTGGAGTCTCTACCATCAGCTTAAGCTTTTGGTTGAGTTGGTTCCTTAGCATGGTATCAGAAGCCAGTGTGACAAGAGGTCACAGTTTCGAATCTCAACCACCCCTCATTTAAAAGTGGAATATTTAGCACCATGTATGAGGAAGGCCTGTGTTGCAACCACACTTCTAGCCCAAAGGGCTCTCGTGTGAAGGGGCATGTTAGAGTATATAACATATATTGGGTCCTCAACCATCAGCTTAAACTTTTGGTTGAGTTGGTTCTTAGCATTAACTATGTTAAACAAAAAAGTAATGATAACATAAATTTTATAATGTTCTTACTTAATAATTTAGTATTTTTTTATATATAGTAACAAAACAAAATCAAATAAAAATCCTTTACATCCTTCTTATATTAATATTTCCCAAATATTATATTCTTAGTATATAAACTCTCTTTGTGATTATTTATCAATTATAATAGATTAGAATATTATTAATATGTTTGGCAATATGTTAGGCAATAGGTTAGGCTATAATCAAGCTAGTTTACATTCATGAACAATTGTATACGTTTATATTTTGATTGAATAGCAAACTTGTCATTGAAGGCAAATCATTCTTTCAAAATTAAATCGCCAAAAACTAAATAAATTGATTTTGCATATAATACTTTATAATTTTTTGAGACATAATACGCTTAAAATGATAAGAGTAAAATCTCACTATTGGGATGGAAAACTACAGCACTACCTTAATAATTGAAGAAGCCAAAATAATATATATGGCCATGATTCCTGCACAATCGATCTGTCGCCTATTATGAAGAAGAAGAAGAAAAATATGACTATTTAATAACTATCCAAATCCGGGTCTACGGGTAGGTCTAGGGGCCGGGTCTAAAGGTCCGGTTTAGCTTTGGCTTTGGTTTCGAAGGTTTGGACCCCAAACTCAGACCCATTAATTATTTTTGAGATCCAAATCAAATCCGAATATGATTAGTCTCAAAAAATTAAGAAACATTCACTTAAAAGGGTGGGTGCAGGACAAATCCAACAGGGTTCTGATCAAACTCATGACCATTCCTAACGAGTAATAAGGGAAAAGAGACTTGAACAATCAATGTTTTTGTTGTTATTTAATGTTTAATTAAATTGGTGAAATTATTTTTTAAGGATTAGAATAATTTGTAATATATCTATTAAGTTAGGTTTAAATTTAATGTTATGTTAGACTTTAGAGGATGATTATTGATTTTGTTTGAAGGACAGTTTTTGTCAACTTTGATAACCTAGCTAGTGAGAAAGAAAATCGAATAAACGTTTTATTTCCTTACCTTTATAAAATCATTTCATTTACTCAATGTTAATCTTATTGTATAGTTTGACTTATAATCTTATATGATGTACTTGAATATTTGAATACAGAAATATAATATGTATACATCTCCTTTGGTCTTCATTAGTTTCTTAATTTGAAAGGAATACATATTTGTTTACGAAGTGAGTTTGTTCTTCAATATCGAAAGTTATTGAAAAACTTGCATCACGGAAAAGATGATTAGTGATATTTTTGTAGTTGCAATTTTTTTTTTTTTTTTTTTTTCGTAGTTGCAATTTAATGAATAATATGTTGACATTTGATTCACAATTAAAATAACTATTATTTAGGAGTTAATTATTTTTGTAAGTTATTAGTAGTATGTGAATTAGTGGGGTATTTAACTTCCCACATTTGGCACTAAGTCAGTGGCTTAGTTTTAGGACAGTGAGTTACTAAATTATGCCCGTGTGATGTACGGCTTAATTAAAAAATTTACAGTTTTATGTTTTAATCATCTCAAAATATACAATACTCATTTAATAAAAAAACATTATAAAGAATTTATAAAAAACTTGAAAAAAATAAAATTATATTTTTATGACTTTCTAATACATTAAATGATGTGACTTAAAAAGTAAAAAATTAAAAATTAGTAAAGTCAAAGATATTAATAGTAGTCATTATATAATGACATCATCTTTAAGTTTTAAAGGGAATTTTTTTATTAAGAGAGTGACACGTAAGCAATTTTGATAAGCGATGACATTATCAATGTTTTGTTTTAGTATGAGTTAAAGATTTGCATCTATGTTAAATTAATTTGTAGATTATCATTAATACAAGAAAAATAAGAATAATATTCGGTCCGTTTGGTTAGTGGTACTAAATGGTGGTAAAAGGATTGAGTTATAGTGTAAAATTTCATCAAAACTTTAATGTTATTCCTATGGTAATGGAACTTTAATCACAAAAAAAATTATTGTTCACAAATTTCCATTACCACCTAATACCACCTCTCTCAATGGTAATGCATTTGGAATGAATTTTATGAACAAATTGAGATGATTGAAGGTTGTCAAGCATGACCATCAAGGTAGACAAGAGATTTTTCAACCAAAATTACACTAATTTTTCATTCCCATTATCGCGGTTTATTACCACTTACCAAACGGGCCGTTAATGTAGCAAGTTTTAGGGTTATCTTTCTACCATACTTACTTTCTTTAAATTTTGTTCGAACATCATACAATGTTATAAAAGAGTTGAAAAATTACAAATGTCGGGTTATTAGAGTTCTGACAAATGAAATAATTTTATTAGTTTCTTATAAATTACATGACAAATTAATACTAGAAAATAATAATAATAATTTAAATAAGGAAAAATTACCTAGAATAATCTCACCTATTGAGTGTATATTCTGGGGTTCTTCTCCTCGTCTTTTCACGAGCCGGGGGACTCTTTTTGGTCGTGCTCTCCTTTATGGGTATGAGTTGCGGCCGTCCTTCCCTCCCCAGACCCTGTCTGTAGTTCTCTGTGGACAGAAAACACTAGGTAGGATGATGATGATGATGAATCTCACCTATTGATTAACCATGAATAATTCCAACTTTGAGGGCCATTTTGCTAGAGTGAACCCGATGACCGGATGACTTACGATAACAAGTTTTATTTTTCTTAAAAAAGATAAATTATAATAAAATGTCGAAAAATATGTTAAAAAATATTCATAAAAAATTTATGGTTTTATTATTATTTAGAATTTTTTATGTAAATTTTCAAATATATTTTCTAATATTAAATTAATACTTAATTTATTTTTTTTTTGGTGAATTACCTACTATAACACATCATCTGGTTAATCAAGTTTACTCTTGGAAAATACCCCTCAAAGTTGGGATTATTCATGGTTAATCACTAGGTGGGATTATTGTAGGAAAATCATGAATAGTTTGTATTATTTCAGGTAATTTTTCCTTTAAATAATTATTAGTTTACAATAATGGATATCATTTATTAACATATTTAAAAGATATGTTAAAGTAGGTAAAATGATGATGTGACATTTACACACTTTTTAAAAATATTATTATTTTTATAATTTCAAAAATATTAAAAGATAATATAAAAAATTTTAAATGAAAAAAACCTTCACATTCTAAATTTCAACATTTAATTTCTGCAAAAAAAATACAAATCATACAATTTAATTAATAAAAAGATTGAAAAATGATATAAAAAAACACAATTTAAGGAGTCTTGCCAAATAATTGGTTAAAATTAATTATGTGAGCCATACATTTAATTATAGATGACTTTTATGAAAACTAACAAGGACACATTCCAATCAAGTTATTAATATACTAGCGATTCTTAGAGCAATAATTTATATTAGGGAACATATAACCAACTATTATATTTTTAGGATTTAATAAGAATTGTTAATAGAGACATAGAATGCAATGCATTTGATAAATATTCACATATTTATTGTCTAATTACATTTATTCAATATTCATACGTACATCATCTATTATATAATCATTCTTATTATTTCTCTATTAATTAAGTGAATTAAAAAAATTTTACCATATATATTCTTTTAGAAACTTGTAAATAAAACCTTAAAATATTTTAAAATATAAATTATACTCCCTTCGGTTCTTTATTATTGTCCACTTTGAGTTGGACACGCATATTAAGAAAGTGGTAGTTGGGGTATTTTAAATGATTATAAAAATTGTAAATGTGGTAGTTGGGGTATTTAAGTCGTCATCATCATCATCAACCCAATATCCCGCTCGAAAACAGGGTCTGGGTGAGGGAATGTGATGGACAATCCATACCCGTATTCCCTTAGGAGGGAATACTAGAGGAAAGCGGTCAATTTTACCCCCAAGGGAGAGAGCCCTACATAGAGAGGAAAAGGTTAATACTGTTGCTTGAAGGCCAAATATTATCTGTAGAAGAAATACAATAGCTAAAACAAAGATAGAGAAAGCATGAAAGACCCGAAAAGCAAAAAGAACAAAAAAGGGTAGGAAAAGATAACGACTAAGCGTCAGGGCAAGAAAGACAACTAAAGGGACAAAAACTAGTCTGTGATGTGGATCTGGCATCTCCAACTATTCCTATCCCTAGTCAGGTCTTCGGAGAGGTGTTGTTCACACAAATTGTCCTTAATCTACTCAACCCACGTTTTCTTTGGTCTTCCTCGGCTTCTTTTACCCTCCACAATAAAGGTCTCTATCCTTCTGACAGGAGCCTCTAAAGGCTTTCTTTGCACATGCCCAAATCATCTTAGTCTATTTTCGTGCATCTTAGCAGATAGAGGAGTGACCCCTAGCTTCTCTCTGAACTCCTGATTTATGATCTTTTCTATCATCGTTTTACCGCACATCCACCTCAGCATTCGCATCTCTGCTACTTCCATCTTTTGTTCATGGATCTTCTTTACGAGCCAACACTCTGATCCATACAACAATGTTGGCCTAATGGCAACATTGTAGAACTTGCCTTTTAGTCTAGTCGAGAACTTCTTATCACAAAGCATTTCAGTGGCTGCTCACCACTTAAGCCAAACCGCTCGTATACGGTGTGTTACATCTTCATCAATCTCCCCATTACTCTAGATTACAGATCCTAAATATTTGAACTTGGTCGTATTAGTGACTACATCTCCTTCAATGGTCACTTCTTGGCTGTTATCTTCCTCCTTGCCACTAAAATTGCATCTCACATATTCTGTTTTTGTTCAACTAATACGGAGCCCTTTACTTTCTAATACTGCCCTCCACTCATCTAGTTTGGTGTTAGCCTCCTCCCTAGATTCTGCGGCCAACACTATATCGTCGGCGAATAACATGCACCATGGCTCAGTTTCCCAAATATCCTTGGAAATCTCATCTATAACAACTGCAAAAAGGAAGGGGCTTAGCGCGGATCCCTGATGTAAGCCTACTCTAACAAGAAAGCACCTTGTAAACCCGACAGGTGTCTGTATATTCATCGTTGTTCCCTCATACATATCTCGTATAACATCAATATACATCCATGAGATTCCCTTTTTCTTATTTATGTGATTATAATAATTGTAAAGGTGATAGTTGGGGTATTTTAAATAATATAAGTGGGGGTATTATGGTCTTTACTTGTGTGAACATAGAGTGTTTAGGTAAAAAAATCTTTGCCAAAAATCGAAAGTGGACAATTTGGAATGAACTAACTAAATAAGGAAAGTGGACAATAAAAAAGAAAAGGAGGGATTATTAATCATCAAAAAACAAAAATATATGTTCTTTTAAAAACTTGTAAAGAAATATATATGTGTGTGTTAGCACGTGCGTGCGCGTGTGTGTAAAGATTTCAAATTAATTCAAAGTTATTGTTAGAGCTGTTCAAAAGTGATCCGATCCGAAAATCCGAACCGAAACCGAAAGTAATTATCGGCCCGAAAATATCTTCCGTTTTCAGGTTTATCGAACCGACAATATCCGAACCGATGTTGTACCCGAACCGGTCGACAACCGAAAATGGGAAACCTGAACCCGAACTGTAACCGAGTTTTGTAACCGACACATAATTGTTAACCGAGATTACCCGAACCTAAAAATGACCGACCCGAGTCATATCCGACCCGAATCATGCTCAAAACCGAACTCAATCCGGCTAAAACCGACTTAACCCGAATGAATTTTAGATCGAATTGCTTTAAATCTAAACCAATTTTTTAAGATAGAAGTATGATATGCTTATATTCAATCATTTTATTAATTAATCTAATAAATACATGATTTCATATATTTAGAGCTAATAATCAATGGTCAATGTTTATTAAACTACTTTTAATCGTACTAGAGGAAAATTTATAGAACTTTATATTTTTAATTTTCGGTCAAACATGTAAAAGTAACAAAGTAATAATGATCACTAATTGATTTGCATTTTAACTATTTTGTTTATGATCGATAGTAATTAGTAATACGTAGCCGAATTCTGTTTTCTAAAAAACCGAATCCGATCTGTACCCGACAAAACCGAACCAATTATTAACCAATGACAACCCGACACCGATTAACACTCGATCCGAACTTCAACCGGCACCGAACTGATGCTTAACCGATTGCTCGAATAACCGATCTTTAACCGAACTGTGACTAACCGACCTGACCCGAGTGTGACCCGTCATAACAAACAACCGAAACATAACCGATCCGAAATACAACCGGACCGAATGACACCCGTCCGAAACCGACCCGATCACCCGAATGGAACCTCTAGTTACTGTTTATATGGAATCATATGGTTATTAAGATTTCGATCCTAATCTACGATTCTTTGATTCTTGGATCTAAAAAAAGGCAACTAATTAGAACCATAGGTAGGATCATAAGACGATTTTTCGATGCTATGATGCAATGGTTCGAACTAAATAATTATCTATATACGACTATAAATTTTAAGTTTTTCCATATATTAGATTTAAGAATGATTATTACAAATAATCTTTTTCCAAACTTAAAAGATAAAGTCAAATAAGGTTTTATTTAGTCTTCAAAACTTAAAAAAGCACAAAGATAATTGATAATCAGTTACCAAAAAATATTTTGAGTACAGACTCGTTTCGTAGGTGGTAATAAAACGCGGTAATAGGAATGAAAAACTAGTGTGATTTTGGTTGAAAAATCTCTTTGCTACTTTAATGGCCATGCTTGACAACCTTCAATCATCTTATTTTATTCATAAAATTCATTCCAATGCATTACCAATGGGAGATATGGTATTAGGTGGTAATGAAAATTTGTGACCAAAAATTTTTTTTTTTTTGATCAAAATTTAATTACCATGGGAATGACATAAAAGTTTTGATAAAATTTTACACTATAAACCATTTTTATTACCACTAACCAAACGGGCCGTTAAAATTTGCACGATCCTACGATTCTATTATACCTATTCCATTTTACCCCTTAAAAGATCCTCCATGCATATAATCTCGATTCTATGAAACTTGTAGATACATACCCTCTAATCTATTTAGATGATAATCACATGATTACATTTTTTTGTCAACCAAATTTCTCAAAATATTGGAAAGTATATTTCTTTAATAAGAAAGCAATTATATAAAAGATAAAACATATAAGCAAGCATACATCATAATCACATAATCACATCTTTTCGTCAAAGATATTGATTAAAAAACTTCATAAGAATATGTTTATAACTTAAAGTGATTATATATTAATGATAAAAATATCAACAATTAATAACAGCAATATCCATATCCATGTCAGTATAAATAAAAAGACATATATTTTTAGCAAATTTCTTATTTCTCCAAAAAAAAATTAGGACAAATTAAACTTTTCATTCTTCTAAACTATCAAACATAACCTCAAGTTAAAAAATATGGCTGAAAAGAAATCTTTCATACCTCTAATGCTGTTGTTACTAGTTATATGGTCTTCTACGGGTAAGTGTACGTCGAAAATCAATGTTATTTGTTTATTTCAACAAAAAATTTAGGAAAATTCCACGTGGTAACCCTAAGGTTTTGGGTTTTTCACGTGGTAACCAAAACTTGTAAAAAATCCACGCGGTAACCCTGAGATTTACGTAATTGTTGCACCATGACCTTTTTGCACATAAAAATGATAGCAAAACGTTAATTTCGAAATTTTATGGCTATTGTATGCCTATTTTTTTTTTTCAATTTTTATATTTCAGTTAATTTTCATGTGCGAATACTAATTACATTATAAATTAACTATTTTTGGGTTTTAGAAAGCAGGATTACATACGGGTACAATTTACAAAAACTTGGTGAATTGATTAGCAAGGATGGGGTTGGTCCAAGGTGCAATATACATATAGAAGGTTGCACAAAAGATTCATGTAGGTCCAAGTGCCCTCCATTGGCGTATAATTCCTATTGCATATACAACATGTGTTGTTGTGCAGCATAGACTTAATTAGTTCTTTTATTATGTTTTAATAGTAGAATTTTGGTATTATTGACGAGACCAAAAAATTACTACTATCTATTAGTGAGATAATATGCATAAATATTTTGATATTTGACTATACATCATCTATAGACTATCTTCTTATATCAAATTTTGTCCATGTTTTATTTTTTATAATGTTCATAATTAATCTTTGCAAAAGTTTGGTTAAATAATAGGGAAATTTCACATGGTAGCATCAAGTTTTAATGAAATGTCAATGGTAGCACTTTTTTAAGAAAATTCCACATGGTAGCAATCAGTTTATGCACTATCTGATTGCCGTAGTATTTTCCGTTAAGTTCTTGTTAATTCCGTTAGATTCATCATTTTGTAAGTTTTTTCCCACATGGTAGCATCCAGATTTTGTTAATTTACCATTTTAATGTTTAAATCACCGTTTAATTCATTAACGGGCGAGGTGTTCATTCGGGTCATCGGGTTAATTTCGGGTCAGGTGTTTCGGGTCGGTTTTGTGTTCACATTGGTTTTTACATAAATTGTAGATCCATTTTTAAGTCGGGACAAATCGGGTTCGGTTATAAAGTCGGGTGTCTATCGGGTCATCGGGTTTGTTTTGATCACCTTAATGCTCATAAATGTTTAATAATTTTATTGAAAAAAATTATAAATGTTGAATAATTATACAGAAAAATAATTTTAACATTTAATTCAACATTTTAATGTTTAATTCATCGGTCGAAACAAGTACTCTTTCGAATAAGTACTTGTTTCGATCGAATTTTCGAAAGAATAATCCCTTCAGGATAGTAGCCACGTCCGTTGTTTCAAAAAAATGCTTATGATGAGTAAAAATGACATCAAATATCATTTTCGGATTACGTATCGGAAAATAGACGTATAAGTACTTGTTTCGACCGGATTTTCAAAAGAGTTATCCCGTAAGGGTATTTGCAACGTCCGTTTTTTGAAAAAAAATCGTTATGACAGGTAAAAATGACGTCAAATATCTGTTTCGGTTTACGTTTCGAAAAATAGGCGAATAAGTTCTTGTTTCGACCCGATTAGATAGTTTCTTATAATTTTTCAATAAAATTATTAAACATTTATAAGCGTTAATGAATTAAACGGTGAATTAAACATTAAAATAGTGAATTAAAAGTTAAAATGGTAAATTAACAAAAACTAGATGCTACCATGTGGAAAAAAACTTACAAAATGATGAACTTAACGGAATTTAACAAGAATTAGATAGTGCATAAAATAGATGCTACCATGTGGAATTTTCTTAAAAAAGTGCTTCCGCTGGCATTTCATCAAAACTGGATGCTACCATGTGGAATTTCCCTAAATAATACTCCCTTCCAGTCTTACTACTTGTCCCATTTAACTATACAGAAGAATTTAAAAATGGTCAATGGGACCACATGAGAGAGAGTGTATGTGCAATTATGATTAATTAAAATTAACTATTCCCTCCTTTTGCAACTTCCCACCAAAATCACCAAGTGCTTTTGTAAGTACTTTTGTAAGGAATGCTTGGAAGTAAGTTTAATACTTTTGTAATTTGGAAGTAAATTTAGTATTACTACTACTTTTTTTAATGATCATACATTTCGGCTAATACATTTTCATTACATTTCCGCTAATACATTTCCGCTAAAACAAGAAAAACATTTCCATTACATTTCCGCTAATACATTTCGGCTATTTTCTTATACTTAGCTTAACATAAATAAGAACAATCCAAATAAAACCCATGATGCAACAAGCACAAAACTTAATGCTTTTTGTGCATTTACATTTAACTTCAACATTGCTTCACTTTTTCTCAACTTTGCATTCTTGGCCTTCAATTTCTTTATTTTCTCAATCAACATAGCCTTCTCTTCTTCCAAAGAAGAAGAAATTCCACTTGAATACTCTACATCTTTCTCCCACTTAAAAAATTTACAATCTTGTGCCTACAAATTAAATAAAATCATGAACCCTAATTAATAAAAAAATTAAAAATCAACATAAAATAAATTAAAGCTATTAACTAATATATACTTACAGGCCAAAATGCACATCCATAAAATCTCTCACCAACTCTTACTCCTTTTTTTACTACTTGTAATTTAGCATGAACACCATGACTACATAAAGGAATTTGTTTCGGTTAAGAAACGGTCAAATTTGTAAAAGGGGAAGTTTAGGGGAAGTACCTTCAGTTGTAAGGAAGTGGGAAGATCTGACCTCCGCGTGCGGTGTTCCTGCAACCACAAGGAAAGCTAACCCGGGGGCCTATGTCCCGGAAGGGCTCTCCGATGCTTAAGTCAGATTCAGAAAAAGGTGAATGTAATAAGTGTTTAGGGTAAGATTGCGTAACCTGATCATTGGAGTCGATTCTTTCTTTTAAAGGGGAACGTCCGTGGAAGTTACTTCTGTACCAGCGGTTATTTCTGTGTCGATAACCGCTGCGGTTTTCAGAAGTGTAAGGGACATAGTGGAGGGCGGTTACCCGGGACACAGGGAAGTTATGTGTGAAAACGTCCTTGACCGGTTAACTGCTACTTCAGTTACGGTCTTCATGCACAATCAGACTTAATGATGTTGACTTTGTTTGTCATACCTTGACCTTTGACTTGTTGACCAAGGGTATTCTGGACCTTTTACGTAATTGGGATTTATGATCCCCAACATTAGCCCCACACATATAGGGTGAGGAGATGGCCTCGGCCTGTATGTGGAAATATGTTAACAGGTCGTGTGATATCCAAACTCTTTTGAAGTGACCAAAACAAGAGGACAGAGGGTCCGAATCAATGGAGATTCGGCCCATTAAGCAAAATTTTTAATACTTGGACAACATATGGAAGAATGTCTTGCTGGACTTTGATTGGGGAATTGAAAGTGCCAAACTTCACAATTCGGCCCATCAAAAGTGATATTCAGGGGGTCCGAATCTAATGCAATTCGGCCCTGAAAGAATCATAGGATGGACTTAACTTTTCCATGTACCAAATAATGCCATTCCAAAATATAAGTAATAATGCCATTCCAAAATATTTATAGCCAAGGGGTCCGAAACATGTACGTTTCGGCCCTAAGTAAAATACTTAGAAGATTTTCAAAATCCAAACATTGGAATGCATATAAGGGGTCCGAAACATGTACGTTTCGGCCCTAAGTAAAATACTTAGAATATTTTCAAAATCCAAGCATTGGAACGCATATAAGGGGTCCGAAACATGTACGTTTCGGCCCTAAGTAAAAATACTTAGAATATTTTCAATCGTCAAAGCTCAAGTTTAATTATGGGGTCCGAAACTAAGGTGTTTCGGCCCTTGAGAGTATTGATTAATTAAAAGACTTAATATTTTCACATACTAAATCCCAATAGCAAGATTCGGCCATATTAAATCCCAACAATCTCTGGAAATTGATAGAGCAATATGATTTGGCCATAGACATTTAATACTTCGGCCACAGATATTTCGGCCATATTAGAGTAATACACTTAATGGAATTTCGGCCACAGATATTTCGGCTTCTTCTCTTGGAATTTATATAAGGGGTCCGAATAAGGCTATATTCGGACTCTTCGAGGGGATCCAAATAATCATAAAAGTGGCCTAAGTATTAATCTCAATGGAGTGGCAAAAAAGGGGTCCGATACTAGTACCATTCGGCCCATGTAAGGAAAATTAATGGAACTTCCCAAATCCAAGGTTTCATAAAATCTTAAACAAGGGGTCCGAAATTACTATAATTCGGCCCTGGAAGAAAATATTCAAGAACTTATGTCCAAAACCTCTTAGGTTGTAAAAAGGGGTCCGAACTGAACTTAATTCGGTCCTAAGAAGTATATTTAGATATACTTGTAATGTTTAGCCCCAAAAATATTTTATTTGGGGAAGAAGGGGGTCCGAATTGCATCTAATTCGGCCCTAGAAGTATAATTTGATATACTTGCGACATTTAGCCTCAAACACTTTATTTGGGGAAGAAAGGGGTCCGAATTGCATTTAATTCGGCCCTAGAAGTATAATTTGATATACTTGCAATAATTAGCCCCAAAAATACTTTATTTGGGGAAGAAGGGGGTCTGAATTGTATCTAATTCAGCCCTAGAAGTATACTTAGGTATACTTAATAGCTTGACCCCAAAATACAATTTTTGGGGAAGAGAGAAGGGGGTCCGAATAGAGTATAATTCGGCCCTTATGTGTACATAGGTACACTTAGATGATTTAGCCCCAAAATCAACTTATTTTGGGGGGGTCCGACTCATAGGAGTCTCTGACTTTAAAAACAAGATATAATAACTTGGCTTGATAGAACATAGGTTCATATTAAGCTCACTAGAGGGGTCAGACTCATAGGAGTCTCTGACCTCAAAACAACAAATAATAACTTAGCTCAATAGAACATAGGTTCATATTAAGCTCACCAGGGGGGTCAGACTCATTGGAGTCTCTGACCTCAAGACAACAAATAGCAACCAAGAATTCCACATGTATCAAAGTAAATTCGGAATTTGTGCAATTCTTTGCAAATCAAATATGAACATAGGTTCATATTATAAAGCCAACATCAAAGTCTAACAGTAACAATATAACAGTAAACGGTGTTCGACTAAATAGTTCAAAAGTAGAAGATAACAGGAATCAGGAAATAGTTCAGAAAATAACTTGCAAATTTTTGCCCTCACCTTGCTTTTTGTCACCGTCACGGTTGAGGAAACGGTCTAACTTCCCTTCTTCTGCATATTTGTGTAAAATTTTCATCAGTTCACGGCAGTTGGGAAGGGTATGGCCGTGTTCCTTGTGATTTTCACACCACAAATCCATGTTTCTACGGAATTTGGGTGTGTGAATGGCAGCAGGGGCAGGCAACTGGTCCCGGATGGCGTAAAAAATGTCTTTTCTATTGCGGTTAAACCTGGCCTCAAAACCATCATCATTGATGTCTCTGGGAGGATACTTCCGGTCTCGATCAGGCCTACCGGATCCTCTTTTGGAGTTTTGGTCATCATGCCTTGATTTGTCTCGAACGTCTGCCATTTTATCATTCTTTCTTTTTCTGGGCGTTGGATCCAGTTGTTGGCAGATGTCCGATGCGGTGACAAAACTTCGTGCTTGTCTCATTGCCTCAGCATAGGACTTTACTTGGTTTTCCAGGAGTTGGAACTTCAATTTATGGGTTCTCATGCCATTGATCAGAGCCGAAACAGCAATCGACTCTTCCAAGTCAGTAACCGCCAGTACTCCGTCATGGAATCGCTGCAAGTAGGCGGATAGAGACTCTCCATCCTGTTGTGTGATGCTTAACAGATGGAAGTTGGATTTTTCTTGTCTTTTTGACGCTGTGAAGTGACTAAGGAACTTGGCCTCGAGTTCAGAGAAACTATGTATGCTTCCGTTAGGAAGCGATGTAAACCATGTCAGGGCTAGGCCTGTGAGAGTGATCGGAAAGAACTTGCATAGGAGAGAAGGGTCCGTTGTATACAAAACCATGACGTTCTTGTAGGCAATCATGTGTTCTTCAGGACATTGACTACCAGAGAATGGAGGTATAGTGGGCACCTTTATTTTAGACGGATTAGGCGTGGCTAGAATGTCCGCTGATAAGGGAGAGTTCAGTAACATAGGCGCTTCCCTCTCGCGGGGGTTAGCAGAGGATTCTGCCACATAGTCTGTAACCGCCCGATCTTGAAAAATTTCTGGATCTTTGTCGTCTTTTCCCATCTATGAAGCTTTGGACATTACTGCTTCTTTCTCTCCGGCGACTATCGAGGTGAGTCCTCAGATCGCTCGTACGTCTTCTGGAGGAGATACAGTGAGAGTTATCTCTTTTGGAAGGAATCGGTTGTGAATTTTTTGCCTGGGAATGGGCTGGATTCTCATCGACCTCCTGTCGAACTTGTTCGGAAGGAGCCTTGTTCTGTTCTGCAACCAGTGCTCGCAAATCCTGGATTTGCTGTGTCATTGTCGCCAAAGTGGCATTAATGTCTCGATTGTTCGGGGCTGCAGAGGGCGGTTGGGTAGCCACATTGCGCAACTGTTCAGCAAAGGTCCGGGACAGGTTGTTGGCAAGAGCGTCAAGATCCTGCCTTGTAACTGGTCGGTTTTCACGTTGTGAAGTGGGAGTGTCAGTGCTGCGGGCAACAGACGCTTCTTTGGTATTTGTTCTTCTTGGTGCCATGTCTTAGACTTTGGGTGGAGTTTCTGGTGTTTTGAAGGATAATACTTCTGTCTTCCCCACAGACGGCGCCAAACTGTTTCGGTTAAGAAACGGTCAAATTTGTAAAAGGGGAAGTTTAGGGGAAGTACCTTCAGTTGTAAGGAAGTGGGAAGATCTGACCTCCGCGTGCGGTGTTCCTGCAACCACAAGGAAAGCTAACCCGGGGGCCTATGTCCCGGAAGGGCTCTCCGATGCTTAAGTCAGATTCAGAAAAAGGTGAATGTAATAAGTGTTTAGGGTAAGATTGCGTAACCTGATCATTGGAGTCGATTCTTTCTTTTAAAGGGGAACGTCCGTGGAAGTTACTTCTGTACCAGCGGTTATTTCTGTGTCGATAACCGCTGCGGTTTTCAGAAGTGTAAGGGACATAGTGGAGGGCGGTTACCCGGGACACAGGGAAGTTATGTGTGAAAACGTCCTTGACCGGTTAACTACTACTTCAGTTACGGTCTTCATGCACAATCAGACTTAATGATGTTGACTTTGTTTGTCATACCTTGACCTTTGACTTGTTGACCAAGGGTATTCTGGACCTTTTACGTAATTGGGATTTATGATCCCCAACAGAATTCCATTTGCAATTGATGTTCTAGATTGAGATGATGATGATGAAGGGGAAAACATATTAAGAGAAGAAGGGGAAGATTAGAGGAAGTAATTAAAAAAAATAAAAGATAACAATGGAGGAAGTGAGAATACTTGAAGGTGAGGAAGATAACAATGGAGGTGAATAGGTGAGGAAGATACTTGAAGCAGCAAAAAAAGGGAGGAGAAGGCAACGGTCAGATTTTGACCGGTTCAGCAGGTTGCAAACAGGTAAGGTATACCACTGGAAAATATATGTCAAAGGTCGTATTATTGGTGGTTAATTGAAAGTTCGTATTATTCGTGAAAAATAGTTGAAAGGTCGTATTTTTTAATTTCCTACTCTTTTCCAATTACACTTAAAATCTTAAATTCCTATAAATAAGGCAAACATTCTTGAGCTTATAGCTCATATGGGTGTTGTTTCTACTGCGGAGAATGTTCAGTTTTAATGGAAGTTCGTAAATTCAATTCATTGAACATGTGTTGATATTTAAGTTATAAAGTTTTCTGCAGAAATTAAGTTATGATAAAATTTGTTTTGTACCATGGTTATGTTTTTGGTATTAGTTTGATCTGACAATTAATAAAGTGGAACAGTTGGATACGGACATGTTAAGATCACATTGCATGTTGTTTCCATGCTACACATCCACTTCATGATCTATGTCATTCTTTTGTGTTGGTATTATGATCATTGAGGTCTAGTTATGACAAATGTAACAAAGACAGCTCTGGTCTATGCTAATATGATTGATGGACGAGATTGGTTTTGATACATTATAATTTTTGGCAGTATGGTTAAGCTCAAATTTGGTTTTATAATGATACAAGTTTATACTATTTTTACATATAGCCCAAGTGGGAGATTATTGGACCAAAGTCCAACTTTGGGCTAATATGTAAATATTTATGTCATTATAATTAATTAAGACTGTCTTTATGGCCTACATAAAGTGATCTAATTAAAGTTAAAGGGTTTGGGCTTAAATATATCAATAGGTTGCGGGCCTTAAATGTGTAGAGACTCATTTTATGACTGGGTTCTGTGATGGGCCGAATACTAGTCTAAGTTATTATATATATATATAGCAGTTATGGTCCCTAGGATATACATATTCCTTCTCTCTTGCCATCCCATTATCAGAGAGAATTAAGAGTGATAACATTTAGAGTCATCACTTTAGGGAAAACGTGTTAATATAGAAGATCCATACGCTCTCATTACGCTCTCACTTTCAAGATTATCTACCGTGCTATGGAATCATGTATTCTTCAGTTTTGTCTTTTTAGTTTGTTCTTCTAATTCAACATAATCGATCCTATTTGTTAATAATGATATTCACCATTTATTTGTCATCAAGAATCACTTATTGAAAGTTGAGCTATCAACTAATATTATGTATATTGAAGTATTTATCCATCGAAAAATTCAACTATAGGTTCTTTTTAGGATAAATGGACATTAATAATCCCAACTTTTCGTCGTCCGCTCAAAACAATCCCAACTTTCACTTATTTTCAAACAAACCCAACTTTGCCACTTATTTGCTCCGGGCATACCCTTTTCAAGGGTGACCTGCTGTAACCGGCAATTTGACCGTTGCAATTCCTATTTTTTATTTCTTCCTTTCCCCTTTATAAAGTTCATCTTCAACCTCTCTCTCTCTCATAAAAAACCCACCATTAATGTCCATCTTCAACAGCTCCAAAAGAACATTTCTGTCCTTTATATCCGTTATATTCTTATTGCAGACCAAATGTCGGTACATAAGTCCAGTCTTCCTCAAAATCTCAGCTGTTTCCATAGATTGAGAGTTCATGTCAACCACAATCCACAACAAAGGTGAAGGTACAAGTTTCAACGTTTGCGCCAATCGATTGAGATAGTACGCTTGAAATTGTCGAGTATAAGTAGGAGTAATAACTATCAAGAGCTTCCGAACTTCCAATGGAGGATCCCATTTAACAGCTAGTGTTTCACTAGATATCCTTTCAATCTCTTTTGACCCTTGTTCTAACTCTTGCAAGGTAGCATTCTCAACACCCAACCTCATATGATTCTATATAGCAACCAAAACTTATTTTTCCAATTACAGCTAGTGTTTCACTAGATATCCTTTCAATTTAGTAACAATTGACTTCCTAAACACAACCAAAACTTATTTTTCCAATTACAGCCTCTATATAGCAATTAATTCTAGCATTTTCTCATTACCATTTAGAAACAATGCACAAAATAAGCAATTTTCATCATTTGAAGAAATAAAGTTCCCATCTTTTGTTACTTATAACTTGCCCCAAATCACCCAATAGCATACCATAACGATCTAACTCATAAAATGGTGAAAATTTTAGCAATAAATCGAGATTATACAACAAGAAGCTGAATTTTTATCTAACAAAATTCATATCTTGAAGAAACCCACAAAAAATAAGCAATACCCACTAACTTAAATGAGCTTAAAAATTCAAAGATTCAAACTTTGCATTAAAATTTAGCATAAATATATGTAAGAAGCACAAATTACCACCAAATGAGCTCAAACATTCCAGCTTTCAACCAAAATACAATGAGTAAATGAGGAAGTGTTCAAGATCTCTATTGCCTACAATAGAGGAGAGAGAATATGGGACTTTGAAAAGAGTTTTTGAGATGGTATTATTTTGGATAGATGGAGGTGTGAAGTTAGGTCAGAAAGAGTAAATGAGGAAGAAGGTGGGATGTAAGGACTTTATTAAGGGTTTTACCTGTTACAGCAGGTCACCCTTGAAAAGGGTATGCCCGGAGCAAATAAGTGGCAAAGTTGGGTTTGTTTGAAAATAAGTGAAAGTTGGGATTGTTTTGAGCGGACGACGAAAAGTTGGGAATATTAATGTCCATTTATCCTTCTTTTTATGCCACTTCAACTTAAAAATTTACCCAACAAAATAATCAATTCAATAAAATTACACAACAATAATATCAAGATCAAATACCATTACCTAAAAAAAATGTTATACTTTGTTGCAATGAAAAGACAAATTTAGTTATTATATCCATTCTAACAATTTTATTATAATTTTTTTAGGCATATTCCACATATTAGCACCCATCTAGAAAACATACCAGATATAAATTCTTTTTTAGTTAAGTATATATGATAATGTTAAAACTACTATGTTGTCTATAAGGTAGCAAAAATAGTTAATAATAACATATTTTGTCAAGATTTCATTGACTTTTTAAAATTTTCCTATTTTCAAATTTTTGTAAATAAAAATAAAGAAAAACCTACTTCATCCCCTAATTAGTTTTCACCATTAGTGTAACAGCCCGAAACTAACCAACTGCTTAAACAATATTAATTATAACTAATGCAAAAGCTTAATACTTATATTGGGCTATTATGTCGAAAATATAATCACTTACTTAACTAACTATATTATCCGCTAAACATCAATCGGAATTTTAAATATAAATGTTTACAACATAAAAGATATATAGATTAATTATTAAAAAAAACATTTCAAATTATTTAAAATATAATAAAGTTCAGTAGAAAATCCGGCAGAGTTCTATTTGTAAATCAAATAATTCAAAATTTTCTTTTTTGACTTAAAAGTTAACCTGCAAGTATAAAACAAGAATTTTAGAATTGTTTTACTTACATTATTATATTATATGTATGAATGTTATTGCTTGTTGATTACTGGCATTCGCGCTTTCAGTTGTCTTTAACTTCATCAGTCTCAAGAGCTATCCTCCATCAGGACAAGTTTATAGAACAAAACCACATAATCAGCCTATGTTGAGTACACATTTATAGAACTCAATTTATTGATTACATTTGTGTTATTGTTTTCTTGATTCGATTTCATAGTTTTAATTATAAATCCTAAGAGAATAAGCAGTGTCTTATTAATATCTTAATTCCTCTCACAACCGTTCAATCGGTTGTAGAGGTCTGAGGTCGTCACCCCAGAAGATTTATGCTTGCAAGCTGCCAAGCCAGTTCCATATCCGCATGCCGCCTCGAGTTCTCACAAACATGCAGTCTCACCCGGGGTCATAAAGAATGCCACCGCCCTAGACTGGTACCTTTTGTTTAGGTGTTACCCGCATTCTACCCCCCTTAGGTGGACCGGCACATTATATTCCGCCGGAAAACCGGTTTCGAAAAATAATGTTAGCATTCCCTTACGGCACCGACCTTGGACTTTTGTTATTGTATTTTGTGAAATCCACCGCTTTTTTGAAATTCTTTTTATTTGTTTATATCTTTTAATCACAGCTGATGCTTACTCACATTTTGTCATCACACAGCTTGTGACTACTCATATTTCATCACTAAGCTTGTTTGTTCGTGTCTTTTAATTTTGACTCAAGAACAACATTCACTTTGATGGCATAGTTTATACTTTGTTGAATGTTCTTCATGTTCCAGATATGAGAATGATATGACTAGGTGTCTTGGTTAGTAATGGTAGTAGATGAATTCTTGACGAGGATGGATGGGCAAGAAGAAAGGATCACTTTATGAGCTAGTTGGGTCGATGGATGATAAGTTGGCAAGGTCAAAGGGTTCTTTGTTGTCCAATGAGCATTATATTTCTTTGTGGCATTTGAGACATGGGCATATGATTAAGAGAGACTTGGTGGTTCTATTCAAGCATGGTCTATTTGGTGAGAGGTGTATGGGTTTTAGTGGTTCTTATAAGCTTGGTGTTCTTTATAAGTAAAGATGGGTCAGCTTCAAGATGGTTGTAAATAGAACATGCTCTCTCGGTTATAGTCAATTAGTGGTGTGGAGTCTTTTTTTGGTTCTATCACATGGTATCTACTAGTGTTTGCTTACTTTGAAGAAAGTGTGGGTTTACTTTTTGGAGCATAATGATGAGATCTTTGGGGTGTTCAAGGATTGGATCAGAAGATAATGTTAAAGAACGAACCGAAAAGCAAAGTGGTTTTAGTGGATGGATGAGATGTGGATGGATGGTAAGAATGGTTTACTCAACATGGTTTGGCTCATTCTTTATTGTGCTTACAAGTGGGATTAAGCGAGATGTTAGATGCCAAAGTGGTGAAGTTCAGAAGTTGGCACTTGAAGAATACTCTGGAGTATTCTTCTTTGGTAATATGGCTTTTGCTTGTATGGGAAACGATTTTGAGTTACGAGTTAAGAAGGGTGTCTTCTTGGGAAACTCGGGGAGGATCAAGAGGTACTTTTTATGGGATCCTTGCATGTCAACATTCATGTTTTTGGTTACCTTTGTAGTGTGTGCTGATCTTTGGGCTTGTGGTTCTTATAGCGCTAAGAAGAAGGTGGAGGTCGATAGTAGTGTTAGTCTAGTTAAGGAGGATAAGGTTGATGATGTGTGCACACCTATATTAGATGAAGACATTCCTTTTGGTTACCTTGAAGGAATAGGTATCATATTCATGGAGTGATATGATGGTTGAAGATATTATGGCAATGGTGAGTAGCAAAGTGATAGATCGAAGATGTGTCAATTTGTTTGATAGGCGAGCATTAGTGGAATGTAGTCTTATGTGTAGTCTTGGGTAGGATGCTTTCTCCTATGGTTTCAATGGGCTTATTTTTAATGGGAATATTGTTATAAATAAATCAATCTATTCGTGATCCGATCAAACTAAATCAACCTATCGCTTATTTTTAAATAAATCAACCTTATGTATTCAATTGATCATAATATTTCATGGTGCCTTCAACTGGTTATATTGGCCATTGAAGTAAAAGTTAACTCAATTTACTGTCTTCAATCTTTAATTTACAATTAAAGGTTAAACCTTGTTTTTCACATTCAAACAATTAAGGCATAGATGATCTTTCACATTCTTTAACATTCAACCAATTGAAGAGAAGGAAGCCATAATCAACTACCAAATTCTGACAAGAATTTCATTTGTTATCTAAAATGATACGTTTTCCTTTACACTTGGTTTTCGTTTTCTTTATTTTTCACATGTAACCAATATTTCTTTTAGGTTTTTTTTAATTCATGTTTAAATGATTGCTTTTAGATCCTGTCATTGTTGGCTTTACATCAAAATGGTGGTATGATGGTATTTTGAAAAGGAAGGGGTTGAGTTGACTTTAGATTATATAGGTGAAAATTGTAATGCTATGAATTTTGATATGGATAGGCTTTCATATCTTGATTTGAAAGATATTATGGTTAATGAATTGGGTTTAAAATATGCGCACACCATCTTCTTTTTGATTCCTAATGCAAACTAAGACCAAGTAGGTGTTGTCTGACTAATTAGGTTATATTTTGAAATGGTTAATAATGGTGATGAATGTCTTTTATATGTCAAGAAAATAAAGGAAAAAAGAAACATTACCCTCAGTAGCGAGTGATGTATCGATAAGGTATGTTCTGAGCAATTAAATACATAAGTTGATTTTTTTAAAAAACTAAATAATATGTTGATTTATTTCAAGCAAATTGTGTATAGATTTATTATAATAATTTTGTACTCACATAAGTCTCTTTTGTTCAATTTATTTAATGTTTCTTTCATCTAATAATTTGTAGGTGTAATTGTTAATAATAAATCAATCTTTAATTGATCCGCTAAAAATAAATCCACCTATTATTTATGTTTAAATAATGCACCCATCATACTATATTATAATTTTGCTTATAAATGACAAATGACAGTCTAACAGCTATTTGTCAAATGCCGCAAAATTATTGGTCATTTAAAACTGACATGACAGTCTAACAACTGGTTGTTGTGTAATATTTGAATATAAGTGTCAACACATAGAATTTCAATATTTTCATTTTATAGAAAATGCTTTTGCCATTTGAAATTATTAGAACTAGAGGAAGAAACAAAGTAAACAGAAAAAATTTTCTTTTACTAGCGTGGGCAGAATTTTTCCGGTGGTCTGGGTAGTCTCAAAGTTTAAAGTCTTGGTTCTTTTTCTGGTTTTTTGGTGTCGTTGTGTCTGGAGATCTATGAGTATGTTTTTTCACGTTTTGTCTCGTGGTGTTGGATTGTTGTGTGCTTTAGGTGTTATCAATGATTTTGCAGGGGTGGTCTTGGAGATGTCTAGGAGTGGTGGTGGGCTTTCTGGTGGGCTGTGGGCTGTGAGGGGCTGTTTTGTTTTGGAGGGACGCGTGATGGCTGATGGTTTTTGGTCACGATGGTCATGAGGGGGCGGTTTCCAACTAGTGGTGCTATGTTAATGGCATCGTGGTGTTGAGCTGATTGTGATAGGGTTTGCCAATTCGTGAGCCGCGTGTATTGGGCTTTGGTTCTTATTATTTTGGAGATTTTGGTTTTGCGTGGTGTATGGCCTAACTTTAATTCCGGCCTATTGAGAATTGGTGTTATTGGCCCTCGATTTGGCCGTGGTGTCTTTTTGGTGATAACAGGATCAGTTGTTTCCTTATGAGGATGGGGTCTTCCTCCCTTTGTGTGTACTCGTGATTGGGTAAAATGATGTTTCATGGAGAAAAGCAACCTTGGAGGTACATGTTGGTGTGTAAGAAGTAATTAAGTGGTGGTGAATGGTGGTGCTGGACTACCCTTATTTTTGGTGTGTAAGGACGATGGTGAAGCTGGTAAAGTTTTCTTGTGATGGGAATTGATGATTATCCTCCGTGATGGTGTTTGTCTTATGAGTTGTTGTGGTGTTGGGGGATGGAGTCACTCTTGACGTGGTGGTGTTCAGTGCTTGGTGTTGAGCTGCAAGGTGGTTGGTTGAGTGGGTGGCACAGATTACAGCGGTTCTTATGGTGTGCTGAAGGGGTGACGTTTTCTTGGTGTTGCTATTGCTAGCTTTTTTCTTTCTAGTTTTGGTGTATTAGGTGTAAGCGCCTGTAATTTCGAAAAATTGTTTGGTGATGCATAGTCCACTCCTATGCCGTTTCTGGGTGGCCTGATTCTTGGCCCCCTCTTCCGATGGCTTTTTTTCCTTTCGAGGTTTTTTTATGCCGGAGGTTTTGGGGCTCCCAAGGCTCAGTGTTGGTGTTGCTTTCTTTCGGTTCTTATTAATATATTATTCCAAATTTTCAAAAAAAAAATATAATCACAATCAAAATAATTAGATTGTTTCTTTAATAAAAGTACAAACTTTTAATATTTTCCTTTAATAAATTATATTATACAATCAAAATAATTAGTTTTCAATATACTCCCTCCGAAACAATTAAGTATCACATTTCCTTATTTGGCAAATTTATATCAATTATCATATTTACTTTTTTTTCAATCTTTTTTTACTTGAATACTCCATGTTCACAAAAGTAAAGACCAAAATACCCTTACTTTTACTACTTACAATTAGAGCTGTTCATTCGGGTGTTCGGGTCAGTTTTGGACGGGTGTCATTCGTTTCTGTTGTATTTCGGATCGGTTATGTTTCGGTTGTATGTTATGACGGGTCACACTCGGGTCGGGTTGGTTAGTCACGTTTTGGTTAAAAATCGGTTATTTGAGCTAACGGGTTAGCATCGGTTCGGTGTCGATTGAAGTTCGGGTTGAGTGTTAATCAGTGTTGGGTTGTCATCAGTTAATAATTGGTTAGGTTTTGTCAGGTACAAATCGGGCTCAGTTTTTTTAGAAAACAGAATTCGGCTACGTATTACTAATTACTATCGATCGAGTCAATATCAAAATAAGTTGTTAGTGAATTTTTAATTGATGACAAGATTTCCTTTACTTAAAGCAAAATAGTTTTAAATGCAAATCAATTAGTGATCATTATTACTTTGTTACTTTTATTTGTTTAAGTGGAAACTAAAAATATAAAGTTCTATCAATTTTCTTCTAATACGATTAAAAGTAGTTAAATAAACAGTGACCATTGATTATTAACTCTAAATATAAGAAATCATGTATTTATAAAATTTAATTAATTAAAATATCTATAATTTTATTAGATTAACTAATAAGATGATTGAATATAAGTATATAATACTTCTATGTTAATGATAATTTTATTACATTTTTTGAATTCTTATAACTTTATAATGATAATATGCAAATTTTTTAATTATTTTTTTATTACTCTTATTTAATTATGTATTGAGCCATTATATTGTTCTAAATAAATTGGATATATTATTAGATGTTAAATAGTAGTATCATAGTTTTATAATAATATGAAATTGCACAATAATTTAAAATTTACGTTTAAAAAAAATTATTCCACAAACTCCGTGCATGCACGGGGTTTATACTAGTTAGATATATTCAATAAAATTATACCCACCAATTGTTTATAACCATCTTCAAAGATTCTTTGTAATCAATCAATTAGTAATAAATAAAAGTTGATATTATTTTCAATAGTTATGCCGAATAAATAATTTATTTAAAAATAATTAATAATTGGGTGTATTTTTAGTAGATAGAACATAAGTTGATTTATTTTTGACAATTTCTTTTTTATTTTACTCTCTTATAAAGTAATCATCCTACTATCACATTGGGTGATTTTTTTAAGGTATACCTAGCTCTAGCATTTATATTGTACTTAATATTTAGTGCAAAGTATAATATCCGTAGGAGACACATTATAGACCTGACTCTTCCATACAGCTCTGTTGCTTGATCTCCTGATTCAGTAAACCAACCTGCTGATCTCAACAAACAGAATCCTTATTCTAGTCTTGAGAATCGAGATCCCTCGATATTCACCTGACCTTGTAACCGAACCCAATTTGACCCAAATAAATAATAGATTTACAATTAAGTAAAAATCAATGGGACACAAAACCCAATTTTAAACCAATCCACCAAAAGAACACCTCTAGTTTAATGGGTTGTTTAATGGTATGGATTACAAAAGTATTTTGGTGCATTCAAACAAAAACGAGTAACAATTTGCAACTAATATAAACGCTAAATGAAGTATGAATAGCTTTAAAAAACGGATTACTTGGACTCGAGTACCCATGTCAGATACTGATACGTGTCCAAGTGTCGGATACGTCTAACTATTCAATTTTACGCCTAAAATGAAGTGTCTAAGCATCATACAATGTTTGAATATCAAAGATCGAACATGGGTACGTAAAGCAAAATGAAGAGTCTGATTAATATAGCATTTTTTCAGTTATAAAACATGGAGTAATAAAATTATTAAGACCGACAAACATTTATGTATTCGGATTCTCCTTACTATAACTCATAACTGGTATACCTCTAAAATCTCTTCTACAAATCTGCGCTATGTCGCCTGTATTATAGCAACTATAGCTTCTAGTAACTATGAACTACAAAACATTAGGAGTTCCAATCAAACATTAATGACAAAAAACCCTTAATCTCAACAATATAGGGTCGACTTCAATTTCACCGAAGAGAAGCAAAACTCAATGGAGCAAAATGAAAACACGACATACGCTTAACATGAAAATCATGTCACAGTAACCCAAAACTTCGCAATGATGCATTAATGAAGCATAACTATGGACACACATGTAACAAAACTTGCACCTAAAAGATCAGGTCTCCACTTCAGTAGGCAGTGTGAGGGGCAGATCATCGATCCAATCACCATAAATGCGGTTAATCTTCTTGGTTGCTTTCCATTTCACAAGGCACTTCTTCGCCTGACCGTCCTGACTGGAGGCAAACCTCATATCAGATTTCATTGGAGTTGGATCGTTATTAGGAGCAGACCCAGGTTTAGGAGGAACTGAGTGAGTAGCCGCCAATTCAGCCTCTGTAGAACGACTACTAGGCGGTAATAACTCTGAAAGAAGAACAAAACTTCATGAGAATTTAAAAATAAAAGGCACTGGTTTTAAATTACAAGATACTCCAACCCAATGTCACATGATTTTCAAATATCCTCGCGAATCACAAATAAAAAAAACAGAATTATGGTTGGTTTTTGGGCTATTCATGGGAAAAGTTGAGCAAATCGCAAATTCAAAAAACGAATTATGTTACACTGATCTAAACCAATGTGATTGTAGTAGGCATATTATCAGGATTTAAGATAAAGGGAGGCTTTGAGCTATATAATTATTGTTCTTGTATAGCCAATTCAATACTACCGACTACCGAACAAGCAGATAATTTATTATAGGCATTCTCATTTTAAATTTGAATACAACCATGAAGTATGTGTTGCATTAAGTCTTTGGAATGTAATCACAAATTCGCGAATCAAATCAAGAGAAGAACAAATGCTACTACAATTCAGAGGATAACAACCAATAAACTCAGTCAACAGCAAAAACAGGCATCATAAATCCAGTTCAGCAGCATCTAAATATGATCGACAGAAACCCCTAAAATATAGATTCAGAATATAACCGTGATTTGAGCAAAGCAAGACTCATCCAAATTCTTTCTGTTCATAGAAATGATATGTTCATGAAGCATCAGTCACTAGGCAAACAGGCGCATGATAAGATTCAAACATTAAGATAAACATCAGTTTATCACTTAGCATCATATCATACGCATTAAAACATTCACAAACAAACGAATAGCAAACTTTGTCGAACAGAACAAATGATAGGAGAGTGGTGCACAGCTAAAAATATTGTCAAACAGAACAAGACCGGAGAGTAATGCACAAGTTCAGGATGACTCTTCTAATTTCACAAGATTGAGGCCAAGTAACCATATCATAAACGGGGCGAGATTCTACATCAACAAAGAATCCCCGATCCCCACAAGGGAAAGGAGAACAAATGAGAGTAAACGTCAATGTTAACTCAACTCTTCATCATGGTTCAGAGAGATGTAAAAATCGGGTTTGATCTGACCTATGTCATTCTAGTTGAAATGGAAAGGATCAAGGACTATATGTTAAACATCTAGATCAAGATAAGCTCAAATACAATAACAACAATGGCAAAGGTTTAAACACAGAGGCCAAAAGATTCGGGTTCGCTACATGAACCATTAAATTATTTTTGATGGAGTCCTCATGAATTCTCCAACTCCATTCCTTTTGATTATCTACCTTCTCTACCTAAAAATATTAAATGCACTAACGGCCCGTTTAATAGGTGGTAATAAACTGCGTTAATGGGAATGAAAAACTAGTGTAATTTGGGTTGAAAATTTTCTTGGCTACCTTGATGGTCATGCTTGACAACCTTGAATCATCTCATTTTGTTCATAAAATTCATTCCAATGCATTACCAATGGGAGATGTGGTATTAGGTAGTAATGGAAAATTATGAACAAAAGAACTTTTGTGATAAAAGTTTCATTATCATAGGAATGACATGAAAGTTTTGATGAAATTTTACACTATAAATCGTTTCCATTACCACCATTTAATACCACTTACCAAACGGGCCATAAAAGTTTCACAATCATCTCTAACTAAAAGATTCTCGGGCAATCTAGCTTACAGTTTAAAGGAAGAAAAAACAAGACTCAAATTCATAATCTTACACTATAAAACAAAACAATTGATCTCATTATCTAAGGTTTTTAGATAGATGTATTAAGCAATTAATTAAAAACCAACATCATGTAATTCGAAAAAAATTTAACAACTAAACCCATTATAACACAAGTTTGAGGATTTATACCTGCTTGCCCATGAGCATAATGACAATTATCACCAAAAGGGCAGTATCCTGTATTCTCAAACTTAATACACAGCTTAGTTTTCCACCAAACTGGTCTGCTATTTCCTCTCATTCCATCCATGGAACCATTAACATTGGTAGGCGCAGCCATCCTTTGAGCATCATACTGATCAGCAGTCCTAGATTGCCCTAAAGAAGACCCTGTAGTACCAATGCTAATAGCAAAGCTTTCCCTTGAATTGTCTCGAAATCGAGTGGAATTCTCCCTAAACTTAGGAGGTTCTTTGTGAGAAAAATTACACCTTTCCCCATATGGGCATTCTTCCCCATTGTAAAACTTCTTACAAAGCTTCATCTTAAGAATAATCCTTTCATCATCATCCCAATTTTCACTTCCACCACTCCTTCTATCATCTGTTCTTCCCCCAACTAGTTCTTGCCAATTAGGAGGAGGCTTCCTCAAGTCTTCTTCTCCATGAGCAAAGTTGCAATTTTCACCATTCTTGCATTGTCCCATTCTAAATTTTGCACATAATCTAGTTTTGAAGAAGATTTTCCCATTTGGTTGATTGACAGGAGGAATATTTTGAGGTGTTCTATGAATATTATTTGTGGGTTGGTTATCAGATGCATTCTTATGTCTTTTCATTGGTGGATGATCGTATTCAGATTCTTCATTTGAAATAGGATGTTGAGGCCAAAAATCCATAGAATCTAAACCATTAGATGGAAATGGGAATGAATCAGAGGAACTCATCTTGATTCTTCAATTTCAAAAAAAAAAAGAAAGAAAAATCAATCAAAAACCAAATCAAATCGAAACAAAGATTAAATCTTTTGAATTACCCACGAACTAAAATCAATAAAAATTCTTACTTTTCTTGCAATTCAACAGGATTGAGATAGAAAAAATAATCAACGAAAACCCAAATCAAAAAATTGTAGAAATGACCAAAAATTCAAAATTTTAATACAAAAGTCGAAATAATTATCAAAATTTCAGAGAAATAGGGAAAATTGACAAAAGAAAAAGGATGAATAATACAATCGAATTGAATTAAAATAATAAAAAGGTTGGTGATTCAATATATTTATTTATATATATATATCCTGACAAACATGAGAAGTAGTGAGGAAAATGTTGGACACAATTTCGAAACCCTAGCCGCAATCAGCCCTAATTACCCTATAAAATTGGACAAAAGGCAAAATGAAAATGGAGAGTGGAGACTGGGAAGGAAGGTGGAAAGTATAGAAAAGCAAAAGCCAAAAACCCTGAAGCCCTAAAACCCTAACAGATTGTTAGACTTAATTTTGGTCTTAATTTAGGTTTAGTTGATTAAGATTGATTAGGTCATGTAATAATGATGTAATTACTGTTGTTGCTTTTGATAGGTGAAAGTCATAGGTGGAGTAATACTTTTGGTCATCTTTGGGCCACACCAATCCAAATGTGACTAGTATTTTTTTATCTTTATCTTTAATACTCAAAAATTCAATCTTTGTGTTCTTATTAAATTTGATTTCTCAATATATAGTCATACTTTGAAATTCCTTTCCTATAAATGATGATCAAGGTGGTTCCTACTTGTTGGTTTCTTCATGATTATAATCTAGAGGCGCTTAATGGGCCGGATCGAGGCGGATTGGGTCAAAATTTAATGGCTTGAGGGGGATGAGTCATGTCAAATGTTAAACGAGTCGGGGCGGAAAATATAAAACTTCCTATACCATTGCGTTGGAGATTGCTTCAAGCCATATCATTGACTTCTCCACCTACACACTAGAGCTGTTCATGGGCGGGCTTGGGCGGGTAACGGACTGGGTAGCACCTAAAAATTCTACCCGAGGGCTCGAATATTCAAAAGTCCGCCCGCATTCGCGGGTATATTTTTTTGTCGCTACCCGCCCATTTTTAAAGCGGGCGGGACCCGCGGGTAGGCGGGTATTTTTATATAATAATTTAAAACATAAATCATATTATAAAGTTAAGTTTTTATAAGAACAAAAAAAATATAATACATTATCTAAAATACTGTAAATATATTTAAAGTCTCAAAATAGTCAAATTACATGAATATTGAATATAGATGGTGGAGTCGGCTACTTGTTCGAACATTGATAGTCGATTGCTTGAGTGCTTTGAGGGTTAAAAATATTAAAGTCTAAAAGAAGTAAACCTTAAGGCTAGTAGAAAAGTAATAAACTAAAGTTAGGTATGGGTCATGTAGTAGTATAGTTTAATATTTAATAAAATTAATTATTTAATAAATAATATATTAAACTAAGCGGGCGGGCGGGTATACCCGCGGATAATTTTTTGGTGTCGCTACCCGCCCGTTTATCTTGGCGAGCGGGTATTACCCGCCCAAACTTTAAATTTTTTTGAAAAACGTTGTCCATGCCCGCCCGTTTTTCGAGCCGAATTGGGCTGGCCTAGCGGGTAGCCCGCCCATGAACAGCTCTACTACACACATAATTTTCCTTTCCGATCACCTCAAATCCTTTCGGTTTTTGCATATAAATCTCCTCGTCTAAATCATCATGGAGAAAAGTCGTATTTACATCCAATTGATGCAATTCTAAGTCCTCCATCGCCACCAAAGCTAGTAGGGCTTTAATCGAAGAATATTTCACCACCACAGAGAACACCTCATGGAAATCAATGCCTTCTACTTGAGAATAACCTTTTGCAACTACTCTCGCTTTGTAGATAACTTTCATTAGATAACCCTTCACCACAATTCTCTTATTCTTGGGCGCTTTCACAATAGACCAAGTATCATTCTTCTCAAGAGACTCCTTCTCTTGCCTTATGGCTCCAAGCCACTTACTCGCATCTATCAAACTCATGGCTTCCTTGAAAGAACCTAGATCATCACCACCTTCTACCTTACTTGCAATCGTGAGAGCATAGGCCACGTAATCACACTTCTCAATGTACCTCCTTGTTGGTTTATTTTGCCTTTTTGATCGATAACATTGTGAGATGTTGATTCCATTTGTTGATATGTATCATTCTCAACCCTTGTTGCTTCATCATCTATAGGTGACTCCACCTCCTCACAAGCATCATGTGTTGTACCTACGTTGTTAGTAACAACAATATCCAAATGACAAGAAAATATAGATGACTCATCAAATTTGACATCCCTAGAAGTTATTATCCTTTTAGTTTTGCCACACCAAACTCTATAACCCTTGACACCTAAACCATAGCCAACAAATACACATTTTCTAGCCCTAGGTTTAAGTTTCCACTCATTAACATGTATTTATGTTGAACATTTAGTGTCTAATAATCCTAAATTTATAATCACTAAGCACTACAAAAGTAGTGGGACAATAAGTATTAAAATACGAGGTCCAAAAGGGGTTCAAAGGGAAGGACAAAAGGAACATTTGGAAAACCGAGTCAGTAGTAAAAGCCGATTTGACTTTCATATTTTTAGGCGTAAAGTCGACTCAGCTTTAGGTACTGGAAATGTGATTTTATCCAGCAGCTAAAGTCGAGTCAGCTGTGCCGATTTTTACGAATCAACTTTTTCCTCTGTTTTGACCGTTTGGTTATTTCGGTTTTCTTTGAGTGAATGTTTTGGTTTCCTATACTTATTCTACAATTATTCTGATATTATTAAGGATTATTATGGTGAATAAAATGCTAATGTATACCGTAGATTAATAGTATTGATTGATGAGCATCAATTTGATCATCAATGATGATTAATAGGACCATGACTCTTGGCTATACTCTTGTAGTATAAATAGGGGCTTGGTCTTGACTCTTGAGTGAAGAACACACCTTTTTTTTAATTCTATTTCTCTTATTTTCATTTACTTGTTTTCTTTTCAAGAGAGTAATTAACTCTTGTTTAAAGCTTCCAAATCTTATAATTTTTCTAAACACTTTGTTATTAAGTGATATACTCTAAGTACTAATAGTATATTGTGTTGTTTGTATCTACCTTTGAATTTCAAAACATCAAACGCAAGTACCTTTGTGGGGGAAATATCACAAAAGGAAAGTGATCACACGCCTACAACAAGTATCAAGCAACCAGGTAACGGTTGTCGTTACAAATTAATGTTCAAGTTTTAGTATTGCTATTTGTAAGTTTATATTTTGTCATCAGCAAAGGGATAAATACAAATTCCCATTTTGTAATTTGTATTTGCATTATTAAAGTCCTGATAATGTAAGCACTACATCCAAAAAATTTCAGATTTGAATAATCAATAGGAGAAGAATACCATACCTCTTAGGGACACTTAAAGTCAAGACCGGTGTGTGGCGATCGATTGATCAAATAGCATGTCGTCAATACCGCTTCGGCCCGAAATTCCTTCCTAAGCTTTGCTTAACTCAACATGCATCTTTCCCTCTCTAACAATGCCTTGTTCATCCTCTCTGCTACCCCGTTTTGTTGAGACCTACCTACACATGTGCGATGCCTTGTGATACCCTTTTTAGCGCAAAACTTTAAACTCTTTCTCAACAAACTCAAGCCCATTGTCGGTCCTCAATGTCTTGATCCCACACTCCATCTTCTTCTCTATTACTATCTTCCAATCAATGAAGACACTCATCACTCATTTTTAGTCTTTATGAAGAAACACCAAACTTTTCTTGAATAGTCATTAATGAATGTAAGAAGATAACTACAACCACCCAAGGACACCTTTCTTAATGCACCCCAAAGATTCGAATGAATATAATCAAGTATTCCTTTAGTGTTATGGACAGAGGGTTTAAAGCTCACTCGTTTATGCTTCCCATAAATGCAATCTTCACAAAATGGCAATGCTCCAAGCTTCTTCCCACCAAAGACTCCTTTGTTACTCAACACGTTCATCCCTTGCTCGCTCAAGTGCCTAAGTCTCATGTGCCAAAGTTTTGTTTCTTGCTCACTCATAGTGAAGGAAGAAACATTCGCCGAACCAGTAATTAAGGACCTTTGTAGAACATACAACCGACCCATTATGCAACCCTTCATCAAAATCAGCGAACTCGTTGTAATCTTCATCACTCCACCTTCACAAGTGCACCTACATCCAAGAACATCCAATGTACCCAAGGATATTAGGTTCTTTTCAAACTGGGGACATGCCTAAAATCAAGCATCCTAATCACTCCATCATGCATCTTTATGGCTATACTTCGAATACCCACAACCTTGCATGTATCATCTTTACCCAAAGTACTCCCATCATCTACTTTCTCATAAGTAGAAAAGAACTCCTTATGGGGGTGTCATGTAAAAAGAGCACCCCAAATAAAGAATCCATTCTTTATCCCCTTTGTACCCGTGTGTCACCACTAAGGCTCCACCATCGTCGTTATCATTAACATAGGTCGCATCACTGGATGTAAAATCTTTAGACACCTTCTCTTTTTGCATTCGCTTATACTTCCAATAATCTTTCTTGATATGCTCCTTTAGCTTGCAAAAGTGGCATGTTTTGGCTTTGTTTGAAGCCCTAGACTTGGACCTACCCTTGCTCATACCTCCAAAACTACTATTATTTGTCCTACCCCTTACAAAGAAACCATCATTGGTGTCATTCTGTTTTTGGGTTAATTGCTTCTCAATTAAACCCCTTTGCACCAATGCATTTTTCACGTCATGTTTCCCTAAAATTCTTGTAAGAGGAGGGTAAAGAACAAAGCAAGAATATGGTCTAATCTTCATCATTAATCACAACATCAATGTTGTGCAAATTCATGAATATGGTATTAAACTCATCCAAATGTGCCTTGAGAGACCCACCTTCTTCAAGCCTAAGGTCATACAATCTACTCTTCAACAATAATCTATTGGTGACACTCTTGGCCATATATAATGACTCAAGTTTGTCCCAAATACCCTTTGTAGTAGACTCCTTTACAACCTCCCTAAGCACTTCCTTGGAGAGACACAATTGAATTGCACCAATGCCTTTGAGTCAATTTCCTCCCATCTAGTCATAGACATTCCTTGTGACATTTTATCAACTCCATCCAATGCCTTTTGTACACCATGTTGCACTAGTATGTCCTTCATCTTTACTTGCCAAAACCTAGAATTTTGATTCCTATGAAATTTCTCAATATCCAACTTCATGGATGCCATTTCTTGTGTCAAACTAGAAACCTCTAAATAACTTCAAGAACCTTTTCCTTTGATACCAATTGAACTAAATTCCCACAATATGGCAAAGATCCAAGGCTTTATCTCATGAACAAGTCTTCATAAATTCCCCAAAACAGAATTGTATATGTGCAACTATGAACAACAATTAAGAACAAAAAAGAACATAATCAAAACACACACCAAGATTTAAGTGCTTCACCACTAATTGGGCTACGTCCACTTTCCTAGCCTAGATGTCTTTATTGCTCCTTCAAAGTTCTCCAATGGAGATGTACATTTTGATGATGATTACAATGAAGGAAGAAGAGAATAGAGTAGAGTGTGAATTTTGTAGAGAGAGAATGAGGAAATGAAAGCAATGAATAATCTTTATGTATTTAGCCCTATTTATAGTTTATAGGGCCTAAACACTTACATGTATACCTAAGGAAAATCAAGAACCGAAAACATAACAAATAAATTGTCCAGCTTGCACAACCAAGTCGGCGTCCTAATGGCCAAGGGGACAGCCGACTCGGCTTTACCTTCTGTCCCGAAAATGATTGTTCTTGTCACTCGTTTTGCCTTGTCTATCATTTTGCTCCTTCTTAATACACATCATATAAGCCCATTATTAAGGACTTTAAGTCACCCTAATTACCACAGAAAATTGCAGTTTTCATCGTCATGAGCACTTTTAAAGTAATTTAACTAAAAATATTTTGAAACTATTTCTTAGAACATTTAAAATAGTTTGCTATTATGTAACTTGATTTCTCACTAGATGAATAGTTATATAGCTATACTCTAATATAATGTTGTGACTATTTAGCTAAAAAGAGACCGGATTATTTACTATAGATATCTAACTCTTAATCCAAGCACACTATTTGTTATTTGAGACGGTGTCTACCTAAACCTAAAAAGAAAACAAATATTACCCTCCTCTATCTTATATGAACAGTAGGTTATTCGATATACTATAGTAGGTATTTTAATTACCTTCTTCAAAGAAAATTAAAGCATGTTTTTGATTAACATCTCTATTTGCATCATCAAACTTCAACATATAATTCTCATCAGAATTTCCTATTCATCATCAAACAAATACTGTTTCATCATCACTATCATCATCATCATCATCATCATCATCATCATCATCATCATCATCATCACACCCAGTGTATCCCGCCCATAGAAAACTATAGTCAGGGTATCGGGAAGGAAGAAAGACATTAGCTCATTGAACCCTTAGAAGAGAATGCGGTCAAATAGTCCCACGGCTCGCGAAGAGTCTTCAAAGAGAGAAAAATGCAAAATAAATATCAAATTCAATCATCCTTTCTCGCTGTGTCTAGAGTATGTTAAATTGAAATACCTACAATATGTTTTTTGTATAAATTTGTTTGGATGAACTGAACTGAATGTAATTTCGATTTATGGATTTTTTCATGTGAAGAAAAATGAATTTTACACCAACTAAAATGCTATTTTTCCAGGAGAAAGAGCAAGTTTTTTTTTGGAAGATGAAATTGTTTTCTTAAACCATGTGCATAGTTATTAGAATTCTTATTCTGCTTTACGATTTTTCGATCCTACGATTTAAAAAAGGCAATCGATCCAGATTGTCGGTAGTATTTTAATGTGGTAGAGTATGCAATCCTATCATTTAAATTCTTGAGCTAAGTAGTATGGCTGCTAAAAGTATTTTTTTCAAAATTAATAGATGGTATGATTATAACACGATTCTCCGATGCTATATTATCCAACGATATCCAATCCTACAATGGTAGTTTTAATTGTTGTGTAATCCATATATTTCACTTATATATATATATATGTATATATATATATATATATATATATATATATATATATATATATATATATATATATATATATATATATATATATATATATATATATATATATATATATATATATATATATATATATATATATATATATATATATATATATATATATATATATATATATATATATATATATATATCCGTTGAGAAGGGGTCTCAAAATGAGAAGCATGAGAAGGATTTATAGCCATTGATCTTATGAAAATCTAACGGATGAAAATCATCTTTCTTGTCGAATTTTTCTCCATTTTATGTTATGATTTAAGGTTACTATGTTTTTAGAAAGTGATACTATGTTATGATTAATGGTTACTATGTTCATTTTTAAAAGTTACGATGTTCTGTTAAGATTGAGAGAAGACAGTAACTATACATAATCATAGTAACCCTTATTCATAACATAGTATCTTTTTCTAATAACATAGTATCTTTATAAAATATAAAAAATTAGGTAAAAAAATATGCTGAACCGCCTAATAAACCGCGTGCAAGGAGTTCACTAATCTAGACCATTGATATTTGATCTAGACGGATGAGATTCCTTCTCACCCTTCTCATTTTGAGACCCCTTCTCATTTGATCCTAAATATATATATATATATATAAATATATATATATATATATATATATATATATATATATATATATATATATATATATATATATATATATATATATATATATATATATATATATATATATATATATATATATATATATATATATATATATATATATATATATATATATATATATATATACCACTATTCAGTGGTGGTGGCCATCATTTAGTGGTGATAGTTTTGGAGTGGTGATTCCATTTCTTTTGAGTTGGGCGGTTACTCATTGGTTTCGTTCCTGGTGTTTGAACTTGTCTGGTGTTTGAGGCATGGCGATGGTGGGCGGTGCTTCCTAGATTGTGGGGCCACCGTTTAATTCTGAGGGTATATCTGGGCGTCGTGTTTTTGTTTGTTGCTGTTTTCTGGTCGTGTGTTCGAAATATATGGGGTGGTGGAATTTCTAATGATGTCGTTTTTGTGGTCGACTGCTCATGGCGTTTGTGGTGCAAGGGGAGGTATTCGGTACGGTGTTCTGAGTTTTGGTGGCCAAGGTTGAGTTTTTCTCACTGGAGGTTTTCGATGGTGTTGTCTGTTGGATACGGGTCATTGGAGTTTTAGTTGTTTTGAATGGAAGGTGTTTCTCAGGGATGCTGGGGTTTGGTGCTGTTTTTTGGTGCAGATTTTGGTGGCTTTCTGCAATTAGGGCCGCTGGTGATGGTTTTTGGTGTAGATTTGTGTGCAGACTTTGGTGCTGGGTTCTGGACTGCTGGTGGTTTGGTGCAGATTGTGATGGTTTGTTCACGGTGTTTGGCTCTTTTTAGTTCTGATTCTGGAGGCGCCATTTTTGTAATTCTTGGTGTTAGGATAGATTTTCAATGGGTGTATGGTCTGCGGACCAACTTTTGGTGTTGTTTGAAAACGTTGTTGCATAGTCCACCCCTATGCTGTTTTGGGTGGCCTGTTTCTAGGTATCTCTCTACCAATGGCTTTTTTCCCTACGAGGGTTTTTTTATGCCGGCGGTTTTGGGGTCCCTAGCTACAGTGTGGTGTTTTTTTCCTCCTTTTTATTAATATATTCCAAATTTTCAAAATATATATATATATATATATATATATATATATATATATATATATATATATATATATATATATATATATATATATATATATATATATATATATATATATATATATATATATATATATATATATATATATATATATATATATATATATATATATATATATATATATATATATATACCACTATAGTGTTCAAGTATTTCTTAACTTGCACTTTAAAATGATTTTTAACAGTAATTTTTAAAACTTAATAGATGAAGTCAAATAAGTTATTAACAAATATAATTGATAATTAGTAATGTATAGCACATTAATGCATATTTATCGGATTATACTATCCTGTAATCTGATCCTACTGATTTCGATACTAACCCCTCAATGATGTTATGTAGAATCTCGAACATAATAACATTGACGGTGTCTACAAAATTTTGATTTTTTTTTGTTTTTTTTAATTGTTGAATGCTATGAATTGGACTGGGCTTCATGACCGTTTCTTATAAAGACGATCTCATAAGAGACTAACTGTAAATTAAATAAGTAAATGGAAAATAAAAGAAAAAGTAACAGACTTAAAAGTAGGAATGACCCTGGGTTCGAATTACGCTCGGTTTATCCACCCTTCAACTTTCCTTAGAATAAAACTTAGATTATCTTTTTAGTCCACCTCAACTTGGAGTCGGATTATGCATAATCAAACTTTACTATAACTCAATTTCTCGGACCTTCAACGGAGTTCAGATTATTAATTATGAAGCCTTATTATTATCAATATTATATTATTATAACCACTTTTCAGTTTTCAATACTTATCAAACTAAAAAATCATTATATTATTATGATATGTTTTTGTTGAACATTTAGTGTATAATAATAATCCTGAGTATTTAATCACCAAAGTACTACTAAGGTAATGGGAAGCTATAATAATAGTGGGACAATATACGTATTAATTTACGGGGTCCAAATAGGTGTTTTAAGATAACACAAGGAAAAGAGGGAAAAAGTGGGCAGAAGGTTTGCGCCGTGTCGGCGCTACCTTGTGTAGCCTCGTCGCCGACTCGGCGCTAGGCTACTGGAAACTCACTGTTTTGGCAGTGACTTGGCGCCGAGTCGGCGCCCACTCTTGTGGGCTCGTCGCCGACTCGGCGATTGCCCTCTGGAAGTGACCGTTGCTTTCTTCCCGTTTTTCTTTGTGTTTAATGCCTAGGATCCTCTCTTAATTCTCTTAATTCTCATAATTTCTGAGATAATGAGGGAGTATAATGCTAATTCATTAGCAATATTGATTATGATTGCATTGAATCATAATCAATTGGGTGATTAAGGCTAAGGCACCTCTATTAGTATAAATAGAGGTCCTTGGGTGTTTGTGTTCTTGCACCAAACACTTGAAATCTCTGAATTCCTTTTCTTAAGCTTTTCATTTGTTCTTTGCATACAAAAGAGTAATTAACTTTTGTTAGTGCATTTCCACAACTCATTGTTTCCTAAACACATTGTTATTACGTAATACAACCTAAGTACTAAGGTTGTGTTGTAATCGATTGTATCTCGTTGTGAATTTCCAAACAACAACCCAAGTACCTTTGTGGGGGAAATATCACAAAAGGATAGTGAGCACACGCCTTCGGTTTGTATCAAGTTTCCGGGTGACGTTCATCGTTACACAATAATCTTCACTTTACTTGTTACATTGTAATCATCTTGTAAGTTTATTTTTGTCATCAAACAAAGGGGTTTATACAAATTCCCGAGTTGTAATTTGTATTGCATTATATACTTTTCGTAATAATCTTTTGTGATAACCTTCATCGATGGCAACCATGAAAGACTTCACTTCTAACTTTGCTAAGTTAGAGAAATTTGTCGGCGTCGACTTTAGACGTTGGCAAAAGAAGATGATGTTCATGCTCACTACTCTTAATGTGGCTTATGTTATAAGCTCACCCAAACCGGAAGTTGCTAAGTCGGATGATCCGGAAACGGTGATTCCGGAAACGGAGATTCTTGAACAAAATCGGAAACGGTCAAAGTGGGAAAATGATGACTTCATTTGCCGGGGGCATATACTCAATGGTATGCAAGACGCACTCTTTGACATCTACCAATACCATGAGTCCGCAAAGGAATTATGGGATGCTCTTGAGAATAAATACATGGCGGAGGATGCTAGCTCCAAAAAGTTCCTTGTAAGTAATTTTAATTCATACAAAATGGTAGAAGATCGCCCTATAATAGATCAATTTCATGAACTACAAAGGATGCATGCTAACTTAAAATTGCATAAAATTGAAATTAATGAAGTGTTTTTGGTATCTAGCATAATAGACAAATTGCCTCCTTCTTGGAGGGATGTTAGACATGCTTTAAAGCATAAAAGAGAGGAGATTACACTCTCCGATCTTGGGCAACATATAATTGTTGAGTCTAGCATTCGGTTACAAGAAAACCGGAAGGATGATAATCCTAATGTACCTACTATTAATATGGTTGGGGAAGGGAAACCACAATCCCGTCCCGGAGATAAAAGGAAGAGGAATGACTCTTCTAAGGGGAAAGCCACTAATCCCAATACCGAAAAGGTATGTTGGGAGTGTGGTAAACCCGGGCACCGAAGGAAAAATTGCTTCGTCTTGAAGAACAAGCAAAAGAAATCCAAGGGGAATGGTCAAGCTTCTACAAGCAAGGGACCATCCACTCAAGGTAATCTTGCAACTTTTGTTGAAAATTCTAATATGAGTTTTTCTACAATGAATACTAATATTAGTGGTTTGCAGGATGATACTTTGGCTTGGTGGATCGATTCGGGGGCATCGAGACATGTTTGTAATTCTACACAATGGTTCAAAACCTATAACAAGGTTGTTGATGGGGAGCATCTCTACATGGGAAACAATGCACCTATCAAGGTCCAAGGCAAAGGACAAGTTGAATTGTTGTTTACTTCAGGGAATCTTTTAGTTTTAAGAGATGTGTATTACACACCCGAAATAGGTAGAAATTTAGTCTCGGGTCCTATTTTGAATCGATTGGGCTACAAACTAGTGTTTGAAGCCGATAGGTGTATTATCTCCAAAAATAATTTGTTTATTGGTAGGGCTTATCTATGTAATAGTTTGTTTAAGTTATCTTTGGTTTTGAATAAAGATGTTATTTGCAATGTTTCAAACATGAATGAAAGTGATGATTTGCATTATTTGTGGCATGTTAGACTAGGACATGTTAACTTTGATAAAATTTCTTTTATGTCTAAACATGAGTTAATTCCTATGTGTGTTAAAATGTCTAAAAATTGCAAAACGTGCATGTTAAATAAGATCACTAGAACACCGTTTAAAAGTGTTGAAAGAAAAACCGAAATTTTGGAGTTAATCCATAGTGATCTTTGTGATTTTCATAGTACACCGTCTTTGGGAAACAAAAAGTATGTCATAACTTTTATAGATGATTTCTCAAAGTTTTGTTATGTTTATCTTTTGCATTCAAAAGATGAGGCTCTTGAACATTTTAAGATTTACAAACAAGAAGTAGAAATACAAATTGGTAGTAAACTTAAAAGGTTAAGAACCGATAAAGGAGGTGAATATTATGATCCACTTTATTTCAATTCAATGGGTATTATTCATGAAACAACCGCCGGTTATGCACCACAATCTAATGGTGTGGCGGAGAGGAAAAACCGTACTCTACAAGAGATGGTTAATTCCATGTTATCCTACTCGGGTTTGAGTGATGGATTTTGGGGTGAAGCAATGTTGGCGGCTTGTCACATTCTTAACCGAGTTCCAATGAGAACGAATAAGGAAACTTCTTATGAACTTTGGTACAAAAAGAAACCAAACTTAAGTTATCTTAAGGTTTGGGGTTGTAGGGCCATTGTAAGAGTGCCCGGCAACAAGAAAAAGAAGCTCGGTGAACGTGGGCTTGAGTGCATCTTTATAGGCTATGCTATTCATAGCAAAACCTATAGGTTCTATGTTATAGAACAAAATGACTATATATCGATTCATTCGATTATAGAGTCAAGAGATGCCATTTTTGATGAAAATAGATTTTCATCATTGAGTAGACAAAGAAATCTACAAAGTTGTACCAATGAAAGTGTTGATGATAGTCAACAAAGAATTCACTTCTAGATATTGATGAAAGTCAACAAAGAGATGAACTTGATTTAGTTGATCCTATTCCTAAACGGAGTAAGAGACAACGAAAAGCGAAGAGCTTTGGACCGGATTTCCATGTATACTTGGTTGAAGGTGATAGAAGTGAAGTATCTTCTAGTGTTCCATATTTATATAATGTGGAAGGTGACCCATTGACTTATAGCGATGCTATGGCATCACATGATAGCGCCTTTTGGAAAGAAGCTATCGATGATGAGGTGCAATCCATCATGGGAAATAACACTTGGGTGTTAGTGGATCTACCTCCGACTTGTAAACCAATCGGTTGCAAGTGGATTTTCAGAAAGAAAATGAAAATCGACGGTACTATTGATAAATTCAAAGCCCGTTTAGTGGCTCAAGGCTTTAGACAAAAGCACGGTATCGATCATTTCGATACATATGCACCAGTTGCAAGAATAACCACTATTCGGTTATTGGTAGCATTAGCTACGGTCTATCATCTAGAAATACATCAAATGGATGTTAAAACCACATTTCTATATGGGGAATTAGATGAGGAAGTATATATGAAACAACCCGAAGGGTTTGTTTTGAAAGGACAAGAACAAAAGGTGTGTAAACTTGTCAAGTCTTTATATGGACTTAAACAAGCACCTAAACAGTGGCATCAAAAATTTGATGAAACTATTTTGTCCTTTGGATTCAAGTTGAATCAAGCCGATAAGTGTGTGTATAGCAAGTTTGATAGCCATGGTAATGGCGTTATCATTTGCCTATACGTTGATGACATGCTTATCTTTGGAACTTGTATAACACAAGTCCAAGAGACAAAAGACTTTTTGTCTAGATCCTTTCAGATGAAGGATATGGGGGAGGCTGATGTGATCTTAGGTATTAAGATCATAAGGCAAGGGAACCGTATTAAGCTAAGTCAGGCTCACTATGTTGAGAAGATACTTAAGCGGTTTAATATGCTTGATAAAGCGCCGGTCTCTACTCCCATGGAACCGGGTATGAAGTTTGCAAAACATACCGGTCAACCAATTTCACAATTGGAGTATTCAAAGGTCATAGGATCTTTGATGTATGCTATGACTAGTACAAGGCCTGACATAGCATTTGCGGTGGGTAAACTTAGTAGATTTACTAGTAACCCAGGTCCCCATCATTGGATGGCGATAAGGAGAGTATTAAGATACTTGTTGCGTACCAAAGATTTTGGTATTACGTATAGCGGAGAACCTTCTGTTCTAGAAGGTTACTCAGACGCTAGTTGGATCACTAATGAAGAGGATAACTCTTCTACTAGTGGATGGGTGTTTGTTTATGGGGGAGGTGCCATTTCTTGGTCTTCTAAGAAACAAACATGTATAGCCGACTCTACAATGTCAGCTGAATTTATCGCTCTTGCTTCAGCAGCTAGTGAAGCAGAGTGGTTGAGGAATCTCATGTTTGAGATACCTTTATTACCTAAGCCAATTTCACCGGTGGCTATTCATGCGGATTGCATGACGGCTTTAGGTAGAGCGTATAGTCAAGTATATAATGGTAAGTCTCGTCATATTGCACTAAGGCATAGCCTTGTGCAAGGACTTATCATAAATGGGGTCATAACTTTTGACTATGTGAACACTAAGTTCAATGTGGCGGATTCGTTTACGAAAGCCATGAATAGAGACTCAATTGAGAAAGCCTCAATTGAGATCGGTTTATGTCAGTAAAATCATTTGGAAAAGCCCAATTCACGCATGAGTAACATCGTGTCTGAATTCAATGTGGTAAAGTCCTCTTGGTTTTTGTTAAAGCAACTCGTGCATGACCCATCGTTGCTTTGTACCGTGATGGAATAAGGTAGTCGTCTTGAAAGTTCTCAAGATCAAGAGTTGAAGAGCTCTTGGTGTTATATCCACGTCACGGGGATATGTTTTATACGTAATGAGAACCTACCTATATAAGTTTGAAGTGTGGCCGCTTCAAGTAGTCAAGATTGACATAATGACTATGATAAACTTATGAATAAGATACGGACACGGCCTTATAATGTGTCAAGTTAATAACTTTGTGTTATTTGTTTTGTGTGTACTATATCTTCAAGTGGTTGGAAGGGTCATTTGATTCAATTCCTTATGGAAATCAATTCTGGCTCGATCACTTGTTAAGTGTGTTGTACTAGGCGTTAATTCAATCCGTAGGGATATTAGCGTTGATGCATGAAATGTACTATGAGTTTTGGTAAATGAGAAGCTTATTATACCCAAAATGGGGGAGGATTGTTGAACATTTAGTGTATAATAATAATCCTGAGTATTTAATCACCAAAGTACTACTAAGGTAGTGGGAAGCTATAATAATAGTGGGACAATATACGTATTAATTTACGGGGTCCAAATAGGTGTTTTAAGATAACACAAGGAAAAGAGGGAAAAAGTGGGCAGAAGGTTTGCGCCGAGTCGGCGCTACCTTGTGTAGCCTCGTCGCCGACTCGGCGCTAGGCTACTGGAAACTCACTGTTTTGGCAGTGACTTGGCGCCGAGTCGGCGCCCACTCTTGTGGGCTCGTCGCCGACTCGGCGATTGCCCTCTGGAAGTGACCGTTGCTTTCTTCCCGTTTTTCTTTGTGTTTAATGCCTAGGATCCTCTCTTAATTCTCTTAATTCTCATAATTTCTGAGATAATGAGGGAGTATAATGCTAATTCATTAGCAATATTGATTATGATTGCATTGAATCATAATCAATTGGGTGATTAAGGCTAAGGCACCTCTATTAGTATAAATAGAGGTCCTTGGGTGTTTGTGTTCTTGCACCAAACACTTGAAATCTCTGAATTTCTTTTCTTAAGCTTTTCTCATTTGTTCTTTGCATACAAAAGAGTAATTAACTTTTGTTAGTGCATTTCCACAACTCATTGTTTCCTAAACACATTGTTATTACGTAATACAACCTAAGTACTAAGGTTGTGTTGTAATCGATTGTATCTCGTTGTGAATTTCCAAACAACAACCCAAGTACCTTTGTGGGGGAAATATCACAAAAGGATAGTGAGCACACGCCTTCGGTTTGTATCAAGTTTCCGGGTGACGTTCATCGTTACACAATAATCTTCACTTTACTTGTTACATTGTAATCATCTTGTAAGTTTATTTTTGTCATCAAACAAAGGGGTTTATACAAATTCCCGAGTTGTAATTTGTATTGCATTATATACTTTTCGTAATAGTTTTATTAGAGAAAACCTCAGCTGTGCTACACAATTATCTGTTTTAAAAAGTTATTCTATAACCGTACATTAATACAAATTGGTAAATGATACTTATAAGTTATATCACATATATCATTTATACAATATTCTCGATTGTATGATATTATTGGTCAAAGATAAGTTTGCTTATGAAAATGAAAATAATAATAAAAAAAATTTACCTAGAATAATCAAACCTATTCGTGATTTTCTTAATTACAATAATCCCACTTATTGATTAACCATGAATAATCCCAACTTTAAGGGTATTTGCCTAGAGTCTACTTGGGTAACCCGATAACCTGCTATAGTATGCAATTCACAAAAAAAGTATACTGAAAATTAATTTAAAATTAGAGAAAAACTTTAAAATTTTACGTAAAAAATTCTAAATAATAAAAAAATCATAAATTTGTTTTTGGACATTTTTAAATATTGTTTTATGACATTTTTTCATTTATCTTTTTTTTTTTAAAAGAAAACTTGCTATAGCAAGTCATACGATCATCGGGTTTACTCTAGGAAAATAACTCTCAAAGTTGGGAATTCATGGTTAATCAATAGATGAAATTATTGTAGGAAAATCACGAATATGTTGGATTATTCTAGATAATTTTTCCTAAAAAACCAAAAATATTCTATATAAAACTTTAAGAATTATATTATTAGGTGATATTAAAATATAAGTTTTGTGAGATTGACATAGTATGAAACACAGGTTGATTAAAGTACTTTTTACTTGAACTATATGATTCACTAATTTTCTTGCGAATGATAAATAAAAAAATGAATAATGGTCAATTTTAGGCTATGTTAGAGTCATTTTGAGAAAAAAAAAATTGAATTTAAAAAGTAAATTACTATCAAATTATGTTATAGTGGAATAAACTTATGTTCGTTTTTATTTTTTAACATCACGTTCAACTTCTTCAAAATACAAAATGTTAAATTTGAATTTGACGTCAGATGGTCAGAGTCGAAGTCATATTTGAGTATTGAATTTTTTTTTGAGGTTTTTTTTTTTTTTTTTCTTGAATTCATTATGGACTAAATTTCTCGTATCGAGTCGGAATAAGGGTTGATAGATTGGCCTATTGGGACTAAATTAACATCCCTATCCTCAATTAACATCCATGCAATCACAATTCAAAACTGAAGAATTATCGTTCCTTTTCTTCAATCCCACTGTCAGTGATAACTGATTTAATCTCATCTTATGATCTTATCAAGGTGAATATCTAGTACTGCACTACTGCTACTGATTTGATGAATTTTTATGTTGATTATCATAATTTATGATACACAATATAATGTGTGATTGAATTTTTGTGGATTTTCTAATTTGCTGCAATAATACTTTGCCATCTAACTGTTTGATGATATGTTTACAAGAAAATCCAGTTATTTTCCACATTCTTGTCGGTTCTCTCTAGATTTCATCCCTATTATTGTCTGTATTTCGACGATCATGGTTTGAATTCATCTAGGTTAGACCGAGTAGAAGTACATCATGCTTTTAAGTAAAAGTATTTGTATTCGTTTCAAAAAAAAAAAAAAAAGAAGTAAAAGTATCTGTATTATTGTCTGTTATCGTATGAGAACAAGTGTCAAAGTGAAATACCTATGCTACATAGATTCGCAGAAAAGAGAGATGCAAATGTGAAATTTCAATTTAGGTTTAAAGATACGTTGAGGCAATTTTAGCAAGAATAAAAGGATCAGTTGAAATTGAGTTGGTACTGGAAGGTTTACTGTCAGAGTTGGTGTGACTTGAGTGCACCTTGGAGTGTGAAGAGGTGTGATCCGGTTGATAGTCGATGCATGGTTAGTGTATACCTGTATCCTGTATGGGTATGTGTGTGTAGGTGTGCCTTGTATGCAAGATATCATGCTGCCATGAAATGCTTGAATAGGCATAAGGAGGCTCCAAGTGAAGTTGGTTCGAGGTAGCAGGTTCGTGAAGATCAGAAGCATTCTGGTCTCTCAGCTCGAACAAACTAAAATTCCGCTTGAGTCAAACACATTACCTCTTCTTTCTTTTCTCTTCTTCTCTTAGTGTAGCGGGATGTTTTGTTTTATGGGCTTTTGCCCTATCATTAGCAATGCACTGCTAGTATAAATAGAAGCCTCCGCCATCATACTTAAGATCATTCTAATCAACAACCGTAAGCCAAACACATTACCTCTTCTTTCTTTTCTCTTCTTCTCTTAGTGTAATCTCCATTGTATGAGTTCTTGAAGAACTCTATTGTTATTCTATATAATACAATCAAGCTTGAAATGAAAGCCTCAAGGAGGTTCAACAATGAAAAACAAAATAAAAAAATGCAAAGATGAACACAAGTATTTATTGAGGTATCTTGGATACCTCCCTTCAAATGTAGTTTGTTATAAATGATTCAATAATACATGTATAATAAACCTCTCTTATCTTGAGAACACTCTCTCAAGATCACAAAATGCTTAAACAATGATGAACACTCTCAAGTTTCAATCAAAGTAAAACTCTCTCTCATTATGTGTTTGTGGTGGTTCTTGTTCTATGAATGATGTATCCTTTTATATAAGAAGAATACATCATTCTAGAACCACATGGCGAAGCGAGGATTTTGAATTAGGGGTGGCCAAATAATCGATATAGGTGTTAGAAACATATACGATGACTCGAAATTTACACGACATTGTAACCGAATCCGATTTGATTCAACTTTAAAAATTTACTATTATGTTAAACAATATGGACACGAAATCCGATTTCAAGCCCACCCGAAACACCTAATCTGAAATTAACATTGACCCGAACGAACACCATTAGACACTAGTTAAGCTATGAAAATAAAAAAATAAAAAAAGCTTCAATCACTGCAAAAATTATATTTAATAATAAATAAAGTTGAAGCTTCTCTATAGTTATTATTTTTGAAAAAATTAAGTGTTATTTTTGATTTTGACTCTATATATTTGCCTAATAACTCTCGAAAAAAACACAATTAAAATTAAGATAAAAAAATATAAGCACACACTAAAAAAGATGAATGTTAAATTATAAAAAATAAATAGTAATGAAATTATAGTATAAATCTATTAGTCTACAAAAAAATAATTGTTTTAATGAGGATTTAATGCCATAAACTTAGATTACAAATGTTTTACTCCAACCATTGAGCGACAATAATTTTTCTTATATTTTACTCTCTTTAAACTATATATATCATATTAGTAAGGGGGGCCAAAACCAAAATTTTAAAGGCTCGCATTTTCGGCAAGGGGGGCCGGGCCTCCGCCGGCCCCCCATGTGCCTTCGCCCTTGCACCATAAACTTACATTTACATCACACAATTAACTATGACAATAAACATAGCAATAAACATGACATTAACCAAAGGAGTATAATGCCTATCAATGCAACCGTAGCTCAAAAGTCCCAAAAAAGCATCCTAGGCAAAGTGCTTGTTCAAGGCACTAAAGTGCTCGAACAAGCACTTTCATCAGAACCCACTGGAAGCTGCTGAACAGTATGCTCGAACGAGCACACCCCTCTGACCCCTTCTGTTTTCTATTTTTGTGTTGCCTCGAGCGACCAATCTTCATGTCATGCCTTGCCTCGTTCAAGGCATGGACCCTACACTCTTAGTGAAGCCTTAAATGCCCCCATCGAGTACCTCATGTATCGTTTCAAAACTTAATCCAACAACACTTGACACATCTTCCTCATCCTCCACCAATGTACATGATAAAGCATGTTCGACAATATGATTAAAGTTAACTTCATTCTCATGAGTATTGGTACTTGCTTTAACAAAGCTAACCACCACCGAGGACGTAGCCTACATTAGGTGAAACTTGTAAATCCCTTTTGTCTTTGTTTATTGCTTTGTTTCTTATTGTTTTCATCCTAGTTCATAGAAATAAGTTGCTGTTTTCATCCTAGTTCATAGAAATAAGTTGCTTCATTACATAGAACACCCCTACCATTGTTCTAGGGTGTTGTAGGGATAAAGTTTGAATCTTTATGCTTGAGAGTCCTTCTTATTTCATTTACAAAGTAAAAAATTTCCTAGGATTTCCGAGTTTTAAGAGGGGACTGAAAAATAGGATCACAGTTCATAGCACAGCATTTTGCGTGCATAAACCACTGTTATTTACTGCAATTCTACTGTTGTGATATGAGATTATGTCAAAGAGTGTTGGAATATAGGATTATGTCGGAAAGATAAGTATTAGCCAAGTTGATCTAAACTTTGGATATCATCAAAGCGAGATTTCTCCACTTACTTGGAAGATTTGATGTATGAGCTTTGGAAGGTGATCATGCTTTTTTTATTCATCAAATTGAGACTATTCCAGTGTCACATGATTCGGTGGTTTTACCCACGAATCACGATTCGGTTCGCTCGGCCCGAACCGGGGCTCATTCGCCGGTTGGATCGCCAATGGGAGCGAATCGTGCTAGATGTTCTAGGTTTTGCTCATCAAAAAGATATTGTAAATAAATAAGAAAAGTGAACAGGAAGAAGAAATTGAAACATTAAAGGACAAAAATCTTACATTATAAAAGATCTGAGACTACATATGATTTGAAGATTAAAATTCTACCATTGAAGACATTTTTAAAGCTTGGGGATAGTGACTGTTAGAAACAGGAAAAAAGTGTTTGAATACTAAGGAAAGGGTAAAAGAGAGACAATAGCCAAGTAATTACTAAGGTAAAAGAAAAGGGAGACATAATGTTTCTACTTTCTAGAAAGATGTGAAAAAAAGATGAAGAGAAAGAGTAAAAACTCTTTGTAAACCGTGCATTACCTATATAGGAGTAATACACAATTCTCAAATTAAACCTACTTAAAAAAGTGAAAGTACTTTAGAACTTTTTATATTCTATTTGAATTATAAATGTGAAAGTAATAATAATGCGGAAAATAAGATTAAGAGATAAGTATGGGGTTAAGAATACGTTTTGTATTAATTATAATGTGTACAATAAGGCCCTATATATACAAGCCAAGTATAAGCTAAAACGGGAAACAAAATAATTACAAAATAATTACAATATTACAATCCCACTAATCAAGCTATAATATTCTCTAAATATTACGCTAATATTACGTTAATATTTACTTTCCTACACTCCCCCTCAAGTTAGGTCTTCGGGTCTCCAATACCTAACTTGCACAAGGTTTGCTCGAAAGTTTCTGATGATACGGCCTTAGTGAGAATGTCTGCTAACTGATCCTTTGATCTGACAAAAGGAAGACTGATGATCTTGTTGTCTAGCTTCTCCTTGATAAAGTGTCTATCAATTTCAACATGTTTAGTACGATCATGTTGAACCGGATTTCCTTATATGCTTATTGCTGCCTTATTGTCACCAAAAGTTTACATGTCTTGCTAACTGGAAGATGTAACTCACTCATGAGTTTCTTCAGCCATATAATCTCTGTAACCCCTTTTGCAATGCCTCGAAATTCAGCTTCAACACTTGACAATGCCACAACTTTCTGTTTCTTGCTCTTCCAAGTAACCAAGTTCCCTCCTAGAAGGGTGAAATAACCTGAAGTGGATCTCCTGTCATCTCTATCTCCTGCCCAGTCAGCATCAGTATGTCCCAAGAGATCTAAATGACCATTCTTACCAAAGAAAATACCTCTACTACTCGTTCCCTTCAAGTACCTCAGAATTCTCATTACTGCTGTCATATGATGAACTTGAGGTTTATGCATAAAACGACTGACTACTCCTACTGCATAAGCTATGTCAGGTCTCGTATGAGATAGGTATATGAGTTTACCTACCATCCTCTGATATTGTCCTCTATCTGCCAGTTTTTCCCCTTCAATTATTTGCAGGCCATGATTCATCACAATAGGGGTATCTGCTGGCTTACAATCAAGCATACCTGTTGTTGCTAACAAGTCAAGTATGTATTTCCTTTGGCTAATGAAGATTCCTCCTTTTGATCTCAGAACTTCAATGCCAAGGAAATATTTGAGCTGTCCCAAATCCTTCATCTCAAATTCCTGAGACAACTGCCCCTTAAGAGCTTCAATTTCTTCTTTGTCATCACCTGTAATAATCATATCATCAACATAAATAATTAGACATGTGATAAGATTATTTTGCCTCTTGAGAAACAGTGTATGATCTGAATTGCTTTGCTTGTACCCAAACTTCATCATAGCTGCTGTAAATCTACCAAACCAAGCTCTGGGAGATTGTTTCAGACCATAAAGAGCTTTTCTCAACTTACACCCTTCACCTTCTTTGTAACCATCAGCAAAACCAGGTGGAACTCTCATATAAACCTCTTCTTCTATCTCTCCATGTCAGAAAGCATTTTTTACATCAAACTGGTGCAATGGCCAGTCCCTATTAGCAGCAATTGAGAAAAGAACCCGGATTGTATCTATCTTTGCAACAGGAGAGAAAGTTTCAGAGTAATCAACCCCGTATGTTTGAGTATATCCCTGTGCAACCAATCTCGCCTTATAGCGTTCAATAGTACCATCAGCATGATACTTAATCGTATAGACCCATCTGCATCCCACTGTTCTCTTACCCTTCAGTATCTCGCACTTCTCCCATGTCTCATTTTTGTCAAGTGCCATAATCTCTTCCTCCATTGCCTTCTTCCATTTCGGATTTTTTAGAGCCTCTTCGACATTTCTCGGTATATCACTGGAATACAAGGAAGTATTGAAAGCTAAAGCACTTTCAGAAAGAACCTGATCATTTTCCCTGTCAATCGGATATCTAGATCTCTGTGCCTCAAAATCTGGATCATATCTCTTAGGGGGTATACCCCTTGTGCGACGAGGAGGCAACTCATACCTGTTTGAGTCACTAACAGGTGGAGGAACAGTGCTATCAACAATATCAGCAGTATCACATATAGACTCAAGCTCAGAACATACCTCAGGAGAACTCGGATGCTCATCAGACGGGGGTGACTCGCACTGAAGAGGAGATACTATGCAATCAGAAACAACATCGGTAGTACCGCCTACTTGCTCTTTTGGTCCAGTATCGGTCACAACTAGGGGTAAAGAAGTCAACAGCCAGCTTAGGTCATCACTCCTACTCTCCCCCTGAGAACTATGCTGGGTGTAATAAAAGGTATCCTCAAAGAAATCGCAATCCATGGTGGTGTAGATGCGATTATGAATAGGATCAAAACAACGATACCCTTTCTGATGTACTCCATATCCAACAAACACATATTTGAGGGCTCGGGGCTCAAGCTTAGTACGACTTTGCTTAGGAAGGGGTGAACAAACACAACACAGCCAAATATGCGAGGGGGTAAGGAATGATGAGAAGGTAAGGAAACAAAGGTTCCCAATGTGGCTAAAGGTGTTTTGTAGGCTAAAGGTTTGAAAGGAAGACGATTGGAGAGGTAGGTAGCAGTAGCAATGGCTTCAGGCCAAAAATAAGCAGGTGTATGGGATTCAATAAGAAGAGCACGCGCAATCTCAAGTAAAGTGCGATTTTTGCGTTCAGCAACCCCATTTTGTTGTGGTGTGTAAGGACAAGAGGTTTGGTGAATCATGCAATATTCGGAAAGAAATTCTTGTAAGGCCAAATTAACAAATTCCCCCCCATTATCGGATCGTAAGATTTGTGGTGTAGCATGAAATTGGGTTTTGAAGCATATTATAGAATGTGACAAAAACAGAATGAACCTCCGATTTGTGTTTCAAAAAATACACCCAGCTCATACGAGTACAATCATTCACAAAAAGAACATAATATGAAAAAGTATGAATAGCAAAATCTGGAGCTGGGCCCCACACATCAGAATGTATTAAAGTAAAAGGGCTCGTAGAACGAGTCAAAGTAGGAGAGTAGGATTGTTTATGACTTTTAGCAAGAACACATGTTTCACACTTAAAAGACATAACATTGTTCTTATAACATGGAAATAAATGCTGTAAATAAGCTAAAGAAGGGTGACCCAAGCGACGATGCCACATCCAGAGGTGACGATCAGAAGGACCACGAGTAAGCAAGGCTTGACCATTTTGAGTCGTCTCGTCTACATAGTATAATCCTCCTCGTTCAGTACCATGTCCAATGACCTTCCCCGTCCGGGCATCCTGCACAACACAACCAGAAGAAGACATAAGAACAGTACAACCAAGCTCCTTAGTCAACTGACTAATAGACAATAACTTATGAGACAAGTTCGGGATATATAAACAATTATTCAGACGAATAGACGACGATACATCAATAGACCCAGAACCAAGAACTTGAACCAAATCACCACTAGCTGTCTGAATATGAGTACGAGGTGTAGGTTTCGAAATTAAAATATCAGATTTATCAAATGTCATCGTATCCGTGGCGCCACAATCAAAAATCCAAGACGAAGAATTAAAAGATAAATTATGAGGATTTTTTAATGTGGGCCGTGTGACATTAGCCCATTTGCCACAATTTTGCACGGGTCCAGGAGTACAAAAATTAGGGTTTGACCCTTGGTCCTTTAAAAGGACTAATTTAGGAAGGTTTTTCAACCCTTCCCTTTCTCTCTCATGCGCTGTTTGAGAGAAGGATTCACCTTCTCCCTTCTTTTCGGTTCCTGTAAAAATGAAAGACAAACCTCCTGCTGTCTCCTCTGTGCCGCCGGTAGGATCTTCAGCCACCATGGCCTTGCCGCCGGCCCGGTTCATTGGTGGCCTGGTGGCGGTCTTCTTTTTCTGTAGATCCTCCCACCATTTGGGGTAACCTATGAGTTTAAAGCAGCTCTCCTTGTTGTGTCCCTTGCCATTACAATGACTGCATCTCAGGTTCGTTCGATCTTCACGCCGGAGTGATGACTTTTCTGACCGGTGGGTGGCCAGACCGGAGCCAATTTCTGAGGGACACCGTCCCTGTGATGAAACGTGGTTCATAATACCACGCCTAGCAACTTCCCGTCGTATGAAGGCATACGCCATGTCCGGTGTGGGCAACGGCGTTTGGTTTAATAAATCTCGAACATCCTTGTCAAATGTGGCATTGAGTCCGGCCAAAAATTGATATAACCTCTGTGTTTGCACATAGGAATTAAAAATAGTAATATCCTCTGAGTGCTTCATGGGATTAGGCGTCCTCCTGTCAATCTCGATCCAAAAGTATTTAATTTACTGAAATAAATTTCAATAGTATCATTATTTTGCTTAATGGCCGCTGCTCGTGAACTCAGATCGAAGATCTGGAGTTCATCTCGTCCCGATCCAAGTAGGGTTTCAATCCCTACCCATAAATCCCATGATGTATTATAGTCTAGAAATTGATTGACTAATTCTGGTTCAATATTTGCAATAATCCATGAAAAGACCATTGCATCTTTCTGTTTCCATGTCTGATAATTCGAATCGGTAGTGGAAGGTGGGGAGACAGTGATGTGACTGAGCCGTCCCCGCCCTTCGAATGCTCGGTTAAATCAACCTACACCATCTAGTGTAGTTGTGGTAACTCAATTTTTCGGACAGTCTCAATTCGGATCCCATGGAGGACTCATTATTCTGGTTGTCTTTATTCATTTTCTGAAATAGCTGGAACATATGCACACACTTCACAAGCTAAGGAGACATATGTCATCCCAAAACCATATGGCAATAGGAGGATTAGCTCACCAAGTATATATGCAAGTCTACAACCCACTTTTTTTATCGATGTGGGATCTTGTCTCACATGTGAAGTATTTCCAACACTCCCCCTCACATGTGAGCCACATCATACCAGGAACCACCTTCGGCTCTTGATACCATATTAGGCCGTGACAATTCGTCACATAATTTTTATCATGTTCCAGGCTTGTGATATCTTTCTTTGTTACTAATTAAATTGAGCAGAATTTTTATCATCATGGTACTCAGCTTGTTACACTCTATTTATTAGTGCAATTGGTTGATATTTGGGGTTTAGCAGTTAAAGATTATTAATTGAAAACATGAGGAGAGTGAAAAGATAGATTGGTTGGTATACAATTTCCTATATTTAAATAAAGATACTCCCTCAGTCCCTCTGACCGATAATTACCTTGCTATCTGGATTTGTATGAAGATTAAGGAGAGTGAAAATTTGGGTTATGCGGTGGGTATTGTGCAATCAAACTTCTGAAAGAAGTAGAGAGAAAACGGTTTCTAGAAAGAGCATGTATAGCTTATGATTAGTTGTTGAACAAACAAATGAGGCATATGTTTTTTTTTTTTTTTTTTTTTTTTTTTTTTTTTTTTTTTTTGTGAAAGTTGCAAGGGATAAGAACAGGAAAATATTGTTTTTCTAATAGCAGGATTAGGGTTACATTAACTTATATAAAGTTTTTATATCTGCGCAGTTTTACATTCCAATTTCCTTTGACAGCATTATCATTGAGCTTGTGTGCTGCTACAAATGATGTAAGAGCTGCACACAAACAGGAGTATAGAGTGTATCTCATGGAAGGTTGTCCATGCAAGGTTTTCCATGTTCCTGGTATGAGAACTGTAATATGGATCATAAACTCAGAAATCCATCCATTGAGGTACAGACGAACATTGGGAAAAATATCGTTTTCATCACCTCGTCTGAACGCATTGTAATGGTTTTTGAGCTTATTTCGACCGCAGTGTAGGCTGTGATAAGAGCAAAACTATCAGCACTGATTGCAAAAGGCCCATAAAATTGGAATGAGGCTTCAACTGTGACTATATTCGAGATTTTTCACTATGTTGAAGAATTGGGGGAGGGATTGCTCAGCATGCAGTGACTAATTAATCTGCTAATCTCCTTGTGAGTGAGATATATGATCTGAATTGAGGTTGTTTGTACTTCAAGCACTTTCCTAATCCTTGCAGGAGTTTCAATCATTGGACTAATATTAACTGTTGTTGCTAGACTCAGTTGGAGACCAAATGGTTGCTGGAAAATGCTGAATAAGGGTTCAAACCTTGGTTGTGTCATGATGCCATGACAATAAGGAGATTCACTAGGCGACTAACTGAAGAAAAATTGTCACGCTACGGAGTGATGTAAGTAATCTCATTTTATTCCTTGTCTTACAAGTAGGTTTCTTAAATGCTCTGCAATTTGTATAAACTGTAAAAGAATTTGAATGTCTGTAAATGCACTAATGTTTTTTTTTTGTTTACTAGTAATATCAGGTCTATATATTCTGTGATAAATTCTGATAGGACTTGTGTTCTGAAGGTGTAGTGTTTTGATAATCTTTGAGATCCATCCTAAAGCCCAATCATCAGACTGGAAAAAAGAAAATTATATCATCATAAAACAGGTCATTCAGAATATTTAAGAAATACGCCACTCAACGTCTTTGTTTATCTAGGGAGAAAATCCGGTTTTTTTGAAATAACATCTACTTTCTCTGTTGTTAATACTCGCATTATTAGGTCAATAAATCCTCACATAAAAGTGGTCAGACATTGTGATTGTTAAGAACTCCAGGAAGTACTCTGTATTTTGATGCTGGCCATTGGCATGGTCAAAAGTTGACAGCTTTCAAATGCATTGTGCATGTTATGGCATACAGTTGCTGGATAAATGACTTTAAGTCGACCTTCTATTCATAAAAGGATGAGTTTTGTTTTGGGAAAAAGATAAATTTGTTTGAAATTACTTTATGTGGTTTAAAATGTTCTAAGAAAATTAAAAGAATTGGAAAAGAAGAGCCCAAATGATGGATTGCAACTTGCAAGTGTGGACATTGAGTCGTCTATTTTTGTGAATTTCTTGTGAAAATAATTGTAATTTATGATGTTTTTGAGTTACATCCTTGAAACATCGAACATATTGAGATGCCATTTGTCCAGTGCCAAGTGGCTCTTATCTAAGCGGAGTTTGGAAGTTTGATGTACACAACGTTGCCTTTATATTGTCATGTAGGCTATTTTTGTTTGGTTTTTGATGTCAAACATTCATTGCAAATTTAGATAGAAGAAAAATGATTTAATGCGCCATTTTAACTATAATTCACTATAATTTGAAATCAAAGAATTATAATTATTAGCTCTATCAAGAATAGACAAATGCATTGAACATACCCCATCATAAAATAATGATTTTAGAAGCACAGAAGAACCCACAAAATCGGAACTCGGGGCGTTTTCTATGTTCTATGTTCGGCTATAATATTATTATTGGAGTACTTTTGGTTGCTGTTTGATCTGTTGCTGATACATGCATCATATGATGTAATTTGTAAGATAATATCACAAGTAATGATCCAATAAACTTATTTGACATGAATCACTTATTTTATCTATTTGGTATAAGTTTGGTATGCTACATTCATCAAAATTAGCATATAGATCACAAGATAGACAGAGAAAACTTTGGACCTTATGTTCGTGCTCGAAAGCAAAGCATCTGGTTCTTATCTGTATGCTGCTATCCTTTACGATTTTATACTAAAAGGAGCTAAAAATATTTAGTAATTCGTCCCTTGAAGGAAAAATAAATTAAGCTAGATAAGTCTGCCTTCAGAACTAAACTACGCTTGAGTGATAACTTGAATTTATGTTTATATGATAGTTCGTAGACAATTCATAAACAATTATCCAAATCAGGAGGATTTAAACAAAATTGGACAGAAAAATTGCCTTTTGGGCTTCACTTCATTCCGTAGCACCTTACAATATCAAAACTTACAATTCTAATTAGTAGGGAATTGATTTTTTTTTTTTTACATTCCCTAGTAAGAGGTGCTATGACTCATGAAGTTTACATTAGAAACCGAGATGGATCCGTGTAACCTCTCTAAAAATCCCCTCTCTGCTACATTGCTCCACCTGCCAATCGAAAGAATAAAATTCATTAGATATGTTTTCTTATGCTTTTCACCCCAAAAGTATTATATGTATACAAACATTTGTGAAAACAAAAATGTTGTTTCCAATTAACCCTGGTTTAGATATGTTTTCTTAATATTCCATAATACAACCATTTATTAGAACAAAGAGGTTGTTTTCAATAACCCTTGATTAGACATGTTTTCTTAATGACAGTAAAGATATTGTATTAACTCAGCTAGATCATATATTATTTCACAAGTGATTGAAAGAAAAACAACTTATATTAAGCAAGAGATATTTTACCAAAATCCCTTGGTAAGCTGCACTTGTAGCATTCCATCCTGCACGCATAGTTGTGTAAACCACACCCAGGTCTGCAGCCATAGACAAGTCCATATTAGTAATCAAGCCAGAAATGCAGCTTTAGAAATGATATTTCAAGTTTTGATTTCTATGGATTTTTAAGTACCTCCTACAAATCCAATCACCAGCTTTCCACCCAGGAAGGAGTTGTTGCTGTTGATCGGAGCTGTATCCTCCGGCTCCCATCATGTCAGCAGTTCCATAACCAACACCAACAGTCCCATATTCGCATTTAAAGTTTCCACACCGGAAACAGCTTGTACGGCTAGCGTAATTGTGAGCTCCGCAGTTCATGCTCTGGCAGTACCAGTCTCCGGCCAACACCTCTGTCCTGTTAAGTTTTATGCTAGCAATATAATATGGGATATCATCCTGGCTTCCGTACTTAGGAAAACTACACTTTTGGCATGATTCCCGCTTCTTGAAGTTCACATGGTTGCATGCACCACATAACCAATCCCCTGGAGAGCTCATTGTTGTCTTTACCTGTAGTTAAAACCAACAGGAAGAGCCAAAAAGTAATCAATAACATTGTACTTCAATAATTTTTCTCTAGTCACTTAAACCATAATTTTATTCTTTTTTCTAAATTTTAAATATATGTTACACATTTTCAGTAGTTCTTTGGTTTGAATTTTAATGGACATTGTTTTGTTTATGTAAAGTTCCAAATTACAGTAGTTAGCCTCAATTTCAAACAATCTCTTTGCTGTTACGAGAGTACGATTGCGTATATCCTACACCTTTATGGTATTAGGATGATGGAATGTTGTTTAGTTATGTATGAACCCCAACAAACTTCATTTGTGAAACCAATAGGCTTAATGATGCAATAATCAAAGTATTGTTTCCTAAGGAGTTGAATATGAACTAACCTGCAGAGAAAAAGGGAATGACTGGCAGTAGTGGCTGCTGAGTGTGGTTAGCTAGAGAAGTGTTTGAAGTTGGTGGGTGTTTAGTCTGCTAAGTAGTGAGCCTTTTTATAGTAGTTGAGGGACCTTTTTTACGGTGGGGTCCTGAGTATAATGTGCACATCATGCTATAGGAGTAAGTTATCTTTCCTAACGGTTCCCGTGTTTCTCTTGAGTCGTTTCCTTAAAATTGGGATTCCCCGGTATGGGCAGACACTATTTAAGGATATATTTCAGGGGGTCCGAACTCTGGTACATTTTAGAAAAGGGAAGTTTACTCTGTACACATCCTCATGTATGTGAGAGGCCAATTATTTTTTTTATCCTTCTCTGCTTTATTCCCTCTTTATATTTCATCACATTTCCACAGACATCCAATACTATGAAGGTGCTATTTGGGGTGGGAGCATTGTGCACAAGCATTACAATTTGTAGACGTTTTCTAATATAATATATGCCATGCATGCAGCAACTGGTTAGATCTTAGCATCTTTGTTTGTTGCATGTTATAAATTATTAGCTATTTATTATATTATACATTGCAAGGAACATGTTTGTTATCTAGATATACTTCTCCATGTTTAGGAGATATTTTATAAATACTCGTCATAGAATATGAATAGGCTGGCGCCACTTTAAATTTATTCCGGTAATATAAATGTATAAATTACTTGCAATATTAAATATATACACTATTTGTTTATCACTTTTGATTAGGGATTAATTTTTAAACTATAAGGTAAAACCATTGTTACCCAGAACAACATTCGATTTGGAATAGGAAACGGGAACGGGAGCACGAAACACAACCTAGATTGACTCGGGAACGATTGGGTACGAGATACATTATGTATAAAATATTTATTTGAAAATAAAATAAAATTAAATTGATTATTTTACTTGAAGCAATTATTTTCAAGTGGATTTTTTTAGATTTCTAGGTTGCATCACATTTTTTCCTACCTTCTTTTTTCTTTAATTTGTAAATGAAGGCCAAAATACCTTTAAAAAAGGGAACTTCTAAACCGGGATGTCACCTTGAGTCTTTTGGATCGCGTTTCGTGGTGATTGGGACGAATGTTCTCGGATTGCGGAACGTGGCTACGTTCCACGTTCAATGTAACTATGTGTAAAACATAGTCAAGTGGGATCTTGTCTGTTTCGTCTCAATAATGTGAAGATTATTAATATGAAATTTTTGTAACTTTTTATTATAAATGATAAGATATACTAATGATTGAATTAGTGCATTGGAATACATGAAATATCAAATATTGCAAGTAAATCTGAGACAAAGATTACTAAAATTAAGATGAAGCTGTTTCTGTCCTGTCCTTTTTCTCTTTTGACTCTGTTAGAATATAGAGAATAATTTATATTCTGAGTATATTTGTATTTATGTTAAGTTTACATATTTAGGCGGATGTAATTAGAGTAACCCTAGAATGTCTCTTGTATATATACTCTCTTGTGATTATAATAAAATTATAACAGTATTAGAAAACCCAAAATACACTGTGTTTAACCTTTAATCATGGTATCAGAGCAGCAACGATTCTGAATCGTTTTTGTTGTTTCATCATCTACCAGGAACCTTACCTTGTTAAACAAAAAAATCAGAAAATGAAAACCGATTCAAAAATTAAACCCAATCAAAAATCAGTACCCGGTAAACATCAAAGGCCGGTCGCCACCAGGACTCCGACAACAGGAACCGGCGGCATGACCAGCCCAACTGACGTCTGCCACAGTAAACTGATAAGGAGGGAAAAACCGAGTACTCAGGAAAGAGAAGCACAAACAAAAATGGCAGTCAAAAACGCCATTAACATCGACCTCAGAGAAGAAAACATCATGAAAGTAAAATCGATCTCAGAAAAAGAGCAAAGGGCAGCCATGGCAGCCATGGAAATCGATCAAAGGCACGAAAAAGATACTTCCATGGAGGAAGGAAGATATCAAGGAGCAACTGTTAATGTTACCCACGTTAATGGCATCAAAAATCAGAGAGAAGGAGAAAGGGAGATTCTCAAAAACGGCGCACACAGTGAAGGATTCATGGGGTGCCCTAAAACCAAAAATGGGCTGATTTCTTATAAAGGAAAAGATGGGCTGATTTCTTATAAAGGGAAAGATGGGCTGATTTCTTTTGGAGGGAAAGGAGATGGGCCGTGTCTTTATAGGCAGAAAGGAGAGGGTCACGTGGCCTGTCTAAAAGAGGACCCACCTTCATCCCATGGAGCAGCCTTGTCTATTTTTCGAGGAGGATGGATTTTCGATTGTGGAGCTACGGACACTATGTCCTATGATCCTAGTGATTTTGATACACGATCTAAACCCTTGAAAAATCTTATTCGAACTGCAAATGGAGAAGAGATTAAAGTGGGCGGAGCTGGCACTATTTCTTTTAATGAAAACTTCAGTTTAAATAATTGTTTATATGTTCCCGATTTGTCACATAAACTATTATCTGTAAGCCAGCTCACAAGAGATCTTAATTGTACGGTACTCATTAAATCTGGTTGTTGTGTTGTGCAGGATGCTCATACGGGCAAAATTATTGGGCGTGGTATTGAGAGAGGAGGTCTGTACTTCCTGGAGGAGGAGATTCAACAAGGCAAAGCTACTCTTGTTCGCGGGTCAGACGAGGAGAAATTATGGACTTGGCATCGGCGTTTGGGTCATCCGTCTTTTGGGTATTTGGAGAAGTTATTTCCTACTTTAGTTAAGAATAAACCTATCTTTAGATGTGAGACTTGCATTTTGGCCAAAAGTCACAAACATTCTTATCATAGTAGTTTAAATAGAGCCGATGTCCCTTTTATGCTTATACATTCTGATGTTTGGGGTCCAGCTCCTGTTGCTGGTATTTGTGGTTATTTATACTATGTGGTTTTTATTGATGATTGCACCCGCATGAGTTGGATATATTTTCTTAAGCATAAATTTGAAGTATATGATGTGTTTGTTGATTTTTACAATATGGTGTGCACTCAATTCCAAGCCCAACCCCGTATTCTCCGTTCTGATAATGGTCGTGAATTTGTAAACTCAAAGATGCATCAATTTTTTACGACCAAAGGCCTCATCCACCAAACCTCTTGCCCTGACACACCACAACAAAATGGAGTAGCCGAAAGAAAAAACAGAACCTTGCTTGAAATGACTCGTGCTCTTATGCTAGACTCTTGTGTTCCCACCTACCTTTGGCCCGAAGCTATAGCAACTGCAAATTACCTCACAAACCGCCTACCCACAAAAAGCCTGACCTTCAAAACACCACTCGACACCTTCCAGACCTTTTATTCTTTACCTTTTTCTCACTCTCTACCACCTCGTATATTTGGGTGCACAGTATACATTCATCATCATAAGCGGGTGCGTACTAAGTTTGAACCTCGGGCTGGGAAGTGTGTTTTTGTGGGATATGGGAAGAACCAAAAGGGATATCGATGCTATGATCCGGCTACTCGACAGACACATACTACTATGGATTGTGACTTTTTTGAGGATCAGTTTTACTACCGCCATCCTCGATGTCAGGGGGAGACGACTGATGACGATCTCAGATGGCTCATTAGTCCAATCCAAGTCCAAACTGACCCAAAAGAACAAGCAGGTGAAGCAACTGAATCTCCTCTCCCAGCAATGCAGCTTCCAATTTCATTGCCAGAACCGATTCCGTCTGATCATCAGGTTAGTAGTTTTGATAACAGTCATGATATTGTGGATGATGTGCCTATACATGAGACTGAGATTGCAGGAGTTGAGGAGATATCTTATGAGTCACAGGAGGGTAAGGAACAACCCTATGTGTTACCACCTAGGTCGACACGAGGTGTTCCTCCGAGGAGATATGACCCGGACTTTGAGGCAAAGAGATCCAGGTATCCAGTTGACAAAGCAGGTGAAGGAAACCTGTCCCAGAGTGCTGTGGCCTTTAATGCTTCCCTCTACAGTACTAGACTTCCAGAAACTGTTGAAGAAGCTCTTGCTACCGATCATTGGCGCAAGGCGATGGAGGATGAGATCGATGCTTTGAAGAAGAATGGAACATGGGAGAAATGTGCTCTGCCAAGGTCCAAGAGAGTTGTTGGATGCAAATGGGTCTTTACAGTGAAATACAAAGCTGATGGGAGTATTGAAAGGTATAAGGCACGATTGGTTGCGAAAGGGTACACACAGACGTATGGCGTTGATTACTCAGAAACTTTCTCTCCAGTCGCCAAACTTGATACGATCAGAGTTCTCTTCAGCATTGCAGCAAACCTAGACTGGCCTCTTCATCAGTTCGATGTGAAGAATGCCTTTCTTCATGGGGAATTACAGGAGGAAGTATACATGGAGGCTCCACCAGGGTTCACTTCAGAGTTTTCAGAGAGACAGGGATGCAGGTTGAGAAAAGCTCTGTATGGGCTTAAACAATCTCCTAGAGCATGGTTTGGGAGATTTACGTCAGCTATGAGACGCTTTGGTTATAGACAGAGTCACTCAGATCACACCTTGTTCCTTAAGAAGCAAAAGGGGAAGATAACTTGTCTTATAATTTATGTTGATGATATGATAATTACAGGTGATGACAGAGTTGAGATCGAGAATTTGAAGAAGAGGTTGTTCCAAGAATTCGAGATGAAGGATCTTGGAAGATTGAAGTACTTCTTGGGAATTGAGGTTCTACGATCAAACAAAGGAATCTTTATTTCCCAAAGGAAGTATGTACTGGATCTATTAGCTGAGACGGGCATGATGGACTGTAAACCAGTCGAGACTCCTATGGTTGTGAACCATGGAATGCAGATACTTGAGGGTGCAGAACTTGCAGATCGCATGCAGTATCAGAGACTAGTAGGGAAACTGATATACCTTGCTCACACGAGACCTGATATCGCATATGCAGTTGGTGTTGTTAGTCGATTTATGCACAAACCACAAGTGCATCACATGGAGGCAGTCTTTCGTATTTTGAGGTACTTGAAAGGGACGCCTGGAAGAGGTGTTCTATATCAGAGGAATGGGCATCTAGATCTTACTGCATACACAGATGCAGATTGGGCAGGAGATCGAGATGACAGGAAGTCTACATCAGGATACTTCACTCTAGTTGGAGGTAACTTGGTAACTTGGAGGAGTAAGAAACAGAAAGTGGTTGCTCTATCCAGTGCAGAGGCAGAGTTCAGAGGAGTAGCAAAAGGGATCCAGGAAGTATTATGGCTCCGGAAACTGTTGACTGATCTTGGTTTTCCCCCTAAGGAGAGTTGCAACCTATGCTGTGACAATCGAGCTGCAATCAATATTTCAGAGAATCCGGTTCAACATGATCGAACCAAACATGTAGAGGTGGATCGACATTTCATCAAGGAAAAACTCGAGAATGACATCATCAAACTTCCTCACGTGAAGTCAGAGGATCAGCTTGCAGATATACTGACAAAAGCAGTCGGCTCTCAATGGTTTGACGAAGTACTACGCAAGTTGAATATCGGAGATCCGATAAATCAACTTGAGGGGGAGTGTTAGAATATAGAGAATAATTTATATTCTGAGTATATTTGTATTTATGTTAAGTTTACATATTTAGGCGGATGTAATTAGAGTAACCCTAGAATGTCTCTTGTATATATACTCTCTTGTGATTATAATAAAATTATAACAGTATTAGAAAACCCAAAATACACTGTGTTTAACCTTTAATCAGACTCAAAAGAGTATGTATAGTTGTGTCAATAAGAACTAATTAAGCAAGTTGTGATTTATAAGACTACTGTCAAGTCTCATTGACTAAACTTAATTAGTAAATAGAATTATTATATTCTTAAACTCATATTAAGAAAGGAAAAAAATATCAAAGGATTCCACCCTTACTAGTTTTGACACCGCAATTTTCTTTTTCAAATTTCCTCTTAGTGTAAAAGAGCATCCACGTGCATTGATGCTAATAGTTAAAGAGTATTGGAATAGCATGTGAGGGCATCAAAATTAAGGCATTAAAAGCTTTTGTTAATATTTATATTGAGTTATAAATAAATGATATTTGCTATTAAGAATCGGTGAAAATTAACTTTTTGTTATCATGAGATGAAGGTTATGCATGACAAGGCTCCAAAATCTAGCCTAGATGGGAGCTTCAATAAGAGTCATCTAATTGCATTGGGATAATAAAATGTCGATCCCATTCTTTTTTATTAAGCCTATGGCATTGTTGTTGTTATGTGTTAGTTAGCATAACGCGTAGAGAACGTATATAAAGGAAGGGCTACAGGTATTATGGATGTAAGGTTGCTATCAGGATGGGGATTCTTTTCAGTATTATTGTGGTGCCATTTGTGCAATGACCACTGGTAAAGAATAAAAGAATGGGAGTGAAGGCTCATCTGTCTTTAAGGTTTTTCCTTTATTTCTTCTTCATGTGAAGAATATTCAGTGTGCTTGGTTAAAAACTTGATGATGATGATTCTCTCTTATCAAATTTGAAGTCAACAACATACAACCAACTTAAGCGGCAAATCGACGGCGTTTGCCATGTCAGCATGTGGTCTTCCCTCTCCCCATGGGGGTGGTATGGCCTCCATGCTGTCTTTTTGTTTCATGTTTTGCCAATACAGTATATTCTGAATTCTCTTCCAAGTTGTACCTTTGAACCATAGAAAAGAACCTCATAGCTGTAAAACCTATAATCTATTATCTATAATCGTTCTTTTCAATGCACTGCATCATCTGGAACATAATGTCAATTCTTTTAGCTAACCTGAAATAACAGATTTGAGTGTGATGCACATTAAAAAATGTGGTTTAGGTCGCACAATTGCAGCAACAGTCATGGTTTTGTGATAATATAGTAATGATTTCTACTGCAAATTAAACGTTTTGCGATGTATATTTTACACTTAATGTGGCTATTTTTGCTTTAGTATATTTAAAAGCATTTACAAGATACGATATGATATAGTATTAGCTTAGTTTTGGACGGTGGGTAAATAGTGAGCATAAAAACCTCATGTGAAATCAGCTGAAAGAATCATAATTTGAGTTTTATGAAGTAAGCTATTTTGCATTTAGCTTTTTGCTTTATAATTGCAGAATGGGAGTTTTCTGACAGTCGAACACTCGAACCACAACTGCAGCCTTTCAGCCTGCAGGTATCCTAACAGTTTCTTTTATATCCCTTCTGTATATCTTGGTCCTTGGACTGCAAAATATTCCTTTCTTTTCGGTCAAGGAACCAACTCAACCAAAAGCTTAAGTTAATGGTTACGGTTCCAAAATATGTTATATACTAACAAGCCTCCTCACATGAGTTGGGCTAGAAGTGTGGATGCACATCAGCGCTGAATTTTCCACTTTGAATGAGGGGTTATTAAGATTCAAACCTGTGATCTCTTGTCATGCTGGCTTCTGATACCATGTCAAACAACCAACTCAACTAAAAAGTTAAGCTGATGGTTGCGGCCCCAAGATATGTTACATACTCTTTACAATTTCTTTTGTATGTTTGGGTAGTTGAGCATTTTGTTCCTAAGAATATACTCCAGCTTACCATTATGATCAGAGTATTAGTTTTCATGTATTAGTCTTCATGAAGTACTAAAGGATAGAATATATAACATATCTTCGGGTTACGACTATGATCAACTTAAGCTTTGGGTTGTAGCCCTATAATATGTTATATACTCATCACTAAATTATGCATATCCCATGCATGAAGATGACAAAATTCGAGGATTTGAACAGCATTCCAGCTTCCAACTGATTGTCTGGCTGCAGTATTTAATCAAACCACCTAAAAGACAAAATAGGTTGCTGTAGGATTGTGTTAGTTGTAGAATGATGGTCCATGATCATAAGACATAGAGTTTTTCATTTTTCACCGCAATTATATGAATCCTTTTCGGAAAAACATAAGCAAGTAGATCGTCTCACCATGAGAGTTCATATATTAGCCCTTTACTTTAACTGACCACTTAAATATCGTAAGGGTTGACTTTAAAGTTATTTTTATCTCTGTAAGACTAAAAAGTAATTATTTCAAAATAGTCAGTGACCACTTTAACACTATAAGTGATTACTTTAAGATAATAGGCGTATATTATGCCGACCCAATAAAGATAGTGTAATTGTAAGAACTTGTCATTTGAGAATTTTGTAAAACCCAAATAGAAGTGCAAGTCCCACGTTTTGCACTGACGTTGTGTGCATCAGATTCACTATATATCCCTTCACATCAGAAGATTGAAAGTTTTTAAAAGAAGCTGTCCCCTATCAAATAACATCTTCCCCTCATAACACCTTACTAGAAGTGGATATTGGATGATTGAAGAGAATAAATAACTTTACATTGCAAGTGGGAATCTCAATAGATAAGGGTCAATTTTTGCCGATTAACTCACCAGCTTAAGTTAACTGCTAATGTGTAGTATGATTTGTTCGGCCATGACAATTCATCAGGTAGTCGTCCCATGGGCCTAGTCGTGTGGACACGCCCACGGGACACCCGTGGACTCGGGTCCACAATTTCACAATTCCACGGGTAATGAGCATTATCTTGCTTACATAATTAATGAGATTCACTCTTTCCCAAAATCATATGGTATAAGGATTAGGAAGATTACCCACCAAACATTATATACAAGTCCACAACCCTCTATTTTAGTGATGCAGGGTCATCCTCACATGTGAAATATTTCAATCATAATTACTACAAATTTGATATGATGTTTACTGAAATAGAATAAAAGGTCTTAATAATTTACTGCTTTAGAATCCTGTTCAAGTAAACTGCATCAAAGACGTCAATTACGTTAATAATGTCACTGATTTTATTATGATTGCTAATAATTACAGATATTCTGGTATTTGAAGATGATTCTGGTAGTAATTTTCAAGTAATGGAATCCTGTTTAAAGAAGCAACATGAAAAAGATTGAGGGGAGAAGGGAACAATGAAGAAGATGTTAACATTTATGTCCCTTCAAAGGAAGCCTAAATTTTGTAATAAAAGCCGCCTCATTGCTCACTTAACTAAAGTTCACATCTTTTATCACGTATACTGTAAATTTATTTTTATTAGGTTCGGATACATAAGTCAATAATGATGATAAAAAGAGCGTCTATATCATCACTAACAGGTACACAATGACCTCTAATATGTTGATTATTAGAGCTTTTATGGCTTGTGGTTACTTGTGAGGACAATGTTGAATAAACTTACCAAATACTCTATTGTAAAATTCAGATTTAAAAAATATTTTTCAAATTTTTAGAACATTAAAATCATACTCTGCATATTTAAAAGTTTCTATTTACATTAATTATGATAGTCTGTATATTAAAATTTGCCTAAATTAAATGACAAACAATCAAGTATCAATTTTGAGTTAATACAAATTGCTTAAATTTAAAATATGATGTGTATCCTTTATGCCTAATTAGGAATAAAAATAATTTTCTTTGCATTGATTAAAGTAACAATAAATTTCTTTATTAAAAAGTGCTAATGATAGAAATCATTCCGTTTTCTTTGTATAATCACATTCACTATCTGTTCTGCAATTAGCCTTCAAATGAAAAAAAAAAATCAAATTTCAAAATTCCGTCACAAAAACCATACAGTTAAGTATAAATAAAAGATATGCCTTTGGTGATTTAACATCAAACACTTCAGAATTCTTACTTCTTTTTAGTTAATTTTATGATAGTTAAAGTTTAAAATGGGTTTTGTTTACAATATTTTTTTAAGGTTGTGTGCACCATTAAGAGTTGTTCAAAGGTGATCAGTTTCGAACATTTGAACTAGAATTAAATGTTACCCGACCCAAAAACAAGGTGTTGAAAACCGAAAAGTTTAAAACTGAACACGATCTACGTCCAAATGTTATAACTAACATATAACTATATAAATTGAGATTACCCAAACTTCATAGTGACTGAATCGTGTCCTATTCACGAAATTGTAGTCTATTCCGCAAAACCAACTTTACAGGAATTAAAACAGTTAAACGATTGCGATGATAAAAAATTTTGAAACTCAACATTGTTATAAAGTTGATTTGACAAGTGTTAACAAATTATAATTATGTTGCCAATTAAAACAAATTTATCTAACGCATTCAATAAAACAAATAATAATAATTTTTTTAAAAGTAAATAAGATTACATCAATTAAAAAATCAACTATCAACTTAGTTTGATATTGACTTGACGGATAGCACTCATTAACTAACTTTTATTCAAATTAAAACCTAGATACGAAAAGGCTATTATATTTCTCAATAACAAAAATTTGTTAGTTATTGAGATTTATAGGTTTCTTGACAGCATACAGGGCAATTTTGTGATCTTTTCAAAGTTGCTAGCTTATATTCCAGCATTAATTCACCAAAAGGCTATTCTATTTTATCAATGACAATAATTTAAATCTTAATTTAAAAAAATTGTGACAAGCTATGTAAATTAATAATAAATCAGTTCTAAAAATGGTAACACTTGAATAGAAGTATATTAAGACAAGAATAATGATTGAAGATTTCGTACAATATTGCTTGAATACCTATCGAGTCTTATGTCCAGGGTTTCTTGTGCACCATCTTAACTAACCAGGCTGAGAATATATCTGTCAAGGTCCATTACAAGATATGAGACTTGTTCCATATCGGTTATAAAATGCAACTGGTGTGGGGTTAATAGGCAAATAGGCTCTCTCACCTAATAGGCTAGTCCTTTGGGTGAGCTCTCCTGTTTGTCCTATAACAATGGTCTTAGAGTCGGATTCGGAGTGGATGGCCTGCAGAGTGGGAGGCTTGTGGAGTGAGTGGCGTGGAAGAGCTAGTCGTAACCCAACGTAACCGTGACCCAACGTTGGCCTTATGGAGGGTCAAATGTTATGATTTGTTGTAAGGTATGAGACTTGTCCCATTATAAAATGCAATTGGTGTGGGATTTATAAATAAATAGACTATCTCATCTAATATGCTAGTTTTTTAGGTGAGCTCTTCTATTTATCCTAGAACAACGTGCTCTGCTGGTTAGGAGCAGTCTTGGTCTAATGGAGGGTCATATGTATAACACTTAATGATTATATGAACATAACTTTAATGAAATAAATTCTCTATGAACTGAAATTGATAAGGAAAGTGTTAATGAAAGTGTAACACAAACACAATACATAATATATTGAATTTAGCAGTGGCGGACCTAGAATTTGAAATATGAGGTTGCGAGTTTAATAAACGCGTCTTGTATTCATCAACAAGTAATACATAACTTAAAAAACTACAACAAAAATAAAGAAACCCAACACAAATCTGATAGTACTTTATAAGTTAATTAAAATGATAATTTTTATGTTATTTATGAATAACAATCAATGAAATCACAAATACAAATACAAATTCTAATTCTGAATTGAAATTATCTAACTTAAAGCAAATTAAACATATGATTTATAAACGTTTTGCAAAAAATATGATTTACAAACAAATACTACCTAAATCATACACAAATAAAATTAATTTTATCATAATTTAAAGCAAATTAAAATTAAACCAAAATCAAAATCATTCTCAAATTCACAATACAACAATAGTTAATAAATTCTAAAAAAATAGAGTATAATTCTAATTCAATTTTAGTAATTGATCCAATATAATTATGGAGGATTGGATTGTGGGGCTGTGGATTGTGAGCAACAATAGTGCAGTGGTGGCGGTAGTATCGGCAGCAATGGCTGTGGGCCGGCCACTAGCAAGCGACAAGCCGGCAACAATAGTGCTTGATAGCTTGAGAATTTTGAAACAAAGATTGGGAGGAAGAAAAGTTTAAAATTGGGGAATTATGGAAACTAATAGTCATTAATTTCCTTCCTTTAATGTCATTAAGGTAATTGCTCGTATAAAGTATTAATTATGTTAAAGTTTTAAATTAACAAATGTGAATGTTGTAGCCTAGTGGTATTAAAGTGGGATTAATTTTCTATATTTGGCAATAGGTTATGAGTTCAAGACATACATATTAATTAGTTGATTTTTTTTGATGGAGTTGCATATTTGGCAATAGGTCATGGCCGGGTTCAAGACATACATATTACTTTCTTGATTTTTTTAATGGGGTTGCATATGCAACCCCATCACCTAAGCTAGGTCCCCCACTGGAATTTAGACTAATGTTAGAGTATATAACCTATTTTGGGTCTTAACCATAAGCTTAAGCTTATGGATGAGGCCCCAAGATAGGTTATATACTATAACACGCCCCCTCACACGAGAGCCCTTTGGGCTAGAAGTATGGGTGCAACACAGGCTCTCCTCATACCTGGTCTAATATTCCACTTTAAATGAGGGGTGATTGAGATTCGAACCCGTGACCTCTTATCACATTGGCTCTGATACCATATCAAGAAACCAACTCAACCAAAAGCTTAAGCTTATGGTTGAGGCCCCAAGATAAGTTATATAAAGTGGAATATTCAGCGTATGTGCGCATTCACGCTTCTAGCCCAATGCGCTCTCGTGTAAGGGGACGTGTTAGAATATATAACATATTCTAGGGCCTCAACCTTCAGCTTAAACTTTTAGTTGAGTTAGTTACTTTATATGGTATCAGAAATCAGTGTGACAAGAGGTCACGAGTTCGAATCTCAATCACCCCTCATTTAAAGTGGAATATTTAGCACTAGGTATGAGGAGAGCCTGTGTTGCATCCACAACCCACACTTCTAGCCCAAAGGGCTCTCGTATGAGGGGGCGTGTTAGAGTATCTAACCTATCTTGGGGCCTTAACCATAAGCTTAAACTTTTAATTGAGTTGGTTCCTTGACAACTAAAGAGTCAAAATAAATCAACCTTCATTAATTAGTTTGATCCGTTGAAAATAAACTCACATCTTATTTATTTTTAAATAAACCAACCTGTTAGGCATATTTATTAGAAATAAACTAACCTATTATTTATAATCATTTTCAAATCTTCTGTATAATCAAGAATTAGAAATAGACAATAATTATTTTATTTTGAGTAAACATACCGAATTTATGGTGACATGATTTCGTATAATTGGTATTTTTTGGCATGTGTACTTTTTAGAGGTCAAACATGACCTTTGTATTACTTTGAAAGTTATGCATATGTATGAGCGTATGACATTCGATAATTGAATTTTATCCGACTCTTTATTTTTGCCCCAACTTTTTTCATGTTTTCAAAAAAGCCATTTTTGTTTGAGATGAAAAAGTCGTTTGAACTATTCTTTGTTCCTCTAAGCCTACTCTCTAGATATTTGCGTAAATTAAGAAAATTGTAGAAAAACAAATATAATAAATGTAGAAAGAAAAATGTGCAAATAAGATAAAAAGATAAATTTGAAAGATGTGTGACTTGAATCTTGCATAAATTAGTCATATGTTAGATGACAATTTAAGTGTAGAAGAATTTTGGTCTTAAAGGTTAAAATAACTAATTAAGATTATTAAACCTTAATCATGTTTGATAATGGTAAAAGACACATCATTTTTGTGATTGGTTTATTTGGGAATCAAGCAAGTACCATTAGTACAATGCAGTGCCAGTTCTAAGCACAAGCTGGATAGCCGACCGCCTAGAGCCCAATAAATATGGGGCCTCAAAAATTAATTAGTGCTATTCAAGCATGGTTCGGAGAAACACTTTTTAAGTGATTTGTTTATAAAAAAATTTTATATTTGAAGTAATTTTGGAATATAATGTTACGACACATTTTGTCTAAAATTATTTTTCTTTAAGTAGAAATTTTTTTCATCTTTTGATATAATAAAGGGCCCCCATTTTGAAAAATATCAGAAAAATAGATAGGGCCTCTACCCTCTAACATCTTTGCTCTGTCCTGGTACAATGTACTAAGTGGTAGCGGGAACTTGGGTGTATGTAGGCTTGTTTGATGCAAGACTTGGGCTCCAAGGCAAGTATTCCTATTTCCTAGGTTGTACAAAGTATTGGGGACCAAGGGACAAGTGGCACACCCATTTTTCCCCATTTGCCTATATATGTTGTAGTGCATTATTGTGTAGAAGAAGAGTCAAGCTACAAGCTTGAGCCTCCCATTATTATTATCCTTACCATTCTCTTTTTATTTTCTATTCCATGTAATTCATGTAACTCACACACAAACTACTCCATAGATATACTAACTTCAACTTTGTAATGAGCTTTCCAGCTCCAATATCCTTTAAACAAATAATGATATACTAGCCTAGGATGGTGGATGTAGCCTCATTAATGATGAACCACCTTAAATCTTAGTGTTATTATTATTTTATTTACTTTTATTGCTTTATCACCTTAATACTTGCATATAAACCATGATTCAATATTAGTACACCTTCAAGTCATGGTCATTAATCTTTCGTGGCACCTTTAGGCACACGCTTCCGCATACGTTAGCCTACTCTAACAAAATCAAATATAAAAATGAAAACTAAAGAATTAATATGAGCTATGGCCAAAATTTAAAATGTCTCAAATTTATTGAGACAGACCAAAAAGAAAAATAGAATATATTTTGTGGGACAGAGAATAATAAGTATTTTTTCATATAACGAGATAACATTAAAGAAAAGAAAATAGTGTAATTTTAAAAACAAAACACAATTTTTTAAATCAAAATGGAAATTAGTTATCGTTATAATAATTGGCCGAAAACAAATTTTTAATTTAAAATTATAGAATAATGACCTGAATTTTTAAATTTAACCTAATATTAGTCCATAAAAGTTCGAACCTATTGGTGTTAAACTTTAAGACCTATTAGATTTATTTCAAATGAAGATTTGATTAAATGAATTTGAGTCGGATTTTGAAATTGAATAAAATATTAATATCCCTATACATATAAATAAAAATGTTACGCCACAAAGAACTACAATTATGATAGAGATAAATAATATAAACAGATCAATCAAAAAACTTGACGATCTTAAGTATAAATATTATATTGCAATTATTTATATATAATAATATTATATATAATCTTTTTTTTTTTGAAGATATATTATATATAATCTTCATTATTAGTATCTCTTTTTTCTAAATAACATTTAAGATATTTCTTGTTAGTATAAAATATATTGTAATGTTATGATTAATATTATCAATTATTTTAAACTTTATAAAACTTATCTGGTACCAAGAGCTTGGATATTTCATTTTCAGCTTCTCATATTTCAAACCCTTATTTTACTCATTGATAGCGGTAGTGTAATCTCACTTCCTAACCGACCATTAAGTTTTCGGCTTCTTCTAGTCTCCTTGGCTACATCATTAAAAATATTATACTCCAATACTAATTGTTGTGCGAGACCGTCTCTAATGAGTCATTATAACTTTTTAAATAAAAAAACGAAAATATAGTGTAACTGCAGGCTTACTCAGTAGAATTTTAGGATACCTTAAATAGGCAATTAGGATACGTTAAGTAAGGATTCACTGTATGTCAAGTAGGTGTTTACGTTATTTGCTGTAAGAGTTTAGGTTATGTACTCTAGGTGTTTAGGTTATTTGTTGAATGTGTTTTTATTATATGCGGTAGGTATTTATGTTATATGCTATAGATGTTAAGGTTATTTGCTGTAAGTATTTATGTATCAGTGTTGTAGGAGTTTATATTATACTTCCTCTGGTTTTTCATAGTTGCTACAGATAGTGACATTTCTCCTCACAAGATGTCACTATCTGTAGTACTAATAAAATCCAGAGGAAGTATGTTGTAGGTGTTTAGGTTATTTGGTGTAGGAATTTATGTTATGTGCTTTAGGTGTCTATATATCCACTTCAGTATGCAAATATACTTACTGTTATGAATGGTGTGACTTGAGTCCACCAAAATAAATCAAGTGTGACTCTTAGGATGAAATCTTATGAAAGTAAGTTAATGGGTGCATTAAGATGGTGTCTTAATGTGTATGTGATTGAATGTGGTGCTTAATAGTGGAATTATGAGTGCTTTGATCATGGGTATTAAGTAGTATGATGAATGGAATTAATTTGAAGTCTAATCGACAGCAGCAATGTTGGAACAAAACAGAAGGTTCTGATCTATAGTGCTCGAACGAGCCTGTGAAGCCTCGAACGAGCATATGCAGCAGGTCCTTGGATTCTTTTCTTGGACGTTTCTGTTTTGGCTATTCAAGTACTAAAGGGTTGTTACAGAATGTTAATATTCACATTTAGTATGAATTACTTATTTTATGTACCAAGTATTATAAAAGGGAAGCTCATACTCTAATCCACATATCCACAAAAATCCACAAAATAACCCATAGCCTAAACACTTAGCCTCATCTCTTCTCTAATTGTAATTTCCCAATTTGTTATAATATAAGAGAGATACTACACCACGGGGGACGGTGTTAGTGGTTGAAACTCGTCGTTCGATCACTAATACGTTATCGTTTTCACTTACTATAACTAATTCAAAATACCTATATAAACTATTCAAAATGTCTACTTTTATATAAAAAATACGAATTTAAATGCCTGCTAAACTAGTTAAAATAACCTAATAAAAATTATAATAGGTCTTTTTATAAAATGCATGCGCGGAAGAACTGCTGATACTTCAATTATTTATGGATAGTAATATTACAAGTAATCTTCATTACTGTGCAATATCTCATTATTCTATGTAATATTCTATGTAATATTTTATAGGTCTTTTTATATTACAATGTAATACTTTGACTTATACTTTCTCCGTTCCATAATACTTGCTACATTTTTTTTTACGCCATCTAATGCACAATTTTGATCATTAATATCTTTAACTACACTTATCTAAAAATTAAAAAAATTTAATATTATGAAAGTATGTGATTAGACGATTCAAACAAGATCCCACTTGACTATATTTTTAATTACACATTAATCGCAATATGTAAAATAAGCTTAAACGATGAATAGTGCACAAAAGCGAAATGTAGTGAGTATTTCGGAACAGAGAAAGTATATCAATCATTTCAAACATTTCCAAACTCATCGAATTAAAGCAACTAACCGCCGACCATATTGCAAATATCATATTGGTGACGGTTGTGATTCACGACGAATATGGATGATTTTACGGTCAATGTGACCTTTATTTCAATCGCTATAAACTTAAAATTTTTACAATATAATTGCTATACAGTAATGCAACCTTAGTTTTGCATTATGCGGCATATGTGCATATGTAACACCCGAATCGAAAATTCAGGGATGTTACTATATATTAACCCTAAAAAATAGAGGCAAATTAAAAATGGTTGGTAAGGAGAGTATGGAGTAGCATTTATCCCCAACAGAAAGATTCAAGGAATCTAAGGATTCACATATAATAATAATAATAAAGGCTGATTAGTCACTCGTATCGTCAATTCAAAGAAGCAATAATTTATATTCACTTTAGGCATCAAAAATACAAGAATAAAAACACAATAATTCAATTATAGAACCAGATTCTTTAGAGTGGATCAATACATATACAAACACCTAGCTATTTTGCAATCTCAATGGTATTGGTGGGTCAAAACTCAATTGCATTCTCTAAATCCTTCTTTTTTTTCCTTCTCAATAACGAATAATTAATAAGTCAAAACTTTGCATAATACATAAAAGTAACTCATCATAAGGAAAATTAGATTGAAAAGTAGTTGAAGCTAGTGTCACTTGTCCCCTTACAATGAGAAATATTTTATTTAAAATTGAAATATTTTTGGGAAATTTCACTGTGGTAACCCTGAGGTTTTGGGTTTTCCACGTGATAACTAAAATATTTGAAAAATCCACGCGATAACTCTGAGGTTTACGTAATTGTTCTACCGTGACCTTTTTGCACATAAAAACGTTAATTTCAAAGTTTTAGGGTTGTTGCACGCTTATTTATGCTACTCACTATTTCAAAAGCCATCAGTTTCAACCTGTTTCCCATAACATAAACCCCAACCCTACCATTTTTCATCCAAATCATATATTTTACCCCAAATCCAAAGATGATAGAGTTAGGGGTTTATATTTTGGGAGAAAGATGTTGAAATTGATGGCATTTGAAATGGTGAGTCGCATAAATAAGCAGACAACAACCTTAAAACTTCGAAATTAACGTTTGCTAACGTTTTGTTAACGTTTTATGTGCAAAAAGGTCATAGTGGAACAATTTGGTAAACCTTAGGGTTGCCGCTTGGATTTTTTTAAAAGTTTTGGTTACCACATAGAAAACCCAAAACCTAAGGGATCTACTCAATATTGACGGGTTCATCATCATCATCGTCATGTCATGTGTAACCTGCTCATAGAAAACTATGCTCAGGGTCTGGGGAGGGATGGACGTCGGCAACTCATACCCATAAAGGAGAGTGCGATCAGAGAATCCCCCGACTCGAGGAAAACCTTTCAAGAGAGACGAACCAGCAACTTACAAATAGGTTAAATAAAGTGCCCGCAAATAACCAAATAAGGTAAAAGTAAAAAAGTTGAAGAGTGATAAATAGAGGCAATGAACAAAAACAAACAAAGGGCGAAAGGGACATGTTCAGTACTCTGGGACATCGATATGGCTCCGCCAACTGCCCCTATCCCTGGTCAGGCCCTTGGAGAGATGAAGCTCATGCATGTCACTCTTGATCTGCTTCTACCCCCCACGTTCTGCTAGGTCTTCCTCGACTCCTCTTGCCCTCTACTATGATGCATTCGATCCTTCTTACTGGGGCCTCTTGTGTCTTTCTCTGCACATCCAAAACCATCTCAATCTCGACGGATTCGTTGCAGAAAATTACAAGGTTTAGGTCTTATTTTTAACTGACTTTCTCCTTGTGCTTTTAAGAGGTAGCCCTATTCAGATATTAAAAGAGACAAAGGTATATTTAAATGTGGGGTTAAGATGTAGCCAAATACATAGTTTTTATATTTATTAGTTATATTAATAATATTAACAGGGTTCCAAAAGTGGCTATTGGAGAATAAAAAATTCAAATTTACTACAATAAAGTTAACTTTTCTCAATATAGGATTTAGTTATATTAAAAGATGTGACTATTTTATATTTTTAGTGTAAAAATTATTGGTTTATATTTTAACTTCTCCATACAGTGATTTATTAAATAATTTAGTAACACTTTATTTGGGTATTAGTGACATATGTAATTGTTTTATAGTAGCATTTATAAGAAATATCACTAGATCTTGTATTGCGATAAGTTCTAATATGAATTTTTTTAATTCTGTTAAAGAATCTAATAAATGCCATTAATTTTACTATATATACAATTAAAAATTTAAATTAGTATTATTTAAATTAAATGTCACTAAATATAAATTACTAAAAATAGATTATGTTGTAGTGATTTAACCAGAAACGTTATACTCCCTCTTATTCACCGTAAGTGTCTCATTTGCTTTATGCACTCTATCCAATACACTTATTCAATCCTTAATATATGTAATTGTGCATAATTAAAAATTATGGAAAATTGATATAAATAATCCTTGCATTAAGACGAATCAAACAAGATCTCACTTGACTATATTTTAACTTATAGATTAATAATAATATGCCAATTAAGATCAAGAGATAAACAATGCCCAAAAAGCAAATGGGACACTTGAAGAGAATAGAACTATAGAAGAGAGTATTATTTTGGAAAAATTACCTACAATAATCCAACCTATTCATGATTTTATTACAATAATACCACCCATTGATAAACCATGAATAATTCCAACATTGAGGGGTATTTTCCTAGAGTAAACCTGATGACCAGATGACTTGCTAAAGCAAACTTTATTTATTTTTTCAAAAAACGATAAATTAAAATAAAATGTCAATAAAAATGTTAAAAAATTATTCTAAAAAATTTTATGATTTTTTTAATATTTAGAATTTTTATGTACTAATTCAAAATTTTTCTCTAATTTTAAATTAATTTGCATTTTACTTTTTTTTGTTGAATTATTTACTATACTAGGTCATCAGGTCACCCAAGTTAACTGTAGGCAAATACCTCTTAAAGTTGGAATTATTCATGGTTAATCAATAGTCGAGATTATAAAAAAATTACGAATAAGTGGAATTATTTTAGGTAAATTTTCCTTTTTTTTTTAGAAAAATAGCAATTTATAGTTGCCCATAGACCATAAGCGTTTTGATAAATCGATTCAAAAAAAGTCATAACTTAATATATATTTATACTCATTCAAATCGATTGATAAATGTCACTATATAACATTATACCACTTTCAATTTTAATTACTTGTTTTAGTTACATAATTGTAAAGTAGATCGTATGCAATAAACTTAATTTATTTTTTCTATAGTATACATAACAAATATATCTATATTTTCAAGAATCCAAATATCAAATGGGGTCAAATGACCACATGAGTATATTCAGGGCTAGCTCAATAGGGGAGCACCATGAGCTATTGCTCAGGGCCCCGATTTATAAAGGGCCTCATATTTTTTTCCATAAAATATTAGTTAGAGTAATACCAAGTATTCAAGAGGATTGAATATAGAAAAACTAACGATTACAATTTAACAGGATGATGATGATTATTATTTCTTATTGACTAACGAAATATTAAAAATGAAACAATGAATATTAGAAAGAGATATTGGTGCCATATAATTATAAAAATTGAAAAAATATTTTAATACATTATTAAACAAATTTACAAATACTAAAATGTAATAGAACATTATTTTAGTTTTTAGGGGCCCATAATTTATACGTTGCTCAGGGCCTTTGAAATGTCGGAGACGGCTCTGGGTATATTAGTGCCTCCGCCCTTATCTGAAAAAGTAGTACTTATTCCAACTGAGATAAGACTACTTCGTTGACATTTTTGGGAGACATTTTTGTATGGAGGTAGCGAACGGCATAAATAAATATAACTTCGCTATACGCATGCAAGAACGATAAGATGGAAACTTCTTTTGGCCAAACATCATAATATAGTAATAAAAAAACTAACAACCACTCTAATCTTAAAATTACTTAGTCATAGAAATTGTTAATTAATTATCTAGTAAGACAAAATCTACATCATTAGCTTCTCAATTACGCACCTATGTTTGGCAATATCAAGATAAAGACACTTCTAATATTGCTATTTGCCACATCAACCATAAATTTATAATTAAACCGACCATTTCTTATTTAATTAGTTGACTTAACCATATTTTACTAAACAAAACATCTTTAATTTCTTAATCATCTAGAAATGTTCCTAATTACACTTCTCATGTCTTCAAAAACACAATTGAGCATTGAAAAAGAAAAAAAATTAGTAAATGAAGAGCAAGTTTCAAGTACATATATCGAATCAGAGGCTCGATTTTGTTTGAATCCTGTTCAATCTGTATCCAATTCATTATACAGGCCGAACGTCGATGAATATTATATAAGGTCGTACACATGTAACTTTTGTAAGAAAGGCTTCTCTAACGCGCAAGCTCTTGGAGGGCATATGAACATACATCGAAGAGATCGAGCCAAACTTCGAAAAACTTCTTCCAACGACGAAGATCATTCACAAGAATCTTCGGAATTATCAACAAGTAAAGATAAAGATAATGTTGATGATATGGGCAAAAAAGAGGCACTTCCTTTGTTTGTTGAAACTTCATCATCATTGAAGAAGGAAAATATGTACAACCCTAATGTTAGCAAGGATGATTCTGGCTTAGACCTTGAACTTCGATTAGGTTCAAGTCACATAATGAAAAATAATACATTTGGTGATTGAATTTATATTATCAAAGAGGTTAGATGCCCTATATATATTTTTTAATTTGTATCTAGATATATATAGTATTGATCATTAAGATACAAAAGTATAAACTAAATGGAATTTCATGAAAATAAATTTGTTGTGTGCTATTTAAAATGTAATTTTAATTCTCTTTGTTTATTTCATGCATGAAAAGTAATTTTTATGTACTTTTACTTAAATAACAAAAATTGTGTATATTTTTTTGAATGTTTCTTTTATTAATACCAATTGTTTTCAATGAGGTATGAGCTTTTACAATACTATGCATGATTTAGCTATAAAAAACACAAAGTAGGGTACATGTATTTGAAATGGATTATTGTATTAAAATAATAGTCAAAAGAGGAAAATTCTAATGTTGATAGAGTGTGCTTCTTGAACGATCAACTTAGATCTCGGAAGAGCATTCACGGGTGATACTTCATTTTCTATGCCAAGCGTACGTTTAATGTGTCACACATTTTTTTTAACTTTTAGTACTTTTGCTATTGAGAACTATAATATATCTTTCAAACGGACACTACAAATTAAAATTGGGCGACCCCAAGTTAAGTCGCCTAATAGTAGACAATATGAGTTTGACGACTAAGTACCCAATCCTTTAGATCATGTCTTTTTTAGTCGCCAAAAGATATGTTTTCACAACTAGCTAGGTCGCCAGTAGCGTCTAGATGAAATTAGTTGCTAATGAGTCACCATTGGTAACTAAAATAGTGGGCCCCTAATGGTTCGCACTCGCAATTAACTCCCCACCAAAGTTTAGTCGCTAGTTTATTAAAAAACTATATAAAAAAATCCAAATGCCTAAAAATCCCAAACCGCCTTGCATTTGTATTATCTCCCCAATAGATTATGCAATTGTGACTACAACAATCTATTTTCTCTACTAGCAATCAAAGTCCGTTTATTTGCTTTTTCATATCATAAAACCCAATTGTCATTGTATTTTATTCTGGTAAAGCCTTGCATAATTCATCATAGAACCTTTCATAAATACAAAAATTAGTCTCTATATTCTTTTTAGAGACCCATGATCGATGTACGGTGTATAGGTTTTGCAACGGTAATACAATGGATTGATTGTCACACTTAGCATTTCGAAAAAATGTCTGGATTGGGGGTTTGGATCTTTTTGGGTAATTGCAAAGGCAAAGGTTCTTCTAAATGTCCATCATTTTTTTAGAAAAGTTTGGTACATGTTGGGAAATCTACTAGCAGAAGCATCTTGCACCATACGCACATTTGAGTTATCTTCATTACTTCGCACAGGAGAAATAACTGTAATTCATCCAGGTATGCCAAAGTACTGCTTTCACTTAGAAAGACATTATAATGACATCTCCAATCGTAAAATCTTCACAATTAGCAATTGTAAATTTCATCCCCTTATTTCATTTGAATGTTTAAAGACAAAGTTTTTGCATTTCATGCAACGATATCTAGTCTCTACTACTTCACAATTAGCAATTGTAAATTTCAAGGAATTTCTATTCCTTGCATGAATTCAATATATAAGCACCGTTGATAAAGCATTTTGTGAATTTAGCTTCTATCATTTAATAAAAATTCATCCATTACGCAAATCTACATTAATAATTTATGATTAAATTGGATACATTAAACCTTAAATGTTGTGTATTTTTCGAAGTCAAATTTTGTAAATGATTTGACATTTTCTAAAAGGTATACATTCAAGTTTAGAAGGTGTACACCCTATAAGATAAACTATTTTATTCACAAAAATATGTAACCCCTATCAAAATAAGATGTACACCTTTTACCACAATATGTATATCTCTCAGTTTTGTTTTCAAATTTCACCACTTTAGTTATTTTCACACAATCCTTATCCTATATGTATATACTAGATAATGCTCGTGCGATGCAAGGCTTATTTTGACATATTTATAGAAACTAATATTTTATAATCATTTAATAAATAAAATTGAAAGATTTTATAAATAATTGGAAAAAAATAAATAAAATACACGATTTTCGAATACATTAAAGGGAAATAATCAATGATACCCTCGTGTTTTTGCACTTTATCTTTGGTACCCTTGTATTTTTTCCTTTATCAATCGTATCCCCAACGTTTCATGATAATTACAACCGTGACTAGGGATGGGCATGGGTCGGATCTGGGTCGGGTCCAGCAAGACCTAGATCCAGACCCTAATTTTTTTATTGGACCCGGACCCAAACCCGGATTCGTAGGGTCTAAAAATTTTAGACTCGGACCCTAGGGTCTGAATCTAGGTCCAACTCAATTTTTTTATTCCTAAAATTTTTTAAAAAGTATATGATGAAGTGCAATTTTCGACCATTTGCATAAAATTATTTAAACATTTTCAACTAATGAGGATCTTCTAATAATTTATACTAATTGAGCGAAACATATGAAGTTTTTCAACATTCATGTTCTTGTACGAAATATTTATCAAGTCTATAATTTTTAAAGCATTGATACAACGACCAAATTTAAATTACATGAATCGATAAAGTTTAAAATAACGCAATGTTAAAAAATATAACAAAATTTCAAATCAAGTAATTAATACACATAATACCTAATATATAAATTTTAAATAAAGATGTAAATGGGTCTATGGGTTGGATCTGGGTCGAATCTGGGTCTCAGATGTGAAGACCCGGACCCGGACCCTAAGGTCATGGACTCAGATTCCACCCGGACCCATAGGGTGCAAAAAAAGGAGGACCCAGACCCTTAAAATTAGGGTCGGGTCGGGTCTAAACCCTTAGGGTCTAAGACCCGTGCTCATCCCTAACCGTGACATTATCCATGTTTTTACCATTATCTTACCGTTTATTTTTGAATTTGACCTAACCATTGTTACTTTATATTTGTTTATATACCCAGGCTCATCAGATTTCAAAATACATGTTTCTTGTTCTTGTTCCCTTTTCCCCTTCCTCTTCCTTCTCTCTATCCATTGCTGCTTCTAGAAGTCCACCTGGACGCCTAAACGTCAATTATATTGAAGTTGGTGATAGCTGAGTAAGGTTAAAGAAATGCTAGTGTAACCCAACAAAATTTTATGATGTTTGAGTTTCGAGTTCAATAGACGATTTGAGGAGAATCCAATACAAATGTATTTCGTACAAAGCATTTGAATGGGGTTATGATGCGATTTTGAAGGAACACCTTGATGAAGCTGCACATCCAAAGGTCTAAGGGGCATCTCCTGTGATGATAAATAGGGAACAATTTGCTGAACTCAAAGTTTAGAACTTCTAGGGTTGTCCAAGAAGATTGATAGATTCTTAAAGGTTGTTGTTTTTATGAAATTTTTTGTAATGGTTTACCTATTATTGTTGGTTCTTGCCACTGCAAAGTAAGATTACAAACAATGAAATGGTATCAATGTAATCTTATGTAATATTAATTTTGCAATGTAAACTTCATGACTTGAAGCAATGAAATGATATCTATTCCAAATTGTTCTTTGTACTTTATTATTCATTCCAAAAGTTGTTCATTACAAAAGCATTCGGATCCAAATGCATACAAAAAGGGTTCACTACAAAAGAGGATTTAGATCCAAACTCATACAAAATGCTTTACAATCATTCATTAAAAAGTTAGTAATTACAATCATAAAATGGCATTAATTTTCACTTTGCCTTGCCCTTTCCCTTCTTCGATGCCTTCTTCTTTGGGACTGACTTTTCCTTGCTCTTGGAGGTTGATGCTTCGTTGCTCTTTCTTGTTGCCTACTACATTTTTTTTGTTTCCCATCCATTCGCATGTGGCCTTGTTGTGTCCAAATTCTCCACACTCCCAACAGTTGACAGTGTTGCTTCTTATTCATTTCCTGTCTAAATCATTACTTCTCTTTTTGTTCCTAAAAGGCTTACCAACACCTCTTTTAATCACAGAAGGTAGTATAGTAGGGTGCTCAGTAGCTGGCCACTTATCTTGATTAGGGATTGGTTTAATCCGGTGACAGTAAGCCAACTTATACTCTTGCACTGAATACCATTCATGAACAAAAGACTATGGATGAAGACCTTCATGAATAATCTCTCTCATTCCATGCTTGCATGGTATCCTAATGAGTTTCCACACGTTGCAAAGGCATGTGTGTTGGTTCAAACTCATTGGAAGTGTTGATGTAACTTCTATAACTTCATACTCCTTTGGACTAGACCTAAACGCTTTGCACAACCTACTTTCATTACACAACACTTGAACTCTTTTTAGAATATTAGGACATAACCTCTCCTAATTCTCACATTTCTACCTCCTTGCAAGTAACCTATCCATAGTGACTTTTCTAATTCTCTCTAGCAAAGTTAACATTGGTTTGCACTTGTCTGTTCCTAGGGTTGCATTGAAGCTTTCTACAAAATTTGTCTTATTTATGTCACATTTCCGTTCAGGATCAAACTTGTGTTTTGTCCATCTCTCATATGGCCCTAAGTTAGCAAGCCTTATTCTAGCCTCAGGCTTGTTTTTATCAACTTCATTCATTGCCTTGGCATAAGTAAAGGTTAGGAATACCCCACATGCTAGCCAAAACAACTGCCATTACTTAGGTCCAGCAAAAGGCTTCTTTCATTTAGCACTAAGGTGTTTGCAGTAGTACCTTTTCTGAACCTTGGGCCACAAATCATTGAGAGCCTTGTCATTTTCAGCTTTGAATGATATGAAAATGCTCATAAATACTATGGGTCTTTCTGGATGTATAGAGAATACCAAGCACAGCTTGCATGTGAACCATTGATTGTTGATTTGATGACATCACAGTAAGATCGCAATGCACTGTATGATGTATCATGCCCCTATTACTAATACTCTAGGCCATGGTTCTCACCCTATATAAGCCTCATACAGTGTCCACAAAAGCTTATTCAAAGCCTTACATGGGATGTCACTTTTGGCCCTTATATCCTCTATTAACACGTTGCATGCCCAATTCACTATGACTATATGGTTTTTGGTTTCTTATTTGAATTGTTTTGATAGCCTAAGTGATACCATCAGTTAACCTGGAAGCATGCAACCTCCACTCACAATTTGCATCACTACACCTAACTATGTACCTAAGCTTACACTTTATCAACAACCACAGAAAATCCTGTTTGAATGCAGTATTCTCTAATAACATCTTGTTTGTAAACAGTTGTAAGTCCTTAATATGTTCCCAAATCCTTTGTTTATGTACAATGCCTCATTCCTTTACAACATGCATGGCCAAATAATTATCAAATTATTACATTGATCATCCCAAACCAGTCAATCAAATGCATCGAAGTATATCTATTCCAAAATTGTAACTACATCAACATCATACACCCTAATGCCATCCTCTACCTCAGACTCTTCCTCACTATCCACCAATGAAACACTATCATTGTAACTACTATTTACTGACATGCTTAGACAGTAAGATTCATCATCACTATCACTGTCACTACTATTAACTGACGTGCTTGGACAATAAGATTCATCATCACTCTTATTAAGCACTACTCCTGTTCCAAATGTAGTACCATCCACCATCTCATCATTTTGTTGCACTTGTCTTGGAGACTTTCTCTTAACTGTCTTCTTAATACCCTTTCTCTTCAATGTGGTCTTTTGTATTTTTTTTATCAAATTAGACTTTATGTAGACAGTTCTCTTTGGTGTTGTCTTTGGTGTTTTCTTCTCCACATTACCTTCATCATTAGCTTCACTTTGAAAAGGCTCATCGGGTTTCTCAAGAGGCTGCTGTTGGTTTATCTCATTTCAAATCTCTGCATTTTCAATGAGCACATATTTGATGTTACCGGGGGATGGTGGGGGCTCCATTTCAGTCTCAAGATATTGGTCAGCTTCCTAAGAATAGGTAGTTTAGGCCTAAACCTCCTTTATGGTTGTTTCTAACCTTTGGGTTTCACAATTTTCAATGGGATTGAAATGGGATTCACATCGACATCCAGACCATCATCATTCTAAACAGGTTGTTAATTTGTTTCTCACAAGCTAGTGTAGGGGTTGGAATGGGGTGTATATAAACATTCACATCATCATCATTCGTAACAAGTTTTTGTTTCTCAGAAAGTAGTGCAGAGGTTGGAATGGGGTTCACATCATCATCAACATTCAACACAAGTTGTTTCTCATAAGGTACGCTAGGGGTTGGAATGAACATCACAACAAGAACAACAACAACAACAACAACAACAACAGCAACATCATCATCATCATCATCATCATCATCATCAGGTTCTATACCGGTTAGATTGGGGTTCACATCTTTCTATGCATTATGCTCTAATGTTTCTCTAAGCCTCCTTACATCATCTATCAAGGCATTAGGTTTAGTGTCCCTTACATGAATTGGGGTTGGATTGAGGTTCACATCTTTCTATGCATTCTGCTATAATGTTTCTCTAATGTTGGACTGGGTTTAGTGATGGCCACGGTCCGGGTTGGCCCGGAATCGAACTGGTCCCGAACCGCTAGAAACCGGTCCCGGAATGGAAACCGTTTGCGATAGGTTCCGAACCGGCCCGAACTGCAGAACCGTTGAACCGTCGAAAAAAACCGTTTGAACCGGACCAAAGAACCGCGGGCCGATTCACCCGGTCTGAACCGGTTCACCCGGACAAACGGTTCCAAGAAACCGGCCCAGAACCTGGAACCAGTGTTTACTAAATTATTTGAAAATTGGGATTAACAATAGCTTAATTGATAGATGAAAAAGTGATACCTAATTATAAAAAAGTGTTAAAAAAGAAATGATATATACGTAATACACTGAAAATGATACATATGCAAAAAAAAGTGTTAGCTAAAGTTATTTAAAATAACACTTTAAAAAGTGTTACCATATGCATGTAAAAGTATTACCTAAGAGAATAGGTAACACCGCCAGATGTAATACCCAAAAATGGCTTATCTTAGGTCTATAGTAACACTTTATATGCACTTTAGGTTACACTTTTTGGGTGTTACCTAAAACAAATTATGTAGTATATAATGCTTATATTTAAGTATGACATTTTTCCAAGTTTATATTGTACATTTGTTTATTCTTTTGATTTATGTGTGTTTTGTTTACGAATATGTTTCATTATTAGAATATAGATAAATAGTATAGGACCCGTGCAATGCACGAATTTCTTAGCGTAAGCATCTATCAAAAATAAGATTGTAATTAACGAGGAAAATACGTATTAATATAATTAAATCATTTTTATTATTTAAAGTGTAATGATCCATTTGTGACTAAAATTATAAGAGAATAGAATATGAAAAATTATTCAAGTTATATATTACATAAAAATTTAGTCATCGTCATCGCAAAGCACAAAGGCACAGGTAATTGTCCTCTTTGTAGAGCAACTAGGATTTTACAATTATTCATCGATGTAAATGTAATCCTTGGATGAATACCTTGTAACAAATGTTTGATCCAGATATAACAGTTGCTTATGAAATTCGGTCACCAAGATGATCAACTATAAATGTGTACCATTGCATAAGCTTGCTAACTGATCCACATTTCTAAGCATCATAATACGAGCACCAAATTTTAAATGTAAATTGGTTTGGAACTCCATATGCACGTATTGAGTTGAGAAATTCAATTGAAAATGCATCGCCATTGACACCATAATTACCGTCACATATATCAATTGAATCTAAACTCAAGTACGTGCTCTCCTTTCTTGGAAAAGTGACAACACATGTTCGTTGACCTTATTAACTATCTCGTTTGTTGGTGCTAGTATTGTCCTCTCTTTAAATACAAACTATATTAGTTGAACCCTCATGATTTCCATGATATATGCAATCAACAATTGCAACTATTGGATCAGATGCTTGTTTAATTAATAAATATTCAAGTATATCGATAGTAGCTTCTCCATCATTATGTCCTCCAATCTTTCCATCACAACCTTTGAGAACCCAATCAGCAAACTCTCAAATCTCCTCAACATTTGCTAATCCCGTTTGTAGTCTCATGTTCTTGGTAAGTTGTAACACCTTGCAATCATTCCAAATCTTTGAAAAGTTGAGTGTTGCGAATACAATGTCTTGTCTTGTACCTTTTGAGATTACAGGCAAAACTGGCCTAAAATCACCACCAAAGACAACAATCTTGCCTCTAAAACTTAATTCAAATGGTTTACCATTTCGACGATGAATTACATCGCGTAAACTTCAGTCTAAAGCGTCAAAGCAATGTTTGTATGTCATTGGAGCCTCATCCTAAATGATAAGCTTGGTTTTTTTAATGAGTTCTGCTAATTGAGTATTAGGTTCTATGCCTCTGTACGTTAAATCTTCGTTGACCTTAACGGCTATCCCAAATCTTTAGTTTGTAGAAGTAACAAAGGAACTATGTTACTTGATGCAACAACTAGAACAATTTCACGTTTTGATCTTAGACTTACACATAATATATTCCACATAAATGTTTTCCCATTTACACCCTATCTATATAGAAAAAAATACACCTCCTTGTCCTCTATCAATGGTAGTAGTGATTTCATTATATATTAGGGCCTCTCTTCAGTCATTAATGGAAGTAATGCATGTAGCTCAGCTTTCAAAGATTTCTTGTCATATTTAAGCTCCTCCATGATTAGCTTATTACTTCCATCTCTAATGATAATATCATCTGAGCACCTCTCATGACATATATTCATCAAAGAAATTTCATTGTTTCCAAGCATCTCCTCAATATCTCTTAGAGCATAATTCCTTAATTGATGTTCCTTAAGGTTCAAATCTGGTGCATATTCAGTTAAATTGGATAAACTATATCGAATATAATGATAATATGATCAAACAGAAAGAAATTAATGATGATAATTACTTGTATAGTAAAATTACTTGGCATTTGTAATAAAGCTTTTTGTTTGTTTACCACATCTTCGGATAATAATCTCTGTATTTTATCCCACATGTATGCTGGTCTAGAAATACTATTGGACAACAACAATGTTGAAAACAATTTTCTTAAATAAAATGTCGATACCAAAATGCTTGCTTCAGTTATTCCATCAATTTATTCCATATCATCATCGAGAAGGCCTATTGAATAGCAAGCGTGCTTAAAGGTTAAATGTATTACGCCGTTGATAGTTTTAATGTCTCCAAATGATGTCGACCCCTTCACAAAGTTGAGCAATGTTCTCAAGTAGTATCGTTCACCCCTACCTGGTGCAACATGACATAGTCTTCCTATTGAAAATCCTCTTTTTCTTGGAGTCCACATTTTTTTTTTAATCTGCCACATGCAACTTCTTGGGAATTCACCGTATAGAAGATTTTAAGCATCTTTTTATCTTCTATTGCACCAAGCCATGAACACTGATCTCTCATTCATGGGCCTAGACATGACATCATTAATTGTATCGTCATCATTAAACACAACAGTGTGTTCACCGGGCAAGTGGAAACTCAACCTCTCTACCGATCGAGTTTGATAATGTATATCAAATCCAAGATGCACCATGAAGTTTCACTTGTTGAAACATATCTGCAATTAAATTACATTTGAATTTCACCATCATCTTGTTCGTTTTCCCCTTCTCCTCGCTTTCGACATTAATATGTGCCCTGTATTTTTGAAGCAATGAAGGATTGTATGGGACAACATATCAATTGTTTCATCATTAAACCTCTTAGAAAAAAGCTTTGAACATTTTTTGTCTTGCATGCAAGGTGATCTTGGGTTTGAAGATCCACATGGCCCATGAATCATTAAATATAAACTAATGCTTACAAGGAAGGGTTCTCTTCCTTATTAGGCATCTCAGCAGATATAAATTTGACAAAACTAACTGGATTTTAGAGCTTATCATCTCAGGTGAGCCATAAAACTATAGGTTTATGTAAGTCCTCTCTTTTGGAATTCAATACTATACACCACTAAACAAAAAGACAATTACTAATATATTAATATAATGTGTATAATGATTTCCAAAAAAAAAAATATAATGTGTATAACTTTAAAAATTAAAAGGTATAATAAAATAGTAAAAATTAGTTTGAACATGCAATTGCTCTTCCAAAAGTATTTTCGTTCTTTAGATCTTTAACCAATAAATCTAACTTTATTCTAAACATTCGAGACAATATATCAGGTTGATATTCTTATCGAAGATCTTTGGACTGAAGAAAACGCACTATCTCACGCCATTTTTGTTTACAGGTAAATGTAATAAATACATCTGGAAATCCATATATGTTGCATATACCCATAGCATCATAATATACCTCAGTCATAGCACGCAAACTCCTCGAACATGTAGATGGCAATATTATACGTCTACCAGCTATGTTTGACGTGCCATCAGATATTAAAACAACACCTTGAAGGTTTATATATTTGTCAGCCCTTAAAACATTTCGATTCTTTCGTATGAAAAGAAGCTTTTCAAACTCTATCATTGTCCACTTATCGACCAAAAAGTGATTCAATAATTTACCGGAGTTTAGTATTATGTTTGCTTCATCTTGTCTATCCATTATTGGATAAGAAAACTATTCCCGCATTGTCAACCTTACCCGCTTCTTTACATTAGTCAAGATAACTTCAGCCATTAGACCAACCACATCTAATTAAACCCCCTGATGAGATATATCTAATCTATGCCAATCCTCTCCACGGGGAAACAATAACGGATATTGAAATGCAAGATGACATGGATGAAGCTCACTAATGTGCTGCAATCTACCGTCTCGACCTTTAACAATTATTTCTCACTCTTCGGCAACAAGACCTATGTCCCTAACAATTAAATCTGCAACTTCAGATACCGATGGGAGATTGCGCGTCCTTCCATCTTGACTTCGTTTATTGATGAGATTTAACCGAATATCAATACTCTTAGAATAACGTATGTTATCATGCGCTAGCCTTCATGTCTATGCATAAGGATTTGTATTGTCTAAAAGAATTTTTAAATCCTTAACAATTAAATCATCAAATCTTCTTGATTTCCTGAGTTGAAATGACAACTTCAACGCGTAAGTAAATTCTATTGAAACTTATTAAGGTTATAGTATTGTTGAGATTATAATAATATTTGATGAAATGAAATTCTTTTCACCAAATAGCCTTTTTCTGTTTGATATCTCGTTTTCACTGTCAAAAATATATAATTGTTGGAATTTTTACTGAATTTGACCCATCCGGAAGTAAGCTACCAATTCTATGACATGTTTGCCTCGACACAAAACACGTATGGCCTACGACTCATATTCACAGTTTTATCCATTTGTCCACCTATTGAGGTATAAGATCAAAACATCATGTTGTACCCTCTTATTCGCTTCATAAAATGTTTACTTCGCATGTCTTGACCATGCAAAAGGGTTGAAATCAACCGAGAGGGTTCTTGAATCTTTGGAAGTGCAATCTTTTCTTTTCTACATCATAATGAAAAAGTGGGTGTGCATTATTGGTTTCTCGCTTCTCTGCCCTTTCAAGGCTCCACATATATGCACCACATTCTTCACATATAAACGATTGATCTCCTATATCTATATATCCTGTAATCAAAATGTACATATATACTACATAAATTAAAGGCATAAAGTAAATGTTTTATAGTACAAATATAATGCTTAAAAGGAATTAAGATATCAAAAATGATCACTAACCTTCGATAACAATTTCTTCATCAACATCGATAATAATTAAAACTAAAATAGTAATATTATTATACAATAACTATTAATAATTAAAGTAAGTCAATAATCGCTTATAGACACTAATATAAGAAATATTATAATACCTGCTATATGTTGTTCTATAATCTATTCAATATGAGGCATCTCGTCACAACTACAATGTTTTCATTTGTGCACATTTGTTTGTGCAAAAAAATTTCAAAGACTACGCTTTCGTGTTTTTTTTAATGTAAATTGATTTTATTATATTCTTGTTATATATTATTATTTTTATATTCATGATTTGTTTAAGAAATTGTGTAAGAAGTAACATACAAAAATATATACAAAAGATCAAAATTACGATACTTCATTAAAATGTAACACTTGAATTTACTTTAATTGAAGTACTAACCATTTTTGACATCACTTAAAGGTCTCCGCAATTTCATACTCGTACTTGCCACATTCTGTGATGAAGATTGATCTGCGATCATTGTAAATTTTTAATTAGACCTGTTATTGGGTCAAACCCCCATTTTCTATCTGGGCCTTAACTTGAAGCCCAAAACAATCATTATGCTGGAAATTACTAAAATGCCCTTGGGGCTATTTGCTCCACACATTTTTCACTATAAATACCCCACTATTCATGGATAATAGTAAGCTTTTTCTCTCCCCTTTTACTAAAATATTTCCTGATTACAATTTACTCGAACCACCCAACTGACTTGAGCGTCGGAGAGGCTTTCCGGGAAACGTCCCTCGGGCAAGCTAACCCGTTCTGTTTTGCAGATTCAAGTATTCAGACTACCAAAAGCATCCAAAATTCCACCTTCCGGTCAGGGAGATTTTGACCTAATTTCTACGCAGAAACATTTGGCGCCGTCTGTGGGGAGAGATAGGCACTTTCCTTTTCACTCACATTTCCATAAAAGTCATGAACTCCAAGAGAAACACGAGAGCTAACACCAGGCAGTCTGAACGTCATTCAGACCACTCTGTCCATGATCAGGACCCAGCCCCGATGCCGAATTTTGTCACAAGGCAGGACCTTGATGACTTTGCTGCCACCATAACACCCCGCTTCCAGGAATCTCTCCAGCAAGCTGTAAGAACTCTGCCTACCATCCTTCAACCCCAACGAAATTTGCTTCATTCTGCCCAAAGACGTAGGGGACCGAATATAACTCAAACAAGAGAAGCCCCTGACTTCTGGGTAGAAGATGTAGCTGAAAGTCAGGAATCACCCTTGCAAGGTAACCCTGACCCCATAGAACAACCCATATGGGGAATGCCGAATTACCAACCGCATGGTAGCCAGTTGCATGGAGAACCTACTCGGCCAGCCCCTAGCCGTGTCCAGGAGCCAGCAACTAACCGAATGCCCGAACAATCTGGGAGCTCTAGATTCGATGCTCGCCAGATCATCAATAGAAGAAAGAAAGAACAAGATGTCAGAACTCATCTTAACTCCCGAAGACAGGGTAAAGAACATGTTGAAGAGTCCTACCATAGTCTCGTTTACCACGAACGGTTACGACTATGCTCAAGGCTACATAGGAGACTGGATCTGACTCGGCTCCTACTATCTTCAAGACACCTCTATCTGCACGGATACTTGTCGTTCCTAACCGGAACAAAGTCAAAGTGCCCTGCCATAAAGTCATTTAACGGATCAGAAGATCCCGGTGAGCATGTAGCATCCTACCGGGCACATATGGCCGTGAGCACTACATGTGAAGCCATGCTCTGCAAATTCTTCCCTACCACCCTGACCGGGTTGGCTCTGAATTGGTACACGGCCCTACCCCCCGGAAGTGTAGATAGCTTTGCAGCACTTGAGGCTTTATTTCTGGATCACTTTGTCGCATCAAAAAGGCAAAGGAAATCGACTCTACATCTGATGTCAATCATTCAAAAGGAAGGAGAGACTGTGGCAGAATACATTCAAAGATTCCACGAAGAGGTATTGTCCATACCGGGGGCAAACGACGCCACGACAGTCCCTGCCCTCATCAATGGGATTAAAACTCCCAAGCTAAAATGGAAGTTGTTGGAACATGACATAACCACGTACGCGGAAGCCATGGAGATTGTTCAGCGATTCATAAGGGCATTTGACATTTGCACTCCAATGGAGTCGAGAAAGAAGAAGGAAAAAGTTTGAAGATCGCAAGAAAATACGCCTAGCCGGCGACATGCAGACAATCACGGAAGAGAAAGGTTTAGATCACCCATGGGACCCCCAAGGGAAGACACTCGGAGGCAGGTTCATGCCTACCCGACTTTGGAAGCAAAACGAAACACTGAATCCCGCTTCAACCGCAGTCAAAAAGACATTTTCTACTCGGTCCGGGATCAGCTACCCACTCCCCAAAGGATTTCCACATCCCAAGGGCGAAGGAACATGGATTATTGGTGTGAATACCACAAGGAACATGGACATACCCTGTCCCAATGTCGTGAGCTGAAGAAGATACTAGACAAGATGGTTGATGATGGACAGCTTAACCGCTTCTTGAAGTAGGAGGGGCGACCCCGGGAGAGAAGAGAAATCCCACGGCCCCGAAATGATAGACGTAACAATGATAACGAGCAATCCGAGGCCACTCAGGGAGTAATACACATGATAACTAGAGGATATTCAGAGTTTTTTGTGAGCAATCGATCTATCAAAGACAGCGTTCATACGCTAAATATAATGACCGAGGACGCCAAGAAGGCCGTCGATGGACCGAAGATGATCTTTGGGGAAGGAAGTCAAGCTATACAACACCCGCACTCGGACCCCATTGTCTTGACACTCAAGGTGGGGCTGATGAGTGTTAGGAGAGTCCTAGTCGACACAGGTAGCACCACCGATCTTATAACAATGGATTGCTTGAAACAACTTAAGTACGGCCCTGAGCATTTAGAGAAACTTGATCGGCCCTTAGTTGGGTTCGGAGGCAGCAGGGTTAGCCCCTCGGGCACTATCGTGCTCCCGGTGCGTTTTGGGGCTAGGGGCAACGGAAGGACCTTGCCGGTCCGATTCACCGTTGTAGACATTGTCTTCCCCTATAACATAATCATGGGCCTGCCTCTAATCAACAAGATTAAGGCCGTCATCTCGTCCCACCAACTGCTTATTCAATACGAGAAGGATGACGGTCAAGTAGGTGTCTTGCATGGAGATCAAAAAATAGCAAGAGAATGCCAAGTGAACAGCCTCAGGCTGGGGGCCGGAACTTACAAAAGCCCCGAGAGTAAGAAAAGAAAGGTCACCTCGGAATCGGTCATGCATATAGCCGAGGATTATCAAAGAAGAACTGCTCATCCCCAACCTGTGGAGGGATATGAAGAAGTTGCCTTGTGGGACGAAGAAAAGATTCGTATAGGAAAGAATCTAACCGGAAAAGTGAAAGAAACCATCATTGATGTGCTCCGTCAGTACCGCGATGTGTTTGCTTATAAGGTAGAAGAAATGCCCGGTATACCTGCCGAAATAGCTTCCCACCACTTAGACATCAAACCCGGACACAAGCCGGTCAAACAAAAGTTGAGGCATCAAGGCGCTGAACGAGCGTCCGCTGCAAATGAGGAAGTGAAAAAATTGCTGAAGGCCGGGTTCATAAGGGAATGTAAGTACTCGGACTGGCTAGCTAACGTGGTCCTGGTGAAGAAGCCGAATGGGAAGTGGCGCATGTGCGTAGACTTCACGGACCTCAACAAAGCCTGTCCGAAAGATGATTATCCCTTGCCCAAAATCGACAAGCTGGTAGACTCCACGGCCGGACATGCCCTGCTCAGTTTCATGGATGCCAACGCCGGATATCATCAAATTTCGTTGGCAGTAGAAGACAGACCTCACACGGCCTTCATTACCCCTTCCGGAGTCTATTGCTACATGGTAATGCCGTTCGGTTTGAAAATGCCGGTGCTACCTACCAGCGTATGATCAATAAGGTGTTCCAAGATCAGATTGGAAGAAATCTCGAAGTCTACGTGGACGACATGATAGCCAAGAGCAAACTCGCCGAAAATCATGCGGAAGACCTCCGCGAAACTTTTGAAACTTTGCGAAGAAATAGAATGCGCCTAAATCCAGAGAAGTGCGTATTTAGAGTAACCGGGGGCAAATGTCTAGGCTTTTTGGTTGACGAAAGGGGAATAGAAGCCAACCCTGATAAAATTCATGCTATCCTATCAATGAAGTCGCCACGGACAGTCAAGGAAGTACAACGCCTAACCGGCTGTATCGCCGCTTTGAGTCGGTTCATGTCTAAGTCGGCAGATAGATGTCATTCCTTTTTTAAAACACTGAAGCAACCAAGGTTTAATTGGGACCAAGAAGCAGAAGGAGCCTTCCTCGAGTTGAAGAAGTACTTGGCAGAATTGCCCAAGTTGGTGTCACCCTTGCCGGGTGAGAAGTTATATTTGTATGTCTCTGTATCAGAATTCTCATTGAGTGTTGTCCTCGTGGCAGAAAGAAGCAAGCAACAGTTGCCTGTCTACTATATCAGTCACGCCTACCGCGGATCTGAAGTCCGTTACTCTACCGTTGAAAAGTCAATTTTCGCTGTTGTGATGTCAAGCAGAAAATTGAAACCATATTTTCAATCTCATTCTATCACGGTCCGCACCTCCCAACCCATGAAGAAGGTGCTAGAGAGTAAGAATCAGTCTTCCAGGATCGCTGATTGGGCCAACCAATTAGCCGATTACGGCCTAGATTTTTAGCCGAGAACCGCCATCAAGGCACAAGCTCTTGCCGACTCCATCTCTGAGTTCACAGGACCTATGGAGCCTGCCTCCCACATGGAGGACTGGAAATTGTTTGTCGACGGGTCTTTCACGCGAGAATGTGCAGGAGCTGGATTGCTCATTATCTCGCCCCACGGAGCCAGACTAGAGCATGCGGTGCGTTTCGACTTCGTTGCCACCAACAATGAAGCCGAATATGAAGCCCTCCTCTTGGGTCTCGGCATCTGTTTGGCCTCTGGGGCTAAAAAAGTCATCGCCCACACAGATTCCCAGCTGATAGCAGGTCAAGTTAGTGGGGAATTTGAAGCAAGAGATGAAAGTATGAAGATGTATCTCACAAAAGTGAAAGAAATCGTCGGAAAGTTCGAGTCTGTTACCCTCAGCCACATTCCCCGGTCAGAAAATGCCCAGGCCGATGCCCTGTCCCGGTTGGCCAGCTCAGCCATCAGTAATGAGCCCCGCAATATTGTCTGGGAAGTCTTGCCTAGCCCAAGCATCAACGCCTTTGTTGGCGGAGTCAATCGGACTGACTCGTGGATGGATCCGTATATCTCTCTCCTCCGAGATGGGGAAATGCCAGAAGATCCCGAGGAAGGACCCATTCTTGTGAAGAAAGCAAAGCATTTCGAATGGTATGAGGGGGCTTTATACAAGAAATCTTATACTCATCCTCTACTTAAGTGCGTGACCCCTACCGAGGGAGACTACATTCTGAGAGAAATCCACGAAGGGGCTTGTGGCATACATCAAGGGATTCGGACACTTGTGGGTAAGGTTCTACGAAGCGGATATTACTGGCCGAGCATGAAGGCGGACGCGGAGAAACTTGTGAAAACTTGTGAAAAGTGCCAATTTTATGGTGAAGTGCCTCGCCGGCCATCTAACTACCTTTCTTCCATACAAGCTGTCTTGCCCTTCGACCGATGGGGAATCGACCTCTTAGGCCCTTTTCCTCCGGCTAGTGGACATCGACGGTTCGTCATTGTGGCCATAGACTACTTCACTAAGTATGTCGAAGCCGAAGCCCTCAGCTCCATCACCGATAAACAAGTTTGCCAATTTCTATGGCGAAATATCATCACTCGCTATGGGGTACCCCAGGTCATCATCTCTGATAACGGTAAACAATTCAACAGCGTTGTCACGAGGGAATATTGTGCTCGCTTCAATATCAACACTCGCTTCTCATCTGTCTCCCGGCCTCAGACAAATGGCCAAGTCGAATCAGAAAACAAGATAATACTTAAGGGAATCAAGAAGAAGTTAGAAGGAAGCCGTGGCAACTGGGTTGAGGAGTTACCTGGCATACTATGGGCCAGTCGCACGACCGTCAAGGAGGTCACAGGCCACACCCCTTTTTCACTTGTCTTTGGTTCGGAAGCCGTCCTTCCCGTGGAAGTAGGAATACCATCCACCAGGGTAACCTATTACCATCATGGAGATAATGACGAAGACAAGCCCATCAATCTCGACCTACTGCCCGAGCTGCGAGGCGATGCCTTTTTGAAATCCGTGGCCCAGAAACAAAGAATGACTAGACAATTTAACAAGTTGGTGAAACCCCGCCAATTCCAGGTGGGAGATCTAGTCCTGAGAAAGATAGAGGCCACGGGCAGAGCAACTGAAAAAGGAAAGCTAGGAAAGAATTGGGACGGACCCTTCAAGGTCACCAGGGTAGTCAGATCAGGCACTTATGAGTTAGAAGAAAACGGTAAACCACTGCCAAGGCCTTGGAATTCGGACCATTTGAAGAAGTTTTATGTTTAACTCTGCCGCTTCCAACACAAACTGGGGGCATATGTTATATTATGTTGTGCTAATTTGCTATGTTAGTTTGTATTGTATTCGGCCTACAACTAAGGGGCCCAAAAATTGACACTTTAATGTAATCGGCCCAACCGGCATTAAGTGAGGCCACGGATGAAAGGCTTCCATTAATCTAAGCCAGTCAAGCTGGCACATTTTCCAGTCAGAAACTAGCAGTATATTTAATTCCCGATACAGCCGTGAACTCATTGCCTAACCGGCACCTGTTTGGCTAACCGATGGGTTAGAATCAAAAGATGCGATAATTCAAAAAATACATAAACAAAATGATTCAAGTTTTCATAAATTACGAGTCTGAAGGCCGGGGCCTAATACATGAATGGCCGAGGCCACAAAACAGAAATACAATCAATTGATCAGAGTTCAATACATCAAAAGCCTAATCAAAGCACTACATCATTCATCACCACCAAGATGATCTTCAACTGAAAAGGTGACATCGGGCTGCATGATAGGCGCCGGTGAGCGATGACCAGCTGAAACAGATGGAGAGCGACGACCAGCTGAAGCAGACGGAGACGGGGGCGTAGTGGAAGGAAGCAAGGGGATGGCCTGAACTGGAGAGGCTTGAGGAGTAGGCGGCCTGGTTGGGATAGAGATGTCATAATGTTCGAAGTCGACATCAAACTTCTTTAGAAGCTCAGAGGGCAGCGCCTCCTCCCAAGCCGCCTTGTCAGCTTCGTCATCTTCATCGATACCCAGGGCCTCAAGTTCCTTCATCTCCTCAGTAGCCTCCTTAACGGCTAAGTCATGCTCCTCTTCCCCTGCCTTGCTCAATGCCTCGAAGTCTATTTTGTTTGCAGACTTCTCATTGGCATGCTGCAACATCAACTCTTTGACGCGCATACCTTGGGTATACGCATCAGCTGCCAGTTTAGCCGCATGCTGCCGGCCCTCAATAGTCTCCAGCCACTCCTTGACGATCTTCTTCTTCAGGGCAAGTTCCCGCTCCCTCAGCAACACAGCCTCCTTGAGGAAACGACATTTGCCGTGCATTTTATCCAGAGAATGCCGGAGACCCTTGTTCTCCCTGGTCAGACTCATCACCTGATCGTTCTTGACAATCAGCTTGCCATTGAGCTCACTGACCCTCTTCTGAGCATCACTAAGGTCAGCTTCAAGCTTCTCCACCCCCACTGCCGCGGTCAGCTCATATTGCATCCGGATGTTGAACTGCAAAAGGAGACACTTAGAGGCTGCTTATACTTGGAAGAAAAAAGGCTACATGAAAGAAACTACCTCGGCCTGCAAAGATAAAAGCTCATTGGTCCTAGTCCTGGCAGGAATAGTCGCCAGTTGCTTGAGGTCTTGGTCCGAAACCAATTGCCCAAGTGCCCTCCTCCAGCGTATCCTCAAGTCCTTGGGGCTCAGCTGAGAAAACGCAGTGTCTGAACAGTGCACAACCCCGGTATCCCTCATAGTGATATCAGGTTCGGACTCCTCAACAGCAATCCCCTTTCCCTTATCCTTCGTGGCCCCTGCCACTTTCTTGCTAGAGCTCCCCGAAGGAGGCAGTGTTTTCTGTCTCTTGGCAGGTTGGATGAACGGGGAGTCAGTGGACCCAGTAGCATCACTAGAAACTTGCTGCGTCTCCTCAGGCAGCTTCTTGTTCTTGCCATTCTAAGCATAGGAAAAGAAGGATCAGCAAAGCGAAAATGCAAAAGTGCAAAACTTAATCAGATTAATGCAACATACCTTTGGAGGGATAGGGAGTTTGGCACCCTCAGCTAAAGCTTTCTTCCTACGAGCATCCGCGGTCAGCTGGGCAAAAGTCATGGAGTCCATAATGCCAGGGTATTTCCTCTGCAGCTCTTCAATAGCAACCACTGCAAAGGTGGCAGGAATTAGTTAACGGCCTCGCCGAAAAACAAAAGAAGGGCACCTAAAAGCTACTCACCCCGGTGATACTTCGAACTAATTCCTAAGGCTGACAAGAACAGTTCATTTTGGAGGTGTGTCCTATCTATGATAAAATTCCTCTGTACAAATTCGGGTTTAAATTCTCCTAACTCTAAGCCCTTAGTTGCATACTTTATCACCAAAGACTCTTCTAAATTGCATTGGGGGACATTATTGTTAAGTTGAAGATTCGGCTGTTCATCGAAGCTCGTCTTGAATGGCCACGGTTCAACCCTATACAGAAAGACGAAGTCGTTCCGAAACTTCTTCATACTATCCTTTAATTTATGCACCAATAAGAAACCCGTCCGGTGCTGGAAGGTAACCCAGCCGGGCCCCTGCTTGGATGTGCATCTCATTATTCTGAATATATACCGAAATGCCGTAAGAGTGGGCTCCACCCCCAAGGCCGAACAAATTATAATAAACGCCACTATACACCCCCATCCGTTGGGATAGAGTTCGGCTACTGAAATGTTATACGCATGCAAAATTTTTATCGCAAATGGATGAAGGGGAAACCTAAGGCCAGTCTCCATTGCGTCCTTGTATATGGCAATACACCCTTCGGGTGCATCCAGTACACTATCCTTCCTGCGAGGTTTCACAAGGGAGTACTCGTCTGGTAACGCCCACTGACTCTTAATCATCGAAAGATTTTTGTTTAAAGAGTCGCTCCACATCGTCCTTATGAAATAATTTGCCGGACCACTACCTTCCTTATGTCTCGGCCCGTCATATAAGGGATTCTGCCCCAAATCAACACTCTTTCCAGTAGATGTGGGAGCCATTTCAACGGCTGATGAAGGGTACGGCCTGTAGGAGGGGGGAACTATCATTATACCTTCTAAATGATTTACATCAACATCAAATTTACCAGGGGCGAAAGCGACGGTCGGTTCCCAAGGAAAAGGATACAAAGTCTCCGGGTAGTGAAGAGGGGACTCAAGGCAAGATTCATTTATGTCATTCTCGGTTACATAGTTATAAATATCTACGAAGTCAATTTCAACACTATCGTCATCAAAATTTAAGCAAGAAAAAGTATAGTCGGCCATTATTCCTATACAAGACCGGGGAAGAAAACGTACCTGATCTAACAAGAACTTGTGATATGAATCTTGAATTTAAAAGAAAAACCTTGAGCAAATCAGAGACTTTCTTGGGTTTTCGGAAAAATTCTTTGAAGAAGATTTTTTGGAATGAGGTAAATGAGCCTCAAAATATTCCTTTTATAAAGAATAAAGCATGGGGCACGACTACCCAAATAGAATTCGCGCTTTTCAAGACAGTTCCCGCGTTTTTTCCCGATGCTTCCAGAACATTCTGAGATATTCCACTCCTAAAACTCAACATCTCAGAAGGAGCCGGACACCTCTGGGAAAGGGTGGCTCCCTTCCATTCGGCCAGTGTAGTACTCGGCCACTTGATAAGTATTCGGCCCTGTCATGGATGGACTCCTTAGGGGTCCGAATACCTTCACACTTAGCTAACCTTTTCTAAGTGTCAAACAGAAGGAGCCGGACACCTCTGGGAGAGGGTGGCTCCCTTCTATTCGGCCAGTGTAGTACTCGGCCACTTGATAAGTATTCGGCCCTGTCACGGATGGACTCCTTAGGGTCCGAATACCTTCATACTTAGCTAACTTGTTCTAAGTGTCAAAAAGAAGGAGCCGGACACCTCTGGGAGAGGGTGGCTCCCTTCCATTCGGCCAGTGTAGTACTCGGCCACTTGGTAAGTATTCGGCCCTGTCATGGATGGACTCCTTAGGGGTCCGAATACCTTCACACTTAGCTAACCTGTTCTAAGTGTCAAACAGAAGGAGCCGGACACCTCTGGGAGAGGGTGGCTCCCTTCTATTCGGCCAGTGTAGTACTCGGCCACTTGATAAGTATTCGGCCCTGTCACGGATGGACTCCTTAGGGTCCGAATACCTTCATACTTAGCTAACTTGTTCTAAGTGTTAAACAGAAGGAGCCGGACACCTCTGGGAGAGGGTGGCTCCCTTCCATTCGGCCAGTGTAGTACTCGGCCACTTGGTAAGTATTCGGCCCTGTCATGGATGGACTCCTTAGGGGTCCAAATACCTTCACACTTAGCTAACCTGTTCTAAGTGTCAAACAGAAGGAGCCGGACACCTCTGGGAGAGGGTGACTCCCTTATTTTCGGCCAGTGTAGTACTCGGCCACTTGATAAGTATTCGGCCCTGTCACGGATGGACTCTTTAGGGTCCGAATACCTTCATACTTAGCTAACTTGTTCTAAGTGTTAAACAGAAGGAGCCGGACACCTCTGGGAAAGGGTGGCTCCCTTCCATATGGCCAGTGTAGTACTCGGCCACTTGGTAAGTATTCGGCCCTGTCATGGATGGACTCCTTAGGGGTCCGAATACCTTCACACTTAGCTAGAGATGGTCATGGGGCGGGTCTGGAGCGGGTCCAACCAGACCCGGACCCGGACCCTTTTAATTTTTTGAGATCCAGACCCGGATCCGGACCCTAAGGGTCCAAAATTTTCAGACCCGGACCCAGACCCTCCGAATCTGATGGGTCTAGGGTCCTCAATGGGTCCTTAGTGGGTCTAAAGAAAATCTCTTTGATTTGTCAAATCTGAAACATTTGTAAGTCCTTATATTTTTCGTATATATGTAAGAGAGTTATTATCTTATTTTACAAATATTTAATACTAATTTAACATCTAAACTCGCATAGCGTCACCCATATACGCTTAAATTCTATTATAAACACTAGTTTGAATCCATGAAATAAGGGTAATTGGGTTAACACTTAGCAAGTAGCATATATATTATTTATATAAATTATGATTATATGAAAAAAATAGGTGTTGGGGGCGTAATTTATACGTAAAAGACGAATAAAAATGGACAATCTAATATTTATAAGGGTCCAGGGGCGGGTCTAGGGTCCAAATATTGGACCCGGACCCGGATCCGCCAAGTTTTTTTTAGATCCAGATCCGACCCGGATCCGAAGGGTCTCAAAAAATAAGACCCAGACCCTTAAAAAAGGGTCGGGTCTGGAGCGGGTCCAACAGGGTCCTAAAACCGTGACCATCCCTACACTTAGCTAACTTGTTCTAAGTGTCAAACAGAAGGAGCCGGACACCTCTAGGAGAGGATGGCTCCCTTCCATTCGGCCAGTGTAGTACTCGGCCACTTGATAAGTATTCGGCCCTGTCCTGGATGGACTCCTTAGGGTCCGAATGCCTTCACACTTAGCTAACTTGTTCTGAGTGTTAAACAGAAGGTGCCGAACACCTCGGGGAGAAGGTGGCTCTCTCCTATTCGGCCAGTGTAGTACTCGACCACTTGGTAAGTATTCGGCTTGTCATGGATGGACTCCTTAGGGGTCCGAATACCTTCACACTTAGCAAACTTGTCCTAAGTGTTAAGCAGAAGGAGCCGGACACCTCTGGGAGAGGATGGCTCCCTTCTACTCGGCCAGTTCAATACTCGGCCATGTGACAAATACTCGGGCCTACCCTAGAAGGGGCTCCTCAAAGGGTCCGAATACATTCTCCTCATACTTAGCTAATTTGCCCAAGTATCCCTGCAAAGGAAGGAGCCGGATGCCTCAAGGAAGAGGGTGGCTCCCCTATTCGGCCAGTGCAACACTCGGCCACTTGACAAGTACTCGGCCCCTCCCTTGGATGGACTCCTTGGGGGTGCGAGTAAATCCTGTGCTTAGATAACTTTGCCTAAGCATTAAATATAAAAGAAGGAGCCGGACACCTAACAAGGAAAGGGCCCTATTCGGCCTGGCAGGTATTCGGACCCCTGGGGAAAGAAGGGAGCCCTGCACGACCTAGCATGTATTCGGACGCCTCAGGAAGGGAGAGCGTCCATACTCGGCCTATAATATACTCGGACTCCAAATCATCCCCCTCAAAACATGATTGATGTGATTGATGTGATAGGGAACAGTAATATTTTGGCTATAAATAGAGCCATTGCTTGGGTCATTTTCATTAACCCCACCACAAAAGTCTCAAAAATTCCTCTGGACAAGGAATAAAATTGTGGTCTTGGAAGGGTTTTTGAGCACACCCTCAAGGGTCCGAATACCCTCAAGATCACTCAACGGTCAGATCCTCCCCTCGCTCCACCTCCTCTAGAATGGAGGTAGTTCCCTGTCTCACCGACGTGAACTACCTCCATCTAGAGGATGCGGGACTTGGGGAGGAAGTATCCTGACACTCACATATTGCTAGGATGTCCCCAGGTAGGATTGCACCCTTACTGGCCGGGTTCCCAGATGGGTGTAGATGGTCCGACCTTCACAAAGGTACCGTCTACCTCATCTGGGAATCCTGCAAATAAGGATAAGAGCAAAAAACCTCCGGGTATTCTACATCCCTCCGATGCGCGGCTTGCCTTGTCAGCTCCGTCCTTGGATTCTGCGATGGAAAAGGATTCTCTGTTCACCCAAGAACGACTCCTCTTCCACCGTCAGAATCCATCGGCCGAGTTGAGGTTCTCCCCATTGATACCGGCTTGCGGTCTGACATCAACTTTGTCCTTGAACTCTTTGGCTGAGGAGGAGATCCTTGTTCCCCCAAGGACTACGGTCTCCTCTTCGGTCAGAGGGTTTATCGGCTAAGTTGAATCCCCCCACCGACGACTGATCTACATCTCGACATATCAACGAATTCATCGTCAGTACTCGGCCTATGCGCCAGTACTCGGCCTACAGTAGGTAACTTCCCATGGTGAGTTCCCGGTCATAAGTCTGACTCCGGATTAAAATTCGAACCAGTCTGTGGCCCATACTCGGACCCTTTGGGATCATTTACCAATATGATATTCCGAAAGAATCGGTTGTCTTGTATTCGGCCTCTCATCCGTATACGGCCTGGACAAGGCCTCGGACAAGCCTTACCTGGCCTCCTTTAAGCATCCTGATATCTAAGGCAAGGAGAGTCAGGGGCTTTTCATAAAGTTTACGCTCAAAGTCTGTTTCCTGTTTGAAAGCAAACGCCCTTAGTGCGTGGGGCTAATGTTATTGGGTCAAACCCCCATTTTCTATCTGGGCCTTAACTGGAAGCCCAAAACAATCATTATGCTGGTAATTACTAAAATGCCCTTGGGGCTATTTGCTCCACACATTTTTCACTATAAATACCCCACTATTCATGGATAATAGTAAGCTTTTTCTCTCCCCTTTTACTAAAATATTTCCTGATTACGATTTACTCGAACCACCCAACTGACTTGAGCGTCGGAGAGGCTTTCTGGGAAACGCCCCCCGGGCAAGCTAACCCGTTCTGTTTTGCAGATTCAAGTATTCAGACTACCAAAAGCATCCAAAATTCCACCTTCCGGTCAGGGAGATTTTGACCTGATTTCTACGCAGAAACAAGACCATTAATTTAGACAATTATATTGAACAATAAATCAATTCACGATTCAAAGTTAAATTGCACGTAAATAAAAAACCAAATAATATTGAAATGACTGAGTTTTTGATATTTCATATAAACATAAATAAAATAAATTTAGCTAGATCAATAAATAAACTATCTATTAGTCTTACCATCCATATGAATTTTTAAGTTTGATATTTCATATAAACATAAATAGAATACTTAAAGTAGACATTACGTAATCTATTTTAATGAAACATTCAAATATAAATTACAAACCATTTGTAACATCTTTAAAAGGTGTACTTGCAGGGGCGAAGCCACACTGGGGGCCGGCGGAGGCCCGGCCCCCCTTGTCGAAAATGTGATCCTTTGTAATTTTGGTTTCGGCCCCCCTTACAAGTATATTATATAATTTAAAGAGTGCATAATTGTAATAAAAATTACTATAGATCAATGGTTGAGGTAACATATTTGTAATTTTAGGTAAAAGATCAAACCCAAATTTGAACTATTATTTTTTAGTATACTAATAATTTAATTTACACAAATTCTCATATGAGATGGTCTCATGGTGAACCATTTTAATTGTCGTGGCCCAATGTACATTCATTTCTAAAGTGATGACTTTTTTGTCTTAAAGTTACACTTATAATTAACATTAAAGTGATCCTTCAAAGTGATCACTTAGACAAATGGGCTTACTTGTATAGACTCGTCTCATAGTGAGACGGTCTGATCATATAAGACGGGCTGATTTAATTTATACTATAAAGTTATTACTATCTATCTTTCATAATTCACATTCATTTTTTTAGTGTGTGTCTTTATATTTTTGTTATCTTAATTTTAATAGTATTTTTTTTTGAAGACTAAGACAAATATATGAAGTCACAAACACTTAGTTTTTTTTTTAAAGGGTAATTATAGGAAAGCCTCGACTCTATTTGTCAAATATAATTTTTGCTCTAATTCAAGTTAATTCAGTCTATATGATTCAAATTTTCATAGTTTAACTAGATTTTATATAATAAATAACTATATTCAATAACTTGCTAGTATAACTATATTCAAAAAATATAATAAACAACTTGCTGGTATATCGAAAATCCGGCCCCTCCTAACTGTAAATCCTGGCTCCGCCCCTGTGTACTTGATATCATATCTATGCTCGATCTATTGTGCAGCAACGATTGATCTATAATATTGAATATTGATAATTTTTTAATTAGAGCATGATTCATATATAATTATAGGTACAACAATTCTTTTACTTTTCAAAATTTAATTACATTTTAAATATAAATGGCTAATCAACTGACGTGGGTGTAAATATTTTTTGAGATGTTTTTTTATAATAACTCTTTTGTAATAGATCTTAATCTCGTTGAATTTTCTCGGCTTTTCACTGCATTCATTTATTAAATTATTTGACAAACCCAAATTCAACAAATTACTTTGTTGTTAAACAAAAAAATTCATACATTAAAATGTATAAATAATAAACTTACTATCATTCGTATTTAGACTTTATTGTTGTTTGCTGTTTTGTTTAGATGGTCTTCCTCTATGACGCTTAATTAGGTGGATTTGGATCCTCCATTCAAATCTTTAAATTGAAACATTTTTTGAAAGAAAAATATAAATATAATGATATTTTTCAAAAAATAAATCAAATAGTATATATGATACAAACTAAATAAAACATACGAAACAAATGCTAAAAATTTATTATGTCTAAGATCATTATTATAGATTATAATATATTAGTGTCGGTTAAAAAATTATAATTAGAATACTATAAACTGCACATGTTTTATAATATAGATAATTAATTGGTATTTGAAGGAGATCATAACCAAACTAAAGGTAGTATGAGTAAATATTTCTCATGCTATTAATTAATTTGGAGTTGAACACTAAAAATTATAGGAATAAATTTCATATTTTAAAGTCTTTACTATCATTTTAGATGTAAATAAATGTGATGACTTTATTGATGATGTATTGGGTGATGTTTTTTTGAAGAGGTGATACAGTTGAGTTGGATAAATTTGTCGAGCAGGTTGTTAATGATGTGTCAACCAATTCAGTTATTTTTGAAAGTCATGGTTTCAGAATGTATTTTTACATGGTAGGACAAAGTGTTCGATTCCTTCGATAAGTGTTGTTGATAAATTCACCTATTGTTCACATTTAATGAAATTGAATAAAAAATACATGAGAACACTTGGGTCGTTACTTCAAGAATCGGCCGATCATTGCTTTGTTTATGATAAATGTTTTGATAGTAGATGAGTTTTTTTGTTTTTTTGTTTTTTTTCTCATTCATGCATTTTTTCTATTTTTTATTTTTTTTATTCTCTATTCTAATAGTGGATTGCTGGTAAATTTTGATGATTATTTAAGAATTTAATAAGGAAGAGTTTTATAATTTGGTGATCTTCAAAATTAAGTTACATCAATATTGTTGATTATTTGAGAATTTTGATGGTTTCAGAGTTTTATTTTGTAGTGTTAGTTCTAGGGTAATTTTCTTAACATTTTTATTATAAATTAACCTTGTAGTGTCATTATTGATTGATTTTGAAGTATTTTTACCCATATTATTTTTTATTTTTTACAGTTTGCTTTTTTATATTATGATATGAACATTGGTTTTGAACGAATAGATGCATTTTATGAATCTGGGGTTGAATGAGTTAATTTTAATAAAGTTGATTTGTTGAAATTTGATTTGGTAAAATATTTTTTCAAAGATCGAGCTATTGATCTCCATCTGTAATTGAATATATGCAGTTTTCAAGGATTTTAGGCAATGACATAACAAATGGTATACCTGATGTTGAAACTCCATCTGTTGTCAAAGATCCAGTTGTAATCAGGGGCGGACCTAGTAGGCGTCTACGCCCGCAAGTGACCTCACTGACATTTAAAAAAGAATTTAAAAATTTACAGTAACAGCTACCAAGGGGAATCGAACACGCGACCTTGCCCATTTATGTATGATATCGCTACCATTAAGGACGCGCGTGACTTTAGTAAAAGAATATGAAATTAATTGCCTAAATATGTTTTAAATGTAATGAACAGTGATTAAAACCTACAATGCCAATTGCACAAAATCGTTCACATTATTAGTCATAAACCAATACTTTTTGAGACATATTTAGAAGATAAAATATAAGATCACGTTAAATTCGTTTTAATGTATACTTTTTATTATGTATTTTTAATTTTTTTTTATTATGCGCATTAAGTAATATTGAAGTTTAAAATTTGTGTAAAATGTAAACGAGAGAACAAAAAAAACAAAGGGGTGATCCGTGATTGTAATTTTATTATTAATTTAAGTGTGTTCTTGATTTATTGATTCTTGTAAAATTTTTATTTATATTACAAATTTACAAAAAATGAATTGCTTTTGATAAGAATTTCACTTATTAGTAATTGTTGATAGTGTTATATAATGGGAAATTATCAATGGTGCCCCTGTGTTTTGGCCTTTTATCAATGGTCTACAATCTTTTTTTTTTTTCCAATAGCACCCCTGAGGTTCAGTCTAAGTAACAACCGTGACACTTTTAACGATTTTCCGTTAACTTACCGTTAAGTTTTATAAAAATCAAACCATGGTCCACTTTTATTCACCTCACCCTCGTTATCTCACTTTCTTCATCCCTAAAACCCAAAACCCACTATCCAAACATACATCTCTTCTCCATTAACAACCTTAAAGACCAAAACTTTGAATCATAATGATCATGGAGATGAACATACCTCAATAATCGAGCTACTCAAATCAAACCCAATTACACCATTTTGATAAATTCTCTCCATTTTTTTGTAAATTTAAATGGGGGTACTCAATCTTCCATCATCGAAATCGCGTTCATCGAGTAGGAAGACAAAACACAATTGTCGCGGTATCTCATTTCTAGCGACTCCTTTCTAATTAAACCGAAAAGAAGCAAATGCGAAAAAAATAGATATTCAATCTAAGGGGCTCATGTAATTCGCTGCATATAATAAAAGGCAACAAAAAGAAGATAAGAGCCAATGGCCATTATTTGTTTTCATCCAAATTCCAAATTTTGCCATTGGAAAAATACAGAAAACTTATAGTTATAGAACTCACTTCAAAAGGAATATAAGTATGTCGTCCATTAACAAGCCCAACAGTGACGTTGGTACTGGTTCTGATTTGGGATATGTTTCCTCTTCGAGAAGCTCAAAATCGGCTTCTGTCGATTCATCTACAGATAGAGAGCTCAAAGGAAGCCAGTTTTCATTGGTTAGTAATTATGGGACAGCAAAAACTTCCCCAACAATCGAAAACTTGATTTATTTGAGTTGAAAAGGAGAAGAATTGTGTTTTTTTGGTGGGTATTTTAAAAAGAAGGATGGAGTGGAAGAAAAGGAAAACAAAGAAGAAACAGAGTGGGTATATTAAACAATTAACCATGGTTAGGTTAAATATCAAACTTAACGGTAAGTTAACGGAAAATCGTTAAAAGTGTCACGGTTGTTACTTAGACTGAACCTCAGGGGTGCTATTGGAAAAAAAAAAAAAGATTGTAGACCATTGATAAAAGGCCAAAACACAGGGGCACCATTGATAATTTTTGTCCCATTTGCTTGGGCACGGATATTAAGGTTGGTGTGGGGTCCATTATAAATGTAGTAATTGGGTATTTTAATTGATTAAATTAATTGTAAAGGTAATAGTTGGGGTATTGTAGTTAGTAAAAATGGGAGTATTTTGGTCATTACTTGTATGAACATAGGGTCTTTAGGTAAAAAAGATATAAAAAAAGGAAATGAGACGATTGATATAAATTTGCTAAATAAGGAAATGGGACAACTAAATTGGGTCGGAGGGAGTATATAGAGATCAAAGTATCATTCATGTAAAAATATTTAAAACACAAATTTTTACATGAACTTTTCAAAAAAAATATTCTTTTATAGAATTATATTGAAAATATTTTTTTTGTATCAATGATATTTCATTAAATTATGATTATAACAATTGTGCACTCACTGACTTTGAGTTCTGGGTCCGCCACTGGCTGTAATTAAATCTATATCTAATACTATGATTTATCATCTGATTGAATCAGAATCAATTGATGTTATTATGTTTGCTACTGAATGTGTTCACATAGCAAGTGGTGTACCTGAGTTGAAGCTACATCTATTATACATGTGTTTAAAAAGCTTGGAGAGTTAAGTATGAGATATAGTATAAGAATTTCAGTTGCCAAAGGATGCGAAACTCTTTCATTCAGTTTAGGAATCTCTTCTCAAGAAATTGTATTTAAGGAAAAGTCTCATGGCATTGCATCTACTGATGAACCTGTAGTTCCTTATATTAGTGCACAAGTTGGTGCTTCTAAATAAGTTGTTGCTGTTGTTGCTGATGATGATGTTATGAATGGCCAAGAAAATCCAATTGCTCTTAAGAGAAATAGAGATGCTGAAAATGAGAGTTGTACTCTAGAGAAGCGTAAAGTGCAATAAGATGTCCTTTTAAGTCTCGGATTATTGACATATATACATCTTTAACAACATTTCGGAGAGGCGTTATGGATTCATTTTTTTCATGAGAAGAAAAATGGTTTATAAGTATTTATTCAATTTTTTTTGTTCTGGAAATTTTGGCAACTAATTTTATTTTTTGTTTCTTATAATAAGTCTAGCTCTATATTCTCACGTTATTTATCTACGATTCAAATTATTTTAACTTCCCTAAATCTTATATGAAGTGATGCGGGGTTTAAATGTGAGGATGAGACTAATATTGATGTAAAGCTATCTCAACTTTAAATGCGAAAAACTCATAGCAAAGTGATATCATTAATGCGGTCTACTATTCTGAATTTTAATGAGTAATATAGAGATATTAATTCTAGTGGACGTTTCTTTTCGGTTTAATGCAGTTGTAAGATCAACTTGTTCAATTTATTTTGTTTTATTTTGTTCATGTTCACTTTGCTCATTTTATATAATTTTTTATATTTGAATATGGATGTTGTTTTGTATTTGCAAAAACTATTATTAGTTCTTTTCCCATTTGTCAAATATTCTTGTTCATTTGTCAAATCAGCAAAAAATAAATACTAAACTAATTCAAGTCTCTTATTACATACTAAATAACATAAAATCTTTTAATAAAATATTTGAAATAAAGAACTTATTTAAGAAATTTGCCTATTCCCTTTGTCGAATGAGCAAAACATTCACTTGCTCATTTGTAAATAAAAATTCAATTTACTCATTTTATATGACTTTTCTCATTTCATATTGACTTTGCTCATTTGTTTTTTTTTTTTTTTTGAAGAAATTTGTTATTTACTCTTTTCATTTATATTCATCTTATTCATGTATTTTTTAATGTATTTTTTAGGATTGGCTTTTTCAATACGAGAGTGAACATGCTAAAGAAAGGAATACAATGTTTTGTGAGGTTGTGGAATTGGAATCCAGCAAAACAATCATCCAAAAAAGATTTTGAACTTTTCTCTTTCCTAGTATTTGAAAAGGCTCATTATTATCTGATATGTTTTAACACCACCATAGACTGTGGTACAATCGAGGTTGATTATAGTGAAGGTCTAAAGAAAATAAGAAATTGCTTAAAAATCTGATATGTCTTCTACCACTTCTTCTTCATCATCAATAATCAATATGATGATTTATGCCTGTCCACTACAACAAATTTAGCTTTTTGCGACATTGGATTTAGAGGCATTAAAAAAATGTCACTGATTCATATTTTTAGTGTAATAATTATTGGTTTTAATGTTTAGTTCCATCATAAAGTGATTTAGCGACACTTGATTTTATCATGTAATTGTCACTATAGGCTATAATGACATTTGTGAGAAATAGGGATGGCAATGGGTCGAATCTGGACCGGGTCAAAGTGGACCCGGTTCCAGATCCGTTTTTGAATGGAGGATCCAGATCCGGATTCGGATCTGCGGGTCTAATTTGTCGAGACCCAGATCCGGATCCACGGGTCCCACGGATCCAGTATCAGGCTCGGGTCCAAAACGGGTCCAAGCTTATTTTTGCATATTTGATTGAATTTTGCTTTGATCACGATTACAGAAGAATTTTAGACTTTTTTTTTTTTTGAATAATACCTGATTCATTAATAAAGAGTCATACGACATCTACCTCAGAGATAGAAATTAGCAAGTACATAGCAACTAAAATCAAATATATTTCAAAAATAACAAAACTACGATCATTGTGTATGAGATCTGACAATTCTGAATATCCTTTTCCACATCGCTGTTTGATATAGACTTCTACGAGGGGGTCTTTCGATCTGTTATAGTCTTGAGATAGAATTGAATTTGATGTAGTTGATGATAATTGCAATTTTGATGTCTGCCGCATCATCGCATTAATCTCTACCAATAAATCAACTAATGACCAAAATTCATAACTCCAAACTCTCACAAGGAGAGACTTCAAAACCCAATATATGGGTAGAATCAACCCAATGAATGGGGAGAACAACTCTCTTACTAGGAGAGGACAAAAATTTATTCTAAGCATATTAAAAAAACTTAAAAGGGAGAAATTAGGGGCTTACCATCAATCTTTAAAGATTGATGATAGCTCCAACTAATTATAGATATTAGGGTTTTTTTAGAGAGAGAAGAGAGAAAAAGAATTTGGGCGGCTAGGGTTTAAACTACAGCTTCATATAATTTTAGACTTAAATAATCATAATTATAGTTTTTTTTTTATGAAAATCATAAAAAAATTTACTTAAAAATCTAAAATACGTCAAATAATATGATACAAACTATAAATTTACTTAAAAAATTGCTTTCATAAGTATAAATTTTTTCGATATAGCATAAGGTAACACTTAACGACCATCAATGTTAAATCTTCAAAAATCGAAACGACACTTATCTTAGATAAAATGTTGTAACGACAGCACATGAAGTATAATATTTGGGTCAAATATAGCACATGAAGTATAATATTTGGGTAAAATAGTATTAATTATGCAAAGTTTATAAGGATAATGCCAATTGCAAACTATATGAAGACTTTTATACAAATTGAATCTCCTGCACAACTACTGTCTTAAAGAAATTTTCATGCATAGGTATTGACATATTGTTGCATATTCCTTATTTTTTTTTTTTTGATAATTTGGGATTATATATATAAATAGGCAAAAAACCCAAAAACAACACTGAAACCTGGGAGCCCCAACACCGCCGGCATAAAAAACCCCGCGAGGGGAAAAAGCCATTGGAGAAGGGGACCAAGAGTCAGGCCACCCGAAACAGCATAGGGGTGGACTATGCGTCAACAGACTCAAAAAACCACACCACACCTGCCTGATAGCTCAAAAAACACACATGAGCCACCCTACCTACAATTATTCATCCACCTATACACCTTACTAAGAGCTAGAGGCAACACCAACAATAAAATATTACACAAAAAATTACATCACACGCAAAAACAAAACAAGTGCTCCTCCATCTATGACGACTCATCATCTCGAACAATGTGGTAGCTCACCAAGGAGTTCTTCCGCCCAAGTTCTCACACGCATCTTGAGAGTATTGAAGAATCTAATCCTGTCAACCTGTTGCACATTCCTTATATATATCAAATTAAACGGGTCTCTTGGATCCACGGATCCGGATCCAAATATACTTTTGAGACCCGGATCCGGATCCGTGAAATTCATATGGACCCGGGTCGGACCCGGATCCGTCGGGTCCAAGATCCATTGCCATCTCTAGTGAGAAATGGTACTAGATCCTATGTCGCTAAAAGCTTTAGTGTGACATGCTGCTAAAGGGTCGAATAAATGTCACTAAATCCTCTGTATACACTATAAGAAATTGGAAATAGCGACATTTAAATTAAATGTCGCTAAATTTGTCCCACTAAAAGCAAATTATATTGTAGTGACCATGTTACTACAAGATTCCTTCTTCATGGCTCTTCTCATTATATCACTGGTACCGTAACACACAAACACTCACGAACACAGACTCACTCAAACACATACATACATAGGTACACACACACATGCACACACACACATATACACACACACCAGATAGACACACACACCCACACGGAATCTGGAATCAGAATTGTGTAATGTGTGTGTAGGTTTGTGTGGGTAGCTGGCAGTAATGCCTCAAGATTTTATTAAATTATTTTAGAAAATTGATTTGAGTTTAGTTGTTTATCTTGATCTTATTTTGCTTGTTCTAACTATATTTGTTCCACATGTTTTTGTTCTTATTTTAACTTATTTGTTCATTTTCAGAAAACTGCATTTTCAAATTTCCTAAATGGTGAAGGAAGTATATAAAGTGTTTTTTTTTTTTGTCAAAACAGATCAAGTCTATGGAATCTCTTGTGGTTGATTTACCTTGGAAGGCTTTAGATGATTATCATTTAAATCACATTGTTGCAATGATGTGGGATATGAAAACATATATGGGTTTGCAAAAGTGGAATTCAGGTTTAAAGAAAAATAATGTAAGTCGTTCACATTTCATGCTAGGTGTTGCAACTTATAGTCTCACATTTACAGAAAAATAATGTACGACTAACCAGAAAATGTCACTACTAAAAAACAAGGCAAAAAGTGACTCTTTGCTATAGACACATTCTTCAAGTGTCACTTAGTATTGTAAAGATGAAAAAAAATTTAAGGGAAACAAGGACACTTTACAAAAAATGTGACAAATTGAAAAAAAAATTAAAAGAAAAAGGACAAAAACCTGCCACTTATAATTTTTCAAAAACATTTGGCAAAATATTACACTTTCCTAATAATGCCATTTCGTAGGATAGTAGTTTACTCCAATTAGCAAATTTATGCCCAAAGCCTTCTCCATGATATTTTCTTCTCCAATTAGCAAATTCCCACCCGAAATTTATTGCCAAACAATTCTCAATTCTCCATGATATTTTCGTAGAACAGTAGTTTACTCCACGATTATTTCATTTTCCCTCTTTTGTGATTCAACATAGAAAATTAGGGTTTTTTTTTTTATCAAATTCGAGTACCCACTTGGTCTCGAGGTCTCATCTCCCGCTCCACCGCTCGTCTCATCATCGTTCTTATCGATTACTGTGAGGTAATTTTAATCATTGTCTTGTTGTCATTCGTTCTCATAATTGATGTTAATCGTTCTTTGTTGTTCAATTTCCCAATTTTGAATGAATTTATTGGTTGTAGGTTTTAGGTTTAGCAGTTAGTGTTCGAAAATTGATCAATTCTCCGACTGTTACTGAGGTATTCATTCTTTCAATTAAATTTTTTCCTCCTACAATAGAAATTTGTGTTAATCCATTTCATGCTTTGTTGTACTCGTTTCTTTAATAAATTTCACAAGTTCTTGCATTGTTGTAGTTTGTATGTTTTCCGGATTTCTTTAAATGTGATGTTATAAGGCTTCATTGAATTATTTTGAAATCAATCTGATCCTGCAACTTGTGGCTTGAGAAAAAGTTTATACTACTAAGGACTAAGGTTTAAGGCCATTTAGATATGTCAATAATCTATTTTAATGGAACATTGTTGTGATTAGTGTCAAAATCTTTTCCAGCATTGAAATCTCTATGATTTTGCTAATAACATGTTAATGAAATTAAACACTCCCTCTATATTTCAATTATTTTTTTTAATCTTATCGTATGTTATTGATTATGAAGGCATTCTAGTTTATGAGTTTCATCTTTGGAATTAATTAAGGATATCAATAAATCTAAAACAAATGTATATTAAATTAATTAGGATAATATATGTTGAAAATATTATATTGAAAATATTTTTTAAACGATTGATATTATTTGTTATAAAATAAAGATTTATTTAATTATTACTACATACTCCATTTTCTTACTTTGTTAGAAAAGAATTAGATCTTGTTCTTGATACATATCAAGTACAAATAAAATTACCATACCTAATTTAAAAATATCGACCTACTTAATTGAAAAAAAAAAGGAAGACTAAATTTCCATCTCAATGAAGAAACTATTGTTTCCATTCCATACACAAATTGATGGTACTACTTACAAAGATGAAAGCTAATTGTGCTAATTAATTACTTTTAGATATTATTCTATCTACTTTATGATATTTTATTGGGTGTTCTATAAAATAATTGAACTAATATATTTCTTTGTTTATAAGTCGAGTAGTTCAATTTTTAATTTTCATTTACACTTATCTCGTTCTTAATCAATTTTTTTATGTTTTTTAATGGCTTAGAGATATCTTTAAATAGTTGTTAATAATTTGTATTAATATAAGGTACATTTTGCTTTCAATGGATACAAATTGGATTGATTTACCTATTGGCCACCCAGAATACGTAGTTGGTTGTATGAAATTCATTGAATTTGCTAAGGTAGCTCTCGTTAAAGGACAAATCCTTTGTCCGTGTAAGAAATGTAAAGTGGAGAAATGGTTTCCTATTAAGGAAGTGGAAGGACATATTTTGTTTAAAGGATTTTTTAAGACATATAAAAATTGGTTTTTTCATGGTAACGGAAACTTACGTGAGCGTATATTTTTAAATAGTGGAGGGAGTACAAGTCAAGGATCTGTTGAGAATGTGTCAGGCCTATTAGGTCGAGATGATATAGAGGGGCTATTAGAATCAACCTTTGGCGTTATTGCACCTACCCATAACATGGACTTTGATGGTCTAGAGAGTGTTGATTATGGCGAGGAGTCTTCTGAAAATGTGACTCATGATTTAACCATTACTCAAGATGTCAAGTTTAAGAAATTATTTGAGTTTTCAAATATAGCACTTTATGACGGATGTACATATAGCACTTAATCAAAATCTCAAGATGATTGCTTCTAATATGACAGAAATTTTAAGGGCTATTCGTGATGGAAAAGCTTCATGTGCAATGTTAGATGATGCAGAAGCAGCACTAAACATATTTAATAATCAGGTTAGTATTCTTCCTATTCTAAATTTGGATGGAAAAGCTTGAATTTATAAATGTAATTCTTGTTGGCATTTTTGTCGGAATTGTAATTGCCTTGTGTATTGTAAGTTGCAACTGGAAAATTGTTTTTTGTATTACATTCATTTTGATTTCAATACTTATTTGATATTGTTTGATATATATTTTTTGATATATATTATTTTATTATTGTACTTCTTTAGAAAATATTTATAATTTTAATTAAATATAACTTTAATTAAAGTTTATTATATACTATTATATTGTTTGATATATATTATTTTATTATTCAGAATATTGATGCTGAAGACGAGCCAGTTGATGAACACTTAATTGATATATAAAATAGTGAAGAGAAAGGTATATTATACTTCTTTAGGAAATATTTATAGCAATATCTTTTGCGTCCTATACTTTATAAATATATGAAATTGATTATTTTTTGCTTTTGTATACAGGATTTTAATTCTAGCACAAATAAATGGCTTTATCATGATCAAGCACGCAAGACTATAATGACGACATTGCAAGGACACATTTTTGGTTGTTATTAATAGTGAATTTTTGTAGAACATAATTACTTTGAGTTTTTGACGATTGAAACAATATACTGTAGATTTTTTGATACAATTCAGATTTTTGTATTGAATTATAGAATTCTCGATAGACTGATATATATGTGAATGAAATACTTATTTTAGTGCCTGGACAAAGTGTCGTCGTTATAGCTGGTTTTACGGTACGAGAATATGTATCACAATTAGCAACAATGATTTTTAAAAGTGTCACAAAAAGTAGTGGTGAAGACAAGTGTCACAAAAGGCAAAAAGGGACAGTTTTAAGTGGCGCAAAAAGAGCTCAATACCAATTTGAATAAGCGTCACAAAATGAAGATAGTGACACAATAAGGTGTCGTAAAAATCACAAATAGTGACTGAATAAAGCGTCGTAGATGAAACGCATTTGGCGCTTAAAATCAAATATTAGCTTGGAAAAGCGTCACTAATGTAATTAGTGACGCTAAAAAAGTGTCGCTAAAAAACAAATAAGTGACAGTTTAAAAGCATCACAATTTGTGAAAATAGTGACGCTTTTAAAGTGTCCGTAAAAAGCCACATTGAAAATAGCGACACATTCTTGAAGCGTCGCTATCGTAAATTGCGACGCTTTTAAGCGTCGTAAAATGTCAAAATAAGTGTCGCAAAATGCCTTGTTTTTTTGTAGTGTGTGTAATGTCAATTTTTATATTTTGCTTCTTCTAGAATGAGAAATTTGCACTTTTTAGGTTAAACTTTGTGAGCAACTTGTTGATATACATTTATGAAGCCATTACTTACCCTATACATACTTTGAATTATAGCTTCTCTTTGCAGGACATAATCGTTGAAAAACTTCTTTTGAAGTATACCCTCTCAATTATTTCAAGTGAAATAAATATCGTTAAATGTGTTAAACAAGTTGTTCAAAAAAAGGGGCTAAGGAAACAAGTGATTCTGAATAAAGCTAGGGGTAGCAATCCAAGTGCAATTAGCGGAGATAGTTGAAGATTGAAGTTAATCAATTGTTCTTAGGATTTGTATAGACAATATAAGTGTTAGTTTTATGATGTTCTTGATGGAACAAATGATAAATGTTCTTAGTTGATCAAATGTTTTTATGATGTTGTTAGGATTTTCGGAGAATAATTTTTGCTATGTCAATGTAATGAATATCACTTTCTCTCTTATTAACTAAGATGTTGGACATTTGTTAAATTGCTAATTAACTATTTGCTCATTTGACAAATACGCAACTAACTATTAGCTCATTTGACAAAAGAGCAACTAAGTATTTGCTCATTTAATAAATGAGCAAAAAATTAATTGTTAATTTGCCAAAACTGTATATAATTGTCCATTTGACGAAGGGTTGTTGATTTAATGTATTATTAAAAGGAATATTTACTCATTTGACAAATGAGCATTAACTATTTGTTAATTTCGACAAAATTAAAAACACAAAATGCTAAATCTTATATTTATATAAAATTATTAACTTTTATATTTGTATAAAAGTATGATTATACAAATATCAGCATACATCTAGTTAATTTAGCCTCTATGATTTTGAAGATTAGGGTATGTTGGGTTGTTATCTTTACAGAACTCATTGTATAACATCTTGGATTGGACTATTTCTGTTGCCAAGGACATTAGATTAGCTTTGGTATTATTACATGTGTATGATAAGCAACAAAGCTTACATAATATTCCCTCATTTCAACAAAATTAAAAACACAAAATGTTAAATCTTATATTTATATAAAAATATTAACTTTTACATTTGTATAAAAGTATCATTATACAAATATCTGCTTATATTGCCAAGGACATTATGAGAGCTTTGGTATAATTACATGTGTGTATGATAGATAGCAAAGCTTATAAAATATTTGTTCATCCCAACAAAATTAAAAACACAAAATGCTAAATCTTAATATTTATATAAAAATATTAACTATTATAGTTGTATAAAAGTGTCATTATACTTTGGACAATTTCTAATATCATGATGACTTAATTGACCACAATCTCTACATAATCTCTTCTCTTTCTGGAACCGTTTTACAACCTTTCCTTTTTTTCCCCTTTAGCCTTTTTACAACTCTACCGCTTGTTTCAACATTTGGCACATCAATCTCAGCCCCTTTTTTAAGTCTCTACGTTTGATACATGAACTCCATTTTTTTCTTCTTTGAAATTTTTGGAGGTTTGACAATTATTTCAGTTGGCACACTAACTCCAATCAATAGCTTAATATCTTGTCCTTTGTTGTTTGCATTCCCTGTCGTTTCATTATTTCTTGCCATCCTCCTAACCATTTAATTCTTTCTTATGCATTGAAGATTTATCACAAGATCTTGAATATTTTCATCATTACTTTCTGCCAAACTTACACAAGTGTATCTTTGACCATAAATTATTTAATAATTTTTTCTTGTCAATTAAATTAAAACATTGGTCCAACAGATTTTCACTCTAGTCAAAAATTTGTTTTTTCAATGCCATATTAGTTTATTTGTGTAGCATATACGGCTCAGGAATAGTTTCAAACTTTTTTGCTTTTCAAACCCAAATCATATATCTACATCGAATTCTTTGTTTATCAAATAGTTTAAAAAAACATGTGGTGTCAAAATTATTTGGATTAAAAACAACGTTAAATGTTCAAATCTGATTTTCTTCATTTATTTTTGCAACTACCAATCCATTTTCTTGCTTCAATTCATCAACACCACAAGAAAAACAAACAATTTAAAACTCATATTGAAATTCATAATAGACAAAGTTAGTAAATAGATATGAGGTATGCTTTTCTATCCCTATTTGATGTTTTGCACTAAGGATATTTGTGCTTTGAATCATTATCATTCTAATCTTTAGTGTGTGAAATTCAACCATCACTAAGGATATTTGTGCTTTTCTATCCCTATTTGATGTTTTGCACTAAGGCATCAATTGTAGCTTAATATTTCAAGTAAAACTCAATGAGTGACACATGAGGATTGACAAATGAGAAAAAAAAAGAACTTATTTTCGCTTTTCGAATTTTGATGTTGTATGTATTTTTTCTCCAAGGAACATATCTCTGAAATACATCGAAATTCACTTGTTCCTTATCTTGTACATATAACTTAACCACTCATTCTTGCGTGTGAAATTCAACCATCACTTTATCTCATATTAGAAATGCACGTTGATTATCATTGAACAAATATCTTTCTTGTTAGAGTTTTTATTTTTAATTTAGCATTTTGGTTTTTATATCCGACCATCTGATAGTAACTAAGTGCGTGGCCATTATTCTTGATCTGTTCTAAATTTCATGTGTGTGGCAATAAGTTAGGGGCCCATCGTACCTCCAAATTGAAAACATATAAAATATAAAAAAATAAAAAAATAAAAAAACAAAAATATAATAACGTAAAAAATGAATTACAACTTTATAATGTTCATTGATCGTGTAAATAAGTTAACTAACATGTGCAGAATCAAATATTTCAAAAAGGTATATATATTTCTACAGAAAAGTTTGTAGATTGTAATTGGGTTTTTTTCTTTAGAAAAGTTTACTTAATCGAAAACTATATGTTCGTCTCATCCACGAAAGTCTTTCAACATATTTCAACAAATATGCAATGATCATAAACATATCAATGAAAAGTCAATTGTTTACAGACATTTATCTATTATAAATAAGACATTTATCTACTATAAATAAAACATTTATCTACTATAAATAAAACATTTTGGTTTATGTAATAATTAAATTATTGTTGTTTTTATAGCGTTTAAATATGAGACAGAAAGAAAGGTCTTTCGAATAAATAATTCTGGCGGTTTAATAATTAAGTTCGAAAACATACAAAAAAGTGATCCATATTATACTACAAGATGTAGTGATATTTTTATTTCGAAAATATTACTTTTTGATCCATCATATTCTACGTCCCCTAAATTTGAACAAACTTAAATATATAATTGAAGATTTGAAAAACAAAAAATGTTTTTCAAAATATTAGAGATGCACACACTACAGTGGTATAATACTGCAAATGATTCGAGATGATGCATTCTCTCGTCCATCGTTGGAGGAAGTTAAATATAATCTTTTATTCAGTTAAATATAAGTCATCAAGTTTGAGATAGATTCTGCTGATCAAACTAAACAAAATAAAAGAAAAATAAAAACATTTTTTTGAAGATAAATAAAAACATCTTAAATCAAGGAGGTATGGTTGAAATTTTGTTTGAACAATTGTTTCATGTTCAAACAATGATGTATGTTTAATTAATTTTTGTTTAGATATCCTCTAATTATAAAAAGTGAATACTACTCATCACCCCTTCAATGAATAGTACTTTTGCCAACTCAAACTTTAGCTGCCATGTCATCCTTGCAAATGCCACCTGCTGCCACTTGAGTCTACCAATTGCCACTTCAACGTCATTTGCGCAATACAGTAATTCCTTCCATTTCATCAACATCTTTCGGTTAATACCCACAAAAATCAAATCCCAAACTCAGTTATCTCCTTCTTCCTCCTCTCTCTATTCATTAAATTTTTGGGTGCTCAAAAACTTTAATGATTTGTGATAATTTTGTCTCATGAACTTTACATTGTGTTTTGTATGGATTTCGAGGCAAAATTGGAGTTTTTGTTAGATCTCGGGGTGATAAGAGGGTGAAGGCTTGGAGAAATAGCCTAAGACCACTAAAATATGTGAAGAGATCGTTGCTAGTTCGAAAATGTTTGACAATGAAGAAGGGCAAAAGAGAAAGGGATGGAAAAGTGCTTAAAAAGACAAAAGTTTGGAAGTGAAATTTGATATATGCTCACTCTTTTGGCCATAACTTTTAATAGAGAGATCACATTAATGCAAGGTTTGCGGCATTGGAAAGTAGACTTCAAGAGCTTTCCAACGGTATATTATATGTCCATATCCAATAACCAAGCAAGAAATGGCGAACATTTTAAGTTTGCTGAATCTGTCAGTCAAAAAATTTTACGAGACCAAAACCTCTACTTGAAGTGGCGGTTTGGTCATAATACAAAAAAAAATTTTTTAAAAATCCAATCCCAAAACCGCTACTTCAGGTACCGGTTTGGGTATTTCCCATTAAAAAACAATTTTTGCCTTGCCGGGACAAAACCGCCACTTCAGGTAGCGGTTTAGGCCAATAAGCTTATTTTCTAAAATAGTTTGGGGAGACACCTAATTCCTAAAATACTTTGGAAATTAAGCTTATAAAAAACAAGTTCCTGCAATTGCACTAATAAGTTTTTTTCTTTTATTTTTTTTTCTGTTTTTGAATATTTATTGAGGATTATTTTGTTTTCCAGCTTCGGCGAAGATAGCTTTATTGGACTTGCTTTCATCGGATTGTTTGGATTTTAATTTCCAACAATCTTTCTTGAGGTGACCTTTCTTCTTACAAAAGTTGCAAATCATGCCCCTTTTATTCCTACCCACATCCTTCACAAACAACGCATCATTGGGATCTTTGGACTCCTTTTGAGCGAATTGAGAATCAATAAGGTCCTTTTGTGTTAAGGCCTTTCTAACATCCTCACTACTCAATGTGTCCCTTCCATATAACAAGGTTTCCCTAAAGTGCTTAAACGAAGGTGGTAGTGAAACCAACAATAAGATGGCCAAGTCCTCGTCATCCACTTTTACATCAATATTTTGCAAATCCATTAATATTGAGTAAAATTCATCAAGGTGCGGTTTCATCGGCTTTCCTTCTTGCAATCGGAGATCATACAAACGACTCTTTAATAAAAGTCGATTGGTAACACTCTTTTCCATATAGAGTGATTCCAATTTATCCCATATGCCTTTAGAAGTTTCCTCCTTTACAACTTCTCTCAAAACTTCATTAGAGAGACAAAGTTGTATGGCGGAAAGAGCCTTCGCATCTATTTCTTCCCATCTCGCCTCACTTGTGCCTTCGGGTATCTTCTCTATACCGTTAAGTGCTTTATGCACTCCATTTTGTATCAAAATTGCTTTCATTTTGACTTGCCATAAGCCAAAATTCACGCTCCTATCAAACTTTTCAATATCGAGTTTCATGGTTGCCATGTTACACCAATACGACCTCTACACGACGATAATAACAACTTGGTTCTGATACCAATTGAAAACGATGACGTATTAGTGATCGAACGATGAGTTTCAACCACTAACACCACCAAGATCGAAATATGTGAAGTCTTGTGTTTACAAATTACGCAAACTATAACTCGATGTTTGTAGAAATAAAATGCAATAATAAAATGACACAAATGTTTAAGGAGGTTCACCCAATTTTTGGCTACGTCCCCCGTGGTGTAGTATCTCTCTTATATTATCACAATTGAGAAATTACAATTAGAGAAGAGATGAGGCTAAGTGTTTAGGCTATGGGTTATTTTGTGGATTTTGTGGATATTTTTTGGATGTATATGAGAGCTCACTATTTATAGAGCTAAATTGCACTTAGTGGTGATTCATATTTAATACAAAGAATAAATAATAACATAACAGCACTAAGTAAATGAATAGACCAAATCAGAATCCAAGGAACCAAACTGCTGTCTTCACTCGTTCGAGCATTATTCAAGTGCAGCTTCTGTTCTGGCAGCTGATGGGTTCTTGTTCGAGCCTGTTTGTCTTCCAAACACCACATTAAAGTACATTCATAATACTCCTTAATACCAATGTTTAAGTTACACTTTAAATCCTCATAACTTCATGATTAAACACCACACTTAAACACCACATTCATCAAACATTAAGACTCCAATCTTAACTCACCCATTTAACTTACTTCATAGGATTTCATCCTAAGAGTCACACTTGATTTATTTTGGTGGACTCAAGTCACACCATTCATAACAAAGACCATTGATGAAAAGAAAAAAGGATAGGTAAGTAAAAAGTTAGGCATCAAGGCCAGAAAGGCAACTAAAGAGAACTTCTACTACTCTAAAATGTGAATATGGCGTCTCCAACTATTCCTATCCCGAGTCAGGTCCTCGGAGAGGTGCAGCTCACTCAAGTCGTCCTTAATCGGCTCAACCCATTTCCTCGGCTCCTCTTACCCTCTACTTTAATCGTTGCTATCCTCTTGACGGGAGCCTCTATTATTAGGGAACTAAATAATGTAATACAAATTACAATCGGGAATTTGTATAAACCCCTTTGTGTGATGACAAAATGAAATTACAAGATGATTACAAAGCAATAAACTAACGAAGATTATTGTGAAACAACAACCGTTACCCGGAAACTTGATACAAGTTGAAGGCGTGTGCTCACTATCCTTTTGTGATATTTCCCCCACAAAGGTACTTGGGTTTGATGTTTGGAAATTCACAACGAGATATAATCAACTACAATACAACCTTAGTACTTAGGATGTATTACGTAACAACAATGTGTTTGAGAATACTATGAGCAATGTATAGCAAGAACAAGAGTTAATTACTCTCTTGAACAAGCAAAGACAAATGAGAGAATAAGAATAGAGGAATTCAGAAAATTGGTGCAAGAAACACAATGCACAAGCTCTCTATTTATACACAAGAGGAGCCTTGAGCATTCACCACTATTGATGATCATATTGATGATCATACACATTAATGCCATTATTCTATAGCATAATTAACCTTAATACTCCCTAATTATACCAGAGATTATGAGCATTAAGACGAATCCAAGGCATTAAACACAAAGAAAACGGGAAGAAAAGCAACGGTACTATTCTGTCCCAGACCGCCGAGTCGGCGATGGGTCCAAAAGAGGGACCGCCGACTCGGCTTTTGGTCTCTGACCAAATTCATGATTTTCCAGAGAGCTAAAGCCGACTCGACTATAGCTCTATCAGGGGGACCGCCGAGTCGGCTAAAAGCCACTGCCTAGGTACCCCCTTTTCCTTGTTTAGTCTTACTTTTTAATGCCTATTGGACCTAGTATATTAATATGTTTTGTCCCACTACTTTTAGTAGCTTTAGTGGTTTATACGGACTTAGTAATTTGATACGTATTGTCCCACTACCTTAGTAGTATATAGTGATTATATTCAGGATTATTATACACTAAATGTTCAACAATCCTCCCCCATTTTGGGTATAATAAGCCTCTCATTTACCAAAACTCATAATACATTTCATGCATCAACGCTAATATCCTTGCGGATTGAATTAACGCCTAGTACAACACACTTAACAAGTGATCGAGCCAGAATTGATTTCCATAAGGAATTGAATCAAATGACCCTTCCAACCACTTGAAGATGTAGTACACACAAAACAAATAACACAAAGTTATTAACTTGACACATTATAAGGTCGTGTCCGTATCTTATTCATAAGTTTATCATAGTCATTATGCCAATCTTGACTACTTGAAGCGGCCACACTTCAAACTTATATAGGTAGGTTCTAAATACGTATAAAACATATCCCCGTGACGTGGATATAACACCAAGAGCTCTTCAACCCTTGATCTTGAGAACTTTCAAGACCACTTCCTTATTCCATCATGGTACAAAACAACGATGGGTCATGTAACAAGTTGCTTTGACAAAAAGGGATATTCTACCTGGTAAGCACCAGGTATAGCAAAATTCACATACTAGCTATTCTTGTTTGCAATTCTACCAAATAGCACTCAACTTTTGCAAATTCATCTGCCGTAGCTTTATTAGGGTAAAAACGTTAAAAAAAACCGTTAAGTTGTGAAATTACATAATTACCCTTGTTTAATTCTTAAATAGGAGGGTCCTTCTTCTTCTTCTTCATTTCACTCCTCTTTGCTGCCATTGTCATGAACCAATTCTACACAGGAATCGAGAAAATACTTCACAATTCCAACAACATTGAAGAAGAAAACAATTAACAGAAGATAATGAGCATTATAGAAGCCCAATGATGTAGATTAGTGAAGAAGCCAAGAAGGTGATGATGGAAAACAAAAATGAAGAGTAAAAATGGTTTAAAGTATGAAAATAAATTTTATTTAAGAAATTGTCTTCAACTCTTTACTGGATATACAAAGGAGGCATGGGTTATAGAAGAGAAGGTATCCTTAAATGGAAGTAATGAGTCTTTCAACATTGGAAGGAGGAAGGAGATGACCCAGAAAAAAGGAATAAAAATCCAAAAAATCCAAAAAATTAAGCAAAATGAATCTCACAATCAGTTAAACCTAAAAAATTAAGCAAAACCAAAATCAATTGCAGATTATTACCTGATAGTGATAAATTTAATTAATTGATCATTACCTAATTGATACCACAATCCAAAAAAGGAAGGAAGGAGATGACCCAGAAAAAAGGAAGAAAATGGAGGATGGAGATGACCCAAATTGATCATCCATTATCAATTTAATTAATTTTAATTGAAATTGTGTTGGGTAAATTAATTGCATAATCAATTTAAAAGAATTGGGTGAATTAATGGTGAAGGAAGGTGAAGGAAGGTGAAGGAAGAAGTTAAAGGAAGAAGATGACGGAGAATAAACAAGGGCAATTCAATAATTTCACAACTTAACGTTTTATTTAACGTTTTTACCCTAATAAAGCTACGGCAGATGAATTTGTAAAAGTTGAGTGCTATTTGGTAGAATTGCAAACAAGAATAGCTAGTTTGTGAATTTCGCTATACCTGGTGCTTACCAGGTAGAATATCCCTAACAAAAATCAAGAGGACTTTACCACATTGAATTGAGACACGATGTTACTCATGCGTGAATTGGGCTTTCCCAAATGATTTTACTGACATCAACCGATTTCAACTGAGGCTTTCTCAATTGAATCTCTATTCATGGCTTTCGTAAACGAATCCACCACATTGAACTTAGTGTTCATATAGTCAAAAGTTATGACCCCGTTAATGATAAGTCCTTGCACTAGGCTATGCCTAAGAGCAATATGACGAGACTTACCATTATATACTTGACTATAAGCTCTACCTAAAGCCGTCATACAATCCGCATGGATTGCCACCGGTGAAATTGGCTTAGGTAATAAAGGTATCTCAAACATGAGATTCCTCAACCACTCTGCTTCATTAGCCGCTGAAGCAAGAGCAATAAACTCAGCTGACATCGTAGAGTCGGCTATACATGTTTGTTTCTTAGAGGACCAAGATATAGCACCTCCCCCATAAACAAACACCCATCCACTAGTAGAAGAGTTATCCTCTTCATTAGTGATCCAGCTAGCATCGGAATAACCTTCTAGAATAGGAGGTTCTCCGCTATACGCAATACCATAATCCTTGGTACGCAACAAGTATCTTAATACTCTCCTTATCGCCATCCAATGATGGGGACCCGGGTTACTAGTAAATCTACTAAGTTTACCAACCGCAAATGCTATGTCAGGCCTCGTACTAGTCATAGCATACATCAAAGATCCTATGACCTTTGAATACTCCAATTGTGAAATTGGTTGACCGGTATGTTTTGCAAACTTCATACCCGGTTCCATGGGAGTAGAGATCGGCGCTTTATCAAGCATATTAAACCGTTTAAGTATCTTCTCAACATAGTGAGCTTGACTTAACTTAATACGATTGCCTTTCCTTATGATCTTAATGCCTAAGATCACATCAGCCTCCCCCATATCCTTTAATCTGAAAGGATCTAGACAAAAAGTTTTTTGTCTCTTGGACTTGTGCTTTACAAGTACCAAAAATAAGCATGTCATCAACATATAAGCAAATGATAACGCCATTACCATGGCTATCAAACTTGCTATATACACACTTATCGGCTTGATTCAACTTGAATCCAAAAGACAATATGGTTTCATCAAACTTTTGATGCCATTGCTTAGGTGCTTGTTTAAGTCCATATAAGGACTTCACAAGTTTACACACCTTTTGCTCTTGTCCTTTCAAAACAAACTCTTCGGGTTGTTTCATATAAACTTCCTCATCTAGTTCCCCATATAGAAATGCGGTTTTAACATCCATTTGATGTATTTCTAGATGATAGACCGTAGCTAATGCTACCAATAACCGAATAGTGGTTATTCTTGCAACCGGTGCATATGTATCGAAATGATCGATACCGTGCTTTTGCCTAAAGCCTTGAGCCACTAATCGGGCTTTGAACTTATCAATAGTACCATCGATTTTCATTTTCTTTCTGAAAATCCACTTGCAACCTATTGATTTACAAGTAGGAGGAAGATCCACTAACACCCAAGTGTTATTTTCCATGATGGATTGCATCTCATCATCAATAGCCTCCTTCCAAAAGGCGCTATCATGTGATGCCATAGCATCGCTATAAGTCAATGGGTCACCTTCCACATTATATAAATATGGAACACTAGAAGATACTTCACTTCTATCACCTTCAACCAAGTATACTTGGAAATCCGGTCCAAAGCTTTTAGCTTTCCGTTGTCTCTTGCTCCGTTTAGGAATAGGATCAACTAAATCTTGTTCATCTATTTGTTGACTTTCATCAACATCTAGAAGTGAACCTCGTTGACTATCATCAACATCGTCATTGGTACAAACTTGTAGATTTCTTTGTCAACTCAATGATGAAAATCTATTTTCATAAAAAATCGCATCTCTTGACTCTATAATCGAATGAATCGATATATAATTATTTTGTTCTATAACATAGAACCTATAGGTTTTGCTATGAATAGCGTAGCCTATAAAGATGCATTCAAGACCTCGTTCACCGAGTTTCTTTTTCTTGTTACCGGGCACTCTTACAATGGCCCTACAACCCCAAACCTTAAGATAGCTTAAGTTTGGTTTCTTTTTGTACCAAAGTTCATAATGAACAATCGCCAATACATGTAGATGGTGTACCAGAAAACCTTAAGATAGCAATAGAGTAGACACAAGTGATTAATGACTCTGTACCAGAAAACATTACTTTAAATCCATACTCACAGATGGTGTACGACGCAGCTGCTAGTGTATTTCCAGACACTTACCAGTATTTTCTCCCTAGTCAATCAAGTGATCTACTTGCGAATAATGAACAATCGCCAATACATGTAGATGAAGATCCAAACCCTCAATCCAAACAGTTTTTTGAGATGCTAAATCCTGTTGACATGCCGTTGTATCCTGGTTGCAAGAATCACACCAAGATGTCTATGACTGGTCATCAATGGTACGGTGGCTATTATGCCATGACTCATAGATATACTTGTTATAGTATAAATAGAAGGCTTGGGGATGAGTGAAAATTACACTTAATTTCTGAATTCTCATTCTTACTTTTCTCATTCACTTGTTTTCTTATCAAGAGAGTAGTTAGAACTTCCAAAGTTTATAATTCATTAAACACTTGTTGTTAAGTGACATATCTTAAATACTCAGGGTGAATTGTGTTGTTTGTATCTTGTTGTGAATTTTCGAGTCTAAACCCAAGCACCTTAGTTGGGGAAATATCACAAAAGGAAAGTGATCACACGCCTACAACAAGTATCAAATTTCAAGGTAACCGTTGTCGTTACAAAACAATCTTCAAGTTTGCACTTAGTGTTTATTGTAAGTTTATTTTAGCCATCAATAAAGGGATAAATATAAATTTCCAATAGTGATTTGTATTTTGCATTATTATTTCCTAATAGGACTTGTTTGCTTCTGAAACATAAACAAGCTTGTTATAGTGTTTAGTCATATTACCATGTAACAACATATGAGATTTGTATTTGACTTTGTATGCAAAGCCTCTAGCCACTATCACCCAATAGGCCCTCTTTATGGTGTCAATAATCTCCTTTGTAAGCGTAAGAGGTCATGCTTTGAACAAAAAAATTGGTCAAAAAAAGTCAACATTGTTTGTTCACAGTTATTAAGTGCGAACAAAAGGGGATAATGTCGTAACATTAAATGGGACGGGAAAAACAAAAACATTGTTGTTCGTACTTACTAACGTTATGACATTGTCTTCCTTTTGTTCGTAGTTACTAACTGCGAACAAACAATTTTGAGTTTTTTTGACCAATTTTTTTGTTCGCAATTAAATAACTGCGAACATAACTAACCTTAAGTTCGGACATAAAAACGTTTATTTTTAGAATTAAGTTTACCTGAATCTTACTTTTTTATTTTTTTGTTAAAATAGCTTAATTGTTTCATTTGTTCCTTAAAAGTCCTGAAATTAGTATTTGGCCATTCACAATCCTATTCTTTCTTCTAATTGCACCCACATCTTCAAGAGTCACGAATAGCAGCAAAAGTTAAGATTCACAATGCATGATCCGCTAATGGCCCAAACCCGCCCATTAACACATTACCACATTATTTAAATGGACAATGGGCAATCATATCACACAAACTAATAATTTTGATGTAAATTAACAAGTGACAGTTTAACATAATGTTTTTGTATGTAATTTTTTTATTGGCTGAATGCTTATTGGACATTGGTACAAATTTTGCATTGCTTGTCACTTATTAATTATATCATATAATTCGACACAAATTAAAGGATGAATGAATAATTGTATATAATTTTTGTAATAAAATCAATTTGCACTAATAATCTAATAGGTGTTCTCTTGAGAAACCGTCTTTTGTAAAGACGTCTCTCAAAAGTTTGAAAATTTGAAATAAATAAGATTATTAATCAAAAAAAAATAATAAATTAAGATCGGAATCAAATTTTTTCCAAATATAAGCGTTGTTGAATTTCAAAGAAAATCGTTGTTAACAGACGCGATTTTTAGCCCAATTGGGCTTAAGGGAAATCGCATTTGGGCCCAACGACTTCCAGATGGGCTGAACTGTCCATGCTGGCTCAATGAAAATCGCTACAGCCATCAGCGATTTCCAAGCCGTGTTTTTTCAGTGTAGGTACTTATATACGGGGTTGTAGAGAAAAAACAAAAAAAATGAATTTGTGCTACAGGGAAATAGCTGATGGGAACATCGATTTTCAATTTCAGCCAACTGGGCAAGGTTTGCTTATGTGGAAATCGCTGGGCCCAAGAGCGATATTACTTGAACCCATTTGGGCCCAAAATCGCTCCACCCAACAGCGATTATGCTCAAATCCAATCTCAACGCTTATATTTGGAAAAACTGTAATTCTGATCTTATTCTATTATTTTTTTGATTAAGAATTTTATTTATTTCGAATTTTCCAAAAGTTTACCCCAACTCTATATTTAGAGTTATAACAACACAAAAACTTGGCCGAGACGGTCTCATTATGAGACGGGAGATGGGTTGGCCCAATGATAGGCGTGTGTGTTGCACGCGCGCGGGATGCCCTTCAAATTTTGTTTTTTCGGTTTTTTTCATTTTTTTGGAAAAATTTCAATTTTGGCCTTAAAGGTATCAATTTTGACCTTCAAGATATTAATTTTGACCTTGCTTTGCTTAGTTTTGCATTCAAGTTTAGAATATGTATATTGAATTACATTAATGTAGTTGATACAAAGTGTAATCAATTTTTCCATTAAATTGTTCAGTTTCATTATTAAATTGTTCAATTCTTCATTGCGCAAGATTTTAAGCACAATTCATGTTATTCAATGCTGTTGATGCTTTATGGTAATCAATGCTTGTGAATTTTCTGCCTCATCTTCGATTTCATTACTATCCTTTTCAATTATCTTATTAACTTCATCAATTGTTGCATTGTATAGTGTTTGTACTACCTCCTTGCTTCTTCATTGCTTTGTGACTTTAAGACAAGATTGTAAAACTTACGTCACATGCTTTGTCTCCATGTAAATGTAGAAAATTCTGGGGGGTTTCAAGCCTGTAAGTGGGCATTGATTACCATAAAGCGTTAATTTATTCAGTTTTTTATAATGTAGTTCATACAGGTATTCAGTTTTTATGGTATTCAGTTTCATTGTTAATTTATTCAATTTTCATTTTATACTATTCAGTTTCATGACTAATGTAGTTCTTACAGGTTCTCAGTTTTTATAGTATTCAGTTTCATTGTTAATTTATTCAATTCTCATTTTATAGTATTCAGTTTCATGATTAATGTAGTTCATACAGGTATGATAAAATTGAAATTAATATCTTAAAGGTCAAAACTAATACATTTATGATTAGAATTGAAAAATGCCAAGAAGATGAAATCAAAGAGAGAAATGTGGGCTGGGCCTCGTCTCAAAATGAGATGGTCTCGGCCAAGACCGGCTGCTATAACAATACATATTTAGTATTGGATTAGGCTTTTGAGGGCCGTCTTTACAAAAGATGTCTCAATTAAGAATGTGTGATAATCTAATTGTGATTGAGTATTTAACGTTAGAGAGATGGATTCATCCCCATTCAACTTTAACCTTAACTATCAAACTTCCTTCTCCCTCCCTCCACCACCGGACACCAGTCGCCATTTTTCCCGCAGCCGCCAGACAACAGACGTAGAGAGCCACATTTCACTCAGATCTGCGCCGTCCTTGCCGCCCCTCACCAGATTCTAGCTGTTGCTCGCTGTCTTTCAAGTTGTTCTCTGTTGGGTAATTTGTTTACTTAATTTCTTGATTAATTTGCTTCAAATTGTTTTCAATTTCTTTTATTTGACAGGTAATTTAATTTAATTAGTTTCAATTGTTATTTAAAACTTTTTGTCTTCTGCTTTTTTTTGTCCTTGTTTGCCATTTTAATTCTCCATTAGTTTTTCCTTAATCCTCCATCTTCTTTTCATGGTTTTGTGTTTGGTGAAAACTTTTTCCTTATTCGCCATTGTTAAAGAAACTACTTCTATTAGTCTGACGACTTTATAATGTTTGTTCTCTACTTCAGTACAACTCTAATTCTCTCTAATTTCTAAATGTTTGATAGATGATTGTGTTTTCTTGACTTCTTCTATATGCATGATTTTGTTTTTTACTGAATTGTTTTTCTTCTAAATATTTGAATTTGGTTGAAACTTCTTATAGTAAATTAATGTCTTTTCTTTGAATGTCTGAATTTGTGTTCTTTGATTGTTCGAATTTGTTCAATTTATGTTCGAATTCTATATGCATTTCCTTTTTTTTTTTTTTTGATTTGATTGAACTGTATATTGCTTAGGTATTTGTGAAAATTGGAATAATTGTGAATTTTGATTACGTTTGTATTTATGATTGACAACACTTTATTATATTCTTGATCCTCTCCTCTGTACCATGTAATGATTTCTTAAAGTTTAAAAATTGCTTTTCTTATTATATTGGGCAAAATTGAATTTTTACCTACAATATTGACCCAAATCATACACATTGACGAAATAGTATACTAACTCAAACATATTGATGTAAAACTCAAAAATTGATCAAATTTTTTAGGAAAATGGATCATGACGGCCGGGTACCAAATGGGTTGGGTCTAATTGGGTTTCTGAGTCGGGTCAATATTGCTTTACCTATGTTGGGAACATGAACCTGGTTTTAAATGTCTTGGTTTCATAATGCTTGATTTCTTTTGAGGATGAGCTAGCAGTTATCTCAGTTCTATGTTCTTAAGTATTTAACTTTATAAAGGTTATACCAATTTTGTTGCTTTTTGTATGCAGAATTGCAGTTTTATTTGAACAACCTGTAAAAAGTCTGGTAAAAGCCCATTGCAGTAATATGATTAGACTCCTTTTCTCTTCTCCTTATGGTTAGGTGTACATGTGCATTTGGTTATACTCCCTCCTATTCTCCCTAAGTGTCCCATTTGACTTTTCACTATCTTTTAGGTGGTCAAATGGGACCACATGTGTAAGAGAAAAATGTGGAGTTTTTGAAATTTTATAAATGTAAAGTGGGGTTAATAGATGTAAAGGTGTAAAAAAGTTAAGTTTAGTAGGGATAAATTGGTATAGTAAACATACCTAAAATAGAAATGAGACATTTAGGGTGACTTGACCTAATAAGGAAATGGGACACTTAAGGTGAAAGGGAGTACTATTCTAGTATGATCTGATATAAGTTTTGCATCGATTTTCATTTATGTAGGTTTGTGTTGATTGTGTTTAGGTTTATTGATGTGGGATGTAGCAATTTGCTAGTTTTATGTAAGTTAAAGAAAGTGTTCATGAGTACTCATTTATCCTGATAGGATTGATTCAAAGAGAAAGAGGAGGATTTTTAAAAAAAGTATAAAGGTAGAGAGAGAATGAATTGTATGGATGAAATTAAAAGAGAGTTAAAATATATGAATGAGATCAAAAGAAAATGGTGGGACATTGTCCAAAAATAGAAATGATGCAAATTAAGTGAGGCGGATCAAAATGGAAAATGCTTCAAATTCAATGGGACGGAGGGAGTAGTTTTTTTCTAAACAATTTTTAGTGAGACTATCTATGACTTACAATGTCAACATAAATCTCCAAAGAAACTGAAGGATTCGCTTTCAAAAGTTGCACAAAATACCATTTACAAATTCTTGTGACGTACACATGCTTTGTTATTTTTGCTGTCTAGTACTCTAGATAGCAGCAGATTAGCTGTATGCCTTTAAATTAATCTTTCTATTTACTTGGGTTAACTTATAATTTGTTTTGACCTGTTCGTTTGATGTAGGTTTATCAGATTACTGTTTTTTTAACAAATTGACATGCCTAGGACAAGAAGAGATTGTTCAGTTTCTTATGAGCGATGTAGAAAGTCTCCAGCTCCTTGCAGCCCAAGTTTGACATGCGATTTCAAGGCTAAAAGTCCGCTAGTATCAGAGGAGGACCTAAAAGAATGGGAGGACGCCAGGTGCGTTGTCTGTATGGAGCATCCTCACAATGCTGTGCTTCTTGTTTGTTCCTCATATGAAAAGGGTTGTCGTCCATACATGTGTGATACAAGTTATCAGCTCTCTAATTGTTTTGATCAATTTCGCAAGTCATGTGCAGAAGGAACAACTGCGATACTCTCAGAAGGTGCCCAGCAACCGATACAGGCCTCTGAATTCGTGACTGTTGAAACTGTGGTGACCTCACAGGATGAAGTTGAATATCAAGGTCCTGCTGCTACAGAGATTGATAGCATGCACAAACTCCCAGAAAAACTTGTTTGCCCTCTATGTCGTGGAAAAATCAGTGGGTGGTTTGTTTTATACCCAGCTCATGATTTTATAAATGCCAAGACTCGGAGCTGTGCCGTAGAGACATGTGAGTTCAGCGGCAACTACTCTGATCTGAGAAAGCATGCGAGACTCGAGCATCCACGCGTAAGGCCTTTTGAGGCTGATCCTGAGAGGCAGCAAAGATGGAGACAACTTGAGAGGCAAAGGGATATAGGTGATGTGCTCAGTACTATCCAATCGAGCTTAGTGGAAGAGCTAGAACTCCCCTTGGCTGAACGTTCGATCACAATACTCTATCTCTCTAGGCTTCAGGAATTGAACTTTGATTATGATCGTGCTTCTGCTTCTGTAGAGGATGAGGATTCCTCTGATGTTGGCTTAGCTTTTAGGCACTATACGAGGAGAAGACGTCTATCTACATCTGATGATTTCGCAGAGGGTGGCTTAGCTTTAAGGCGCTATGTGAGAAGACGTCTATCAACTCCTGATAATTATGCTAGAAGTCATCGATCTATCCCTAACGATTCCTTTAATAGTGGCTTAGCTTTGAGGCACTATGTGAGAAGGCATCTATCTACACCTGATGATTCGCCTAATGGTGGCTTAACATTGAGGCGCTATGTGAGAAGACGTCTATCTACACTTGATGATAATGTGAGAAGTCATCAATCTATCCCTAACGATTCCTCTAATAGTGGCTTAGCTTTGAGGTACTATGTGAGAAGGCATCTCTCTACACCTGATGATTCGTCTAATGGTGGCTTAGCTTTGAGGCGCTATGTGAGAAGACGTCTATCTACCCTTGATGATAATGTGAGAAGCCGTCTATCTATCCCTAACGATTCCACTAATAGTGGCTTAGCTTTGAGGCGCTATGTGAGAAGGCGTCTATCTACGCCTAATGATTCATTGAATAGTGGCGTAACTTTGAGGCGCTATGTGAGAAGACGTCTCTCTACTCCTGATGAATCCTCTACAGATGGTTTAGGTTTGAGGCGCTATGTGATAAGACGCCGCTATGTGAGAAGACGTATATCTACTGCTGATGAATCCTCTAATGGCGGCTTACCTTTGAGGTCTTATGTGAGGAGAAGACTTGTATCCACCCTTGATGATTCTTCTAATGGTGGCTTAACATCTGACTATCCCTGATGATGCTTGAGCTGAGATTTTCCTTGTCGAATTTGCTCTTCTGGGTAGTTTTGAACTGTAAGGCCATGAACATATCTTTGTCATTGGATCTAAAAATGTCATTTGAGTTGTACATTAATGTATATAAATGGTTTTCAGTTGCTGACTTGCAAACTTTGTGTTTGTTCTGTTTATTCCCATTTCTTTGTTCTGTCGAATTTATGTGTTGTTAGTAAACTCAACGAGTTGATCGATGGTCAAAGTCCATCAGAAGAATAAGTCAAAAAGCAAGTTAAAAAATCAACTATTAATACTATGATAAACCTGCTGCTATAAAATGACCTAACGGCCCGTGTGGTAGGTGGTAATAAATCGTGGCAATGAGAATGAAAACCATTGTAATTTTGGTTGAAAAATTTTTTGGCTATCTCGATGGTCATGCTTGACAAACTTCAATCATCTCATTTTGTTGATAAAATTCATTCTAATGCATTACCAATGGGAGAGGTGGTATTAGGTGGTAATGGAAATTTGTAAACAACAAAACTTTTTGGTGATCAAAGTTTCATTACCATGGGAATGACATGAAATTTTTGATGAAATTTTACACTATAAATCATTTTCATTACCACCATTTAGTACCATTAACCAAACGGGCCGTAAGAGTTATAAATTTCTTTGAGTTAACTAATAATTCGTTCCATTATACTTATTACATTTGATCTTTTATGCAATTTAATATGTTATTTTGAACATTTATATATTGAATTACACACATCTAAAATATTTTGAAAGTATGCGATTAGTCGATATAAACAAGATCCCAGTAACTATATTATTTCTTACACTTTAGCCGCGATATATAAAATAAGTTTGAATGATGAATAGTGTCAGCAACCGCAATGTAGCGAGTGTTTCCAAACGAAATTTAGGTTGTTTATTGGGTAGAGTATTTGTTTCGTATATATGTTGAACGAGTATTTACAAATTCACGTATACACAAATTAGCAAGTTAATAACAGAAACAAAATATACTTCCTTTGTTCTATTATACTTACTATATTTGACTTTTTACGTAATTCAATGCATTATTTTATTCATTTATGCATTAAACAATACTCATCAAAAATTATCATAAGTTAATATCAAGATATGCGATTAGACGATTCAAATAAGATCTCACTTGACTATATTTTTTGCTTACACATTAACCTCAATATATAAAATTAGCTTGAAAGATGAGATGTGTCATAACCAAAATGTAGCAAATATATCAGAACGGAGAAAGTACTAGTCTCCTAATTAATTAAACATTATTCAAATTAATTACAATATTATTTGATCATGATTTCCTACACTCCCCCTCAAGTTGGGTCATAGGATCTTCAATGCCCAACTTGCGCAAAGTTGTACTGCATGCTTCAGAACTAACGACTTTTGTGAGAATATCTGCAAGTTGATCCTTCGATCTAATAAATAGTAGATTGATGATTCTCCCTTCCAGCATCTCTTTTATGAAATGTTTATTGATCTCGTAATGTTTCATTCTATCATGTTGAATTGGATTTCCTAAAATGCTGATAGGCATTTTATTATCACAATAAAGCTTACATGTTTTTTAAGGAATACTAAATTCATTAATAAGCTTTCAGAACAATAGGTTTTCAGTTATTCCTTAGCAATTTCCTTAAATTCAACTTCGGCACTTGATAGGGCAACAATATGTTGTTTCTTCTCATGTAATTATCAAAATAACCCCTTACCAAGGTTAAGTACCCAAAAAGGTAGATTTTCTATCATCACGATCTCCCGCCCAATCTGATCTGTATAGGCCAAAAGTTCATTCTTATCGAAGTAGATGTCTATGTCAATTGTTCTCTTAAACTACCTCAAAATTCTCATTATGGTATGTAGGGTTCTAGTAATGTTAACTTTTAACATGCGGAAAACTAAAACCTTCCCAAGACCCAATTATTGACATGAGATGAAACAGATAAATATCGGGATGAGAAAATATACCTTTGTAGCGTGAATCCACTAGCAAAATATAACCACGAGACAAGAACCGCAAATGAAGTTCCTCTAGTGTAGTCCACCCACAACGTCTTGTGAGACCTCGTATACTAGTACGATGTTTAAGAACAATTCTTAAACTAATTTTGTGTGTATACAACTCTTGTCTTATAACTCACAATTACACTCAATTTTACTAAGCAAAAACCCACGGCATACCCACTTTTCTAAGAAGCCAAAATCATGAAAAGTATATGGCATCCACTTCTTAAAACCAAAGTATTATATTTATAAGATTAAATAAGTTTTAATGGGCAATTAAAATAAACCTTTCATTTTCTTAGTAGGTTACATGAAAACATTATTATTCTCATAAAATCCTTGTTTCACTCCCATAATGAATTAGGAGTTACACAACATAATTACCAACTTAATATACAACCATTGTATTAATTGAGGATTATGACAAATATCTAGTCTTACTAGATTAGTCACATGAACCTAGACTTATACAGGTCCAAACACACAAAATGGTCTCACACATTGATATAGTGTGACCCAATAGGTTTAGTGACATTAAGCTCGTACCATTATCAAATAACGGTTCTGTGACGTTTATTGGTCTCTAGTAAAACATAAACGTTACTCAATGTCCACTAAATTAACGTCTCGTTATATACTGACTTAATTACGTTAAACGACATATAAAATATTCACTTGATTATTGAACATTTCTAACAATCTCCCACTTGTTCAAGAAACAAGTTTACTAGAGTTGTAGGACTCCTCCCACAAACTCCCACTTGCTCCAACAAGTTGTGAATCTCAAATCCATTGTCAACTTAAGTCTTAATCAAACATAAGGTAAGAACAACTGTCATCCTTATTTGGTCTGATCATGTTCCTCGGACTCATGAGACGAACTGAATAACAAATGATTATCTCCATAATCCATTTGAGCATGGCCATGCATTTTACAGTTTCAACTCTCCGAGTGGCCTAAGACTAACAACCCTAAAAGGGTATGACAATCCCATCTTATCCCTCCTCTATTCGCTATGTGATTCATAAAATTCCTGAGTACAACCCTTATAGCCCCCTTTTACGGCATGGCGTTAGATTGCATCAAAGAACAATAATTCTCACATACGAAGTCAGTGAGAAATTCAGGTCTAAGGACTCTATTTATAAGTCAATTTGAGATATTCTTATGACGCTAGTGTTCTTAAAGAATACTCAAAAGCGGGTCATGTCCAAATAGAGATACTCAATCTCTATCAATGTGATTGACTAGACATCCAATGTCTCTATGATCTATGAACACGATCATCAATCAACAACATTCTAACCATTTCTGGTAATTGGCGTCCAACTCAACTACCTGGCTAGGGACTTAAAATAATCTAAGTTCTCTAGTTCACATTATAGGGTTCATTTGTCAGATCACATCCAACAACCCATATAGACTTTATAGATTATAATTTGGACTTCATTTAATTCTAAACCATCATTAAATGAATAAGTACAATACTTTAAAAGGATAATCATGAATATATGCATCTCATGCACAAAACTGACATCTAAACTCTTGATGTCTATCCCAACTAAAACATCTCATGATTTTACTGAGACAATGGTTTAGTTATTAGGTATAGTTACCTAATAAAATTTACGCTTCTATAGTTTACTTAACATCATTTGTAGAATTTTCTTTAGTTTAGTTGGAACTCTTCCAACTAACATCGCTTTCGTTTAGATTAAAGAAGTAACTAGATTACAATCAGAAAGTTAGCATCCGTGTAACCCTTTACACATGATTTAGATACACCTCCAAAACCCAAGAATGTATCCTTAATCTTGTTAAGGTACGTTAAGATTCTTGATCGTCGTCCAATGGTCATTACCAGGACACGATTGGTATCTGTTCGTCATGCTCAAAGCACACGAAACATCTGGTCGGGTACATATCATAGCATACATGATAGATCTAATAGCTGAAGCGTATGGAATCTTACTCATCTTCTCTAGCTCATCAGGTGTCTTTGGACACTGCTTCTTGTTAAGAGACATGCCAGGAGACATGGGAAGAAAACCCTTCTTAGAGTTTGTCATATTGAACCTATCAAGGACCTTATCAATATAAGTCCTTTGACTAAGCCCAATCATCCTTCTTGATCTATCTCTATAGATTCGGATGCCCAACATGTACTGAGCCTCTCCAAGGTCTTTCATAGAGAAACAACTACTTAGCCAAGCCTTAATAGACTCAAGCATTTATACAATGTTCCCAATAATCAGTATGTCATCCACATACAAAACTAAGAAAACAACAAAAAATACTCCCACTGAGTTTCTTGTATACACAAGACTTTTACCATCCAAGTCAGTCTTTATCTTATAAATCCACTTGCACTCGATCAGTCTAGCATCTTCAGGCAAGTCAACCAAGTTCCAAACTTGATTGTCATACATGGACTCCTTTTCAGATTACATGGTTCCAAGCCATAGTTCAGAGTCAGAACTCGCCAATAATACTGTCTCATAGGTAGTAGGTTCTTCCTTATCTAATATAAGGACTTCATGACTTTCATGAACGATATAACCCTCCATAGGATCTCTTCTTGGAGGCTTACTTTGCCTACTAGTCCTACGAACTGGGATATCCACCACCTCAGTAGGTACAACAGGTGCCAAAACTGGAGCTCCCATTGGAGAAACAATCTCTCCCACTGGATGAATGATTTGTGGCTGATCATCTTGAACTTCTTCAAGAGAAATATTTCTCCCACTTGGCTTTTGAGAAAGACATTATCTTTCTAAAAAGACACCTTCGCGAGCCACAAACACTTTATGCTCACTAGGATTGTAGAAGTAATATCCCTTGGTTTCTTTGGGGTAACCCACTAAGAAAACCTTATCAGATCTAGGTTCAAGCTTATTTGGTTGTAAATGTTTTACATATGCTTGACAACCCCAAATCCTTAAGAAAGACAACTTAGGAACTTTTCCTGTCCATAACTCATATGGCGTCTTATCAACAGCTTTGGAGGGAGTACGATTTAAAACATGAGCCGCTGTTAGGAGTGCATAACCCCAAAATGAAGTAGGAAGATCGACTAAACTCATCATTGAGCGAACCATATCTAATAAGGTCCGATTCCGCCGCTCAGACACACCATTTAATTGTGGTGTTCCAGGTGGGGTTCGTTGTGAAACTATTCCACAATTTTTCAGATGATCAATAAAGTCCTGACTCAGATATTCACCACCTCGATCAGATCTAAGTGCTTTAATCGTCTTGCCAAGTTGATTCTGTACTTCATTCTGAAATTCTTTGAACTTTTCAAAAGATTCAGATTTATGTTTCATTAAGTAGACATATCCATATCTACTTAAATCATCAGTAAAAGTAATAAAATATTCATACCCTCCCTTAGCCGAGATACTCATAGGACCACATACATCTAAATGTATTATCCCTAATAAGTCACTAGCTCTTTCACCATGTCCAGTAAATGGTGATTTAGTCATTTTTCCAAGTAAACAAGACTCACATACTTCATATGATTCAAAATCAAATGAGTCCAATAGTCCATCTTTATGGAGTTTTTGAATGCGTTTCTCATTTACATGTCCTAAACGACAGTGCCAAAGATAGGTATGATTAGAATCCTTTGATTTTAGTCTTTTAGAATTGTCCACGTGATAGTTTTGTTTATTAAGATCTAGTATATAAAGGCCATTCATACAACGCCCTATACCATAACAGATTTCATCTTTGTAAATTGACAAAGAACCATTCTTTATTACAAAGGTAAAACCTTCAGAATCCAACATTGAAATTGAAATCAAATTTCTATTCATAGAAGGAACATAATAACAATTATTAAGATTCAACAAAAGTCCTGAAGGTAAAGATAAACAATAAGATCCTACGGCTAATGCAGCTACCTTAGCTCCATTTCCAACTCGTAGGTCTACTTCATCTCAGATCTCTACTTTTCTTTAGCCCCTGCACATTTGCACAAATGTGAGAACCACAACCGGTATCCAATACCCAAGAATTAGAGTTAGCATAGTTGATCTCTATCACAAAAATACCTGAAGTAGAAGTGATACTTCTATCCTTCTTGTCCTTAAGGTATTTCAGACAATTTCGCTTCCAATGACCCTTCTTATCGCAATAGAAACAAATATCATTTGGAGTAGCTCCAACTTTCACCTTAGTTTGAGCAACCTTTTTGCCCTTGCCTTGGTGATTAAATTGTTTCTTTGCCTTTCCCCTTTTCTTGAAGACATTCTTCTTTTTCTGAACCGTAAGAACCTGTTTCTTTGGTTTTGAGGGAATTGTCTGCTCCGAGATTTTGAGCATACCAAGTAACTAATTTATGGTCTCAAAATTCTCATTCCTAGCTTGCTTCAAAAACATAGCTTGGAGATGAGCAAAGATGTGAAAAGCTTCCATATTCATGAATTGTTTTTGTAATTCAGGGACCATAGAAGCTAACATCAAGCATGTAACATCTAAAGACCTTTCAATAGCAGCTTCATAAGCTGCCCTATCTTGAGCAGACACATTAAGTGTGGGTTCATTCGGAATTGGAGTTTCAAGAACATCCAGTTTTCGCTCATGTTTGAGAACAATTCTCAAATTCCTTGACCAATCAAGGAAGTTGTTTTTGTTAAGCTTTTCCTTTTCGAGTATAGACCGTAAACCAAAATTAGAGAATGCATTATTGTTTGAATTATTTTCCATCTACAAATGAATAACACAAAGTGTAAGAATTCTATGATTATCATGAATGAATAATTTTAAACAAATTTAAAAGGAAATTCATCCCACCAAATTAAATTAAATGTCCCTTTTAATTTAGTGATTCCAAGACCCCATTTCCACTAACCCTAAGCAAGCTTTGGCTTGTCACCCAAAGTTAATGGTTATAGGTAAAGAAACTATTTCTTAATTATTCATAATAATTCTTGGTTGGTAATAAGATAACTCTTTATCTACTATTACCCCATGCCTCTAAGTGTCAACTTTTCTTGACCTACTTAGTTGAGTTAAACCACTTTTCACCAACTACTTATCTTAGGATAATTAATAGGCACCTCGCTTTGGCGAAACCTACCTAATTAACGATCTAAAGCTTCATAGTGTTACTAAATGGAATAGCATTACAACTCAATATTGTTTAGGGACTATGGTTGTTTTTATTAACACAAATAAAAGTGAACTCTAATTATTCGCATTAATAAACTAAACAACCAAAACATGCATCATCAAGCAATATAGCAAAATAATAAAGCAATAAAATAATGCATAAATAAAAGGTTCCTAGTATGGCCCCAAAACACTTGAAAATCTAATCTTCAAGGCCCATCTTTTGAACACCACTTGAATCTCTATTCTGCTTGGTCTTCAACTCCATGGATACATACATAATAGTAATTAAACTTTGAAATGTAAAAATAAACTATTTAACTATTACATTCAAAATAAACGATACGCAGATCGTATTTAATTACATTCAAAAATAACGGTGTGCAAACCGTATTATGTATCCTAACTGGGCCATACTAGTTACCATAACCTGTATAACAATTATCATTCACCCACTTACTATATGTAAGTGGCCCATGCAATATAGTATTTAAAGAAATATGCATTAAGAACATAAATAAATATATAATCTTATTATTTAAAAGAAACATGATAAATAATCACATTATTCAATTTTAATTTGCATGAAATTTAATTGATTCATAATCAATCAAATAAATTATTTTACTTCTCAAAGAAAAATAAACCTCCCACTTAAAATAATCTCCATTAAAATAAGTGAGCTTATTATTATAATTAATAATAAAATATTATCCTCTAAACTTTAATCAAATTAAGGTTTAACGAGAAATATATCCAATAGACTAATAAAATCTATTTAAAGATAATGGCCACTAAGAAATAATATATTTTTTTTATTAATACTAATTTCACACGGTGAATATAAAATAAGGCTAATCAATTTAGCACCAATAAATATCATAATGTGAAATGTAGTGCAAAAGCCAAGCTAATCATATTAGCACTAGTCCATAAAACATTAAATAATACCAAATTCTACAATTTGTTAATTAATCTAATTCTTGAATTTTGTTAACTATTAACAAAGATTCAAAAAATGACTAAATATATTATGTAAACATGCCAAATAAATCAAATTCTCAATTTGTGAATGTTATTTTAAATATCAAAATTTAATCAAACTTCTTTAATTAAAATTGATATATTAAAATAATTAAATTGGCAAATGGAGGGATCAAAATTAACAAATTTAATTTTAATAAACAAAGTTTAAAACTTTATGACTAAAACAATTTTAGTAAACCCTCCCCTAAAGTTCTTAACTTTTATTTTTATGCAAATCAAAATTATCATGAGTAAATAAATAATTCATATATATATTATTTATATGAAACCAATATTTATGTGCCCAAAACATATCAATAAAAGAGGAAACTGATACCACTGTAGGGTTCTAGTAATGTTAACTTTTAACATGCGGAAAACTAAAACATTCCCAAGACCCAATTATTGACATGAGATGAAACAGATAAATATCGGGATGAGAAAATATACCTTTGTAGCGTGAATCCACTAGCAAAATATAACCACGAGACAAGAACCGCAAATGAAGTTCCTCTAGTGTAGTCCACCCACAACGTCTTGTGAGACCTCGTATACTAGTACGATGTTTAAGAACAATTCTTAAACTAATTTTGTGTGTATACAACTCTTGTATTATAACTCACAATTACACTCAATTTTACTAAGCAAAAACCCACGGCATACCCACTTTTCTAAGAAGCCAAAATCATGAAAAGTATATGGCATCCACTTCTTAAAACCAAAGTATTATATTTATAAGATTAAATAAGTTTTAATGGGCAATTAAAATAAACCTTTCATTTTCTTAGTAGGTTACATGAAAACATTATTATTCTCATAAAATCCTTGTTTCACTCCCATAATGAATTAGGAGTTACACAACATAATTACCAACTTAATATACAACCATTATATTAATTGAGGATTATGACAAATATCTAGTCTTACTAGATTAGTCACATGAACCTAGACTTATACAGGTCCAAACACACAAAATGGTCTCACACATTGATATAGTGTGACCCAATAGGTTTAGTGACATTAAGCTCGTACCATTATCAAATAACGGTTCTGTGACGTTTATTGGTCTCTAGTAAAACATAAACGTTACTCAATGTCCACTAAATTAACGTCTCGTTATATACTGACTTAATTACGTTAAACGACATATAAAATATTCACTTGATTATTGAACATTTCTAACATGGTACTCATATGTTGTATTTGTGGGAGATGCATAAATCTACTAACTACTCCTACTACATATGCTATGTTAGCCCTTTCGTGAGACAAGTAGATTATTTTTTCCACCATTCTCTGATATTGCTCTCGATCAGCTAATTTCATACCATCAAGCTGAGCCGTCTCCAACATTTTGGTATTTGAAAATTTGTTCATTAATACTTTATTTAGTACAATGATTGCTATGTTTTGTGATTCAAAGCTTTGAATGATTTAAGGTAGTGTTGGCAACATATTCATTTGAAAATAGGGAATTTGATTTTGACATTTACATTCAAGAATTAGAAATGACACCTAAATGCTTGGAAATTGCAAATTTGGATACTTGACCAATACATTGTTATTGAAAAGTGTATGGAATTGAGCCAATTTCAAATGTCTAAATTCAAGATTTGCCAAACATAGTATTTGGCCCAATTCAACATTTGAAAATGAATTCCAAGCTGCCAAACATACCATAAAGGAAATATTAAGTAATGGCAAAATTATATTAAACCACCTATTATATACACTCTTTTGTAAAAAACCACCTTAAATAAATTTTTTTGCAAAAAACCACCTTACTTAATACCTTTTTTTGCAAAAGACAACCAAATGCTATAATTCGTTAGTTAACCGTGTAATTTAACGTTTGACCATTAATACCTGTCACGTGCCTATCACGTGAGACCAAATAAAAACCCCATTGCTTTTCTTTCTCTTGAAATGTTGATCAGTACTTCTTCACAACCCCCATTTCATTCTTCTCTCTTCTTGAAAAAAACCCTAGAATCAAATTCAACCAATTTCATCATCTTTCTATAATTCATTCAAGATATATCTATTTCAATTGCTTACTAATGGTTTCCCCTTCTTCAATAGCAACTTCAAAGCCCGATAAATGTGGGTGTGGAGCTCCATTTGCAAAGATCAACAATCAATTCAAAAGGTGTAAAATAAAAAATTACAAATCAACAAAGATAACCAAAATATTTGCTTAATTTCGAAAATTATTTCAAACCCTAAAATATATAAAAACCGAAAATTTAAGAAAAGAAAAATAATCATACCAAGATGAATGTGGTCTTCACTGAGATGCAAGAAAGGAAGATGAATTGCTTTAATTTTCTAAAGAGTGAGAGTGAGGCAGCAACAAAGATCTGAAAATTACAGTACCCTTGTTCGAAGGTATAATGAAGAAGGAGAAAGGGTGTTGGGTTTTTAATTAGAGTCACGTGAGAGGCACGTGAGAGCATTAAAGTATGGTCAAACGTTAAATTACACGGTCAACTAACGAATTATAGCATTTGGTTGTCTTTTGCAAAAAAAGGTATTAAGTAAGGTAGTGTTTTGCAAAAAAATTTATTTAAGGTGGTTTTTTACAAAAGAATGTATATACTAGATGGTTTAATATAATTTTCTCTTAAGTAATCTATAAATTGGTACGGCTATAAAGAATCTTGTTCTAGTTTGGTACATATCTTCAAAGCATCTACAGCACCCCCCACATATTAGATTGAGAGTTCGAAGGTTCCTCAATTTTCCTTTTTTTTTGTTTGTTTACGTGTGCATTGGTAGTTTCTTGGGTACTCAATTCTGAAAAAGAGATTTGAATCCTAGCAGTGCTTATAGAATCTTCGTGAAACTATGAATTATCTACTCTTATTTCTATAGACTAAGTAGAATTATAAATATCACAATATGTATGAATTATGTACTTTTGTTCTGGTGCAACTACTTATCAATGTGTTATGGAGTATGTCCTTTGCTTCACATTTTTCATTCAGTTTGTTAAGCTTTATGTCTAAATTGCGTGTATAAGCCTTACATTTTTGTTCATGGATTTTCTTAAATAGAAAATTGGAAGAGTGGAGGGAAGCCTTGGAGGGTAAGGCGTTGCGCATAAGCCTTACAAAGACAGAATACTTGTGATGCAATTTCAGTGGGACAGAAGCCACAGGTGACCATAGGGGGAGAAGTTGTTGCATGTATATCCAAGTTCAAATATTTGGGTTCGGTGATTCTGAGTAATGGGGAGATTGATGGAGACATTACTAATCGTATATAAGCGGGTTAACTTAAGTGGCGAGCAGCAACCGCGTGCTTTGTGATAAAAAATCGCCGAGGACATTGAAAGGTAAATTTTACCGCGTTGCAATTAGGCCAGCATTGTTGTATGGGACAGAATGTTGGCCCGTAAAGAAGGTTTTCGAACAGAGGATGGAAGTAACAGAAATACGTATGCTGAGATGGATGTGGGGTAATATTTATGATAGATGGGATAGGAAACCATGAGTTCAGGGAGAAGTTAGGGGTTGCAACTCTCTCCACAAAGATGCGCGTGAACTGGTTGAGATTGTTTGGGCATATGCAGAGAAAGACCCATGACGCCGCAGTAAGAAAGATCGAATGCATCATAGTGGAGCGCAAGAGAAGTCAAGGAAACCTAGGAGAACGTGGGAGGAACAAATTAAAAGTAACCTGCATGAATTTCACCTCTCCAAGGACCTGACCAGGGATAGAAACAGTTGACGGCGCCTTATCCACGTCTTAGATTATTAAACCCTTACCTTTTACTCATCGTTTGTTGTCGTTCTTTGCCGTTAATTATCGCTCTTTACCTCCTTGTTTACTTTTATCTCTATTTTAATTATTTGTACGTATTTCAATTTATTCTATATATAAGTTGTAGGTTTCTCTCTCTTTAAAGACCTTCCTCAAGCTGAGAGACTCTTTGACTGCACTCTTCTCTATGGGTATGAGCAGTCATCTTTCTTCCCTCCCCAGACCCTAATCATAGTTTTCTATGAGCGAGATACAATGGATAAAATGATTCCAAACCTTTACTTGTAATTATTGCTAAAAGAGCATATTTACACCACACTTGCTATTCTATTTTATTACTAATATTATTGAGAATTATATTTTTGTACATGAGTTTTAGGTGTCATCGTTAGATTTACACTATAATTTTTGAGATCTTAGAAGCAACAATTTTTGTTTTGAGTATGTACAATATTAATAATAATAAAATTAAAAGTAACAAACTCTTTATGTCTCATCATATTAAACATGTTAGTTTTAATTGACAATACTGCATTATTACATGTTTTTATCAAATCAATCAAAATGAATTAATACAAAACTTTGTGAACCTTTATATGCAAAATAAACTGCTCCTCTAGAACATATTAGCTACAACTTCAAAAAAAAAAACATATTAACTACTAGGGGTGTTCAAAAGTATCCGGTTTCAAAAACCCGACCCGAATTATCCGGTATCCGGTTTCAAAAAACGGGTTTTTGACCCGAATTGTAACAACCGGATATTCCGGACCGGGTACCCGGTTTATAAACCGGGTATTCGGGTCGGAACCGGATACGTATTTTTATAAATCCGGGTACCCGGTATCCGGTTTTTTTTTTTTTTTTTTTTTTTTTTTTTTTTTTTTTTTTTGTAAGGGCTGTTGTTCTGATTTCTGAATGGGCCTTTTAAGTCCAAATGAAACTTTTCTAACCCTAGGTATATAAACCCAAAAGTAACCTAAAGTTCCTAAACCTAATTTTGTCATAGCTTGTTTCTTCTTCATCTTCCCCAATCCTTCATCTTCCTCAACCTTCACAGCAGCCGGCGCTATTTCGTCATTGATTCATGGTCTGTCCGGGGTTATGAGCACAAAGACTGAACCGATAAGAGGAGGAAGATTCTTTGTCATCTTTGCCCTCTTTTTTATTTTTGCCTTTTTCTTTCTTAGGACTTTCTCCCTTCTTAAAATAACTAAAATTTTAAAAATAATTGTGAATGCAAGGACACTTTTTTCGGGAGTGAAAATTATTATACTCCCAATCCACACTACATTTATTTTTATGAATTTTTCAATATTTTTATTTTGGTTTTTTTTTTAATATTTTTATTTTAAGAAATTTTTTATTTATCATAATTTTATCCACATATTTTCTCTCATTTTTATTATATTTTATAGTATTTTTTTATCTACATAATTAATTATTTCATTTGTTGGTTTCTTTAAAGTATAATCAAGTTAAATCTTATTTAATTCTTTTAATTTTGTATGACATTTGGATTTTCAGTCAATCTTTATAATTTGGTATGATTTATGAAAGATTTTGAAATATCTTGCCTCTGGATATTGTTTATATTGGTATGTTTAATTGTTTCCATCTTGGTATGAAAAATTCGGTGTGCCTAATTTCCTTCTGATAATGTATTCATGAAATTGTTTATTTATATTGTTTCTTTATTTAGCCATTGATTCTTACAATTTGATGTAGGAATGTTTATTTATTTATATTGATTCTTACAATTTGATGTAGGAATGTTTATTTATTTATATCGTTCAAACTTTTTAAATGATTTACTATATGGGAGTATTTGGTAATATTGGTATTATAATTAACTTGTTGTAAAACTTATAAACTATATAAACTCTCGAGATCCGTTGGACTTTTTTTACCCCATGTATTTTAATATTTTATGACTAACTAAGTTAAATAAAAAAATGTTAAAATAAAGTATTTCTAGATATGTATTATTTGAATTATATATTAAACAAATGTTAAAAAAATAAGGAAAAAAATCACATGTTTTAGAAAAAGAACAAAACTGGGTATCCGGTTTCCGACCCGGTTTAAACCGGGTATCCGGATTCCGGGTACCCGGTTTAAACCGGGTCGGAAACGGAATGCTTTTTTTGGTATCCGAAAATGCGGGTACCCGGATTTTCGGAACCGGGTCGACCCGGTATCCGGTTTTGAACACCCCTATTAACTACAATTTTAATTAGAATAGGATTTCTTGGAAAAGTCTGTCTATCTGATGTAACATTTGTAAGATTATATGGAAACTAGATTCGAGACGTACAGGTACATAAAGATTGAATTTTGATGAAAACGCAGTACCTTTTGAATGCTTAAGTTGATTGCTCATCAAATTATTTATTAGATATTAATTTAAATAACGATTAATTGTTTTAATTAAATTAAAAATCATCAATGCAATAGGATTTTTTGCGGTTGTTGTCTACAAGTACTTTTACACATTCAGTCCTTACAACCTTCACACCTTTGTAACACATTGATATTCCAATTAAAAGAATTATATAAAATAACATTATAAAATTTGATAGTGTAACTTGGGGGACCCCATGAGTTTGGCATTAACAACAAACCTATAGGGACACAATTATTTTAATAGAATGCTGAAAGAAAAGTGATCAAAAATCAAACCCTAAAAACATGAAATAGAAATCAAAATAAAACCCTAAAAACAATAGTATTATACAAACTATAGTAAACTGAACAAACCCATTAAAATTTGAGGATGTACTCGTCAAAATTTGAGGATATGACATTGATCAAAAATCAAAAAAATCGAACCCTGAAAACATTAAAATTAAAAAATCAAACCAATTGGTTTTGCATAAATGTTTGTCATGCGTGAAAGCATAAACCTAACCTAACCTTAAAAAAAATCAGACTCGACATATCAAGGATATTAAAAGACTATCAAAAATGCTTGTCATACGTGAAAGCTTAACCTAACCTTAAAGAAGTTGGCATAAAAAATATTGCATAGATCACTGTCCAATAACAATTATAGTTCATAGGATGATCAATACCTGTTCAACAAACTCGGGAGTAAGAATAACACACCACCTTTTTTTAAAGCAACAAGCACACTATTTGTAAGTAATTATAAAATAAAAATTATGAAATAAAAATATAGTTGGTGTGGTGGTTGGTCTCGACAAGCGTGGTGGTTTGGTTAGCAGCAACAAGGGTTAGGGTTGGTCAACGGTGAGAAGAGGATTGTTTAGTGGGATGATTTTTATGTTTTTAAATTTTTAAAATTGTAAAGCAATTATAAAATAAAAATATTTAACGAGTTTTTAGCGAAAAAGGTAATAAGTTCACAGTTCAAAAAATTTGAATAATATGAGGGTAACATTGAGAATCCAAAAATTGATAAAGTGCTAAATCATTAGGGCATCACCAATGATTTCCCTTGTTCATTTTTACATTAAAAATAACTGCTAAGGGTAACTCTAATCTGAAATATTTAACAACCTTTTGTTGAAGAAACTTCAATAAGGTTACACTTGAAAAAAAATTGAATAATACGATGGTATGAGTGAAAACTAAAAGGTCACTATTGATAAAGTGCTAAAAGACAAGGCTTCCTATTAAAAACTTCCCTAAAATCTTAAATTTGGTTTGCCATTTTTAATCAAGAAGTCTTGAACTTACTTTAGTACATCTCAGAAAAAAAAAGAAAAAAAAAAAAAAAAAAAAAAAAAAAAAAAAAAAAACTTACTTTAGTATCAAAGGGAATTTTCGAAAGATCACCCCATATTATAATAATACTCCCTCAGTAATCAGTTCCTTGAAGTTGTTCCCAAATGCCATTTTGGGTTGTTTAATTTATTGTTCCCATAAATAATCTTTCAATTTATATCACAAATTTTAGACAAAATTAATCTAATTTATCCTTATTTTAATATTTGATAATGATTATGGTTTGCAAATATCTTCCTATAAATTTATTTTAACACAATGATATTGCTTATGCACCTTATGCTTCCCATATATTTCCTGCTAACTTTATTTAAACACACTACAACATAATTTGCTTTTAGTTGCATATATTTAGCGACATTTAATTTAAATGTCGCTATTTCAAATTTCTTATAGTGTATACATAGGATTTAGTGACATTTATTAGACCCTTTAGTAGCATATAAAAAAGTCCCACTAAAGCTTTTAGCGACATAGGATTTAGTGACAATTCCCACAAATGTCACTATAGACTATAGTGACAAATACATATGCCACTAAAGACTATATTAAGTGTCGCTAAAGCACTTTCATAGTAATATTTAAAATAAAAACTAATAATTATTATACTAAAAATATGAATTAGTGGCATTTTTTAAATGCCACTAAATCCAATGTCGCAAAAAACTAAATTTGTTATAGTGACATTTGTTTATGATTTCTACTTTTTCCCCATCAAATTTATTATTTCCATGTTTTTTCCACTAACTTTTTTTTAATGTATTTTTTTAATGTTTTGTTTTTCCTTTATTAAATTTACAAGGATGGAAACATGTACAATGCACGAAATTTGAAATACGATATATTTTAATGAAATTTTAGGTTGCAAACCATACTTCACATTTTGCTTTAAATTCAAAATTGTAATTATGGTAGTTTAACAATATACATGACTAGAATAAATGACTGATTTTCAACGCGGTATAATTCCAGAATTCTCAGACAATATATAATCACTAGTGGAAAAAACCTTAAGGGCTGCGGGCTTTTTATGGGTATGGGCTGCGGTTTTGTCTCGCAGCCCTTGGAGTAGCAGCAAATGAGAAAACATTATGGGCTGCGGACATAAAAACCGCAGCCCTTAAGTCAAATTTTTCGAAATCTTCGAAGTTCGAAATCTAGATCTTCGAAATTTACAAGATGAAGGGTTTTAAATCTTCAAATGAATTTATGAGAAGAGAGAGAATGGTTTTGAATCTTTGAAGAAGATGAAGGGTTTTGAATTATGAGAGAAGAAGGAAGAAGGGTTTTCTTGAAGGTTTTGAATTAATTAGAAGGAAGAAGGAAGAGAAGGCTTTGAAATCTCTGATGTTTTAGAGAGAGAGGCGCTGATTTTCTTAGGGCTATGAAGGGTTTTCTTAGGGTTTTCTTATTTAAAACGGCCATACAAATTTAAACGGCCCATTTTAATTGCTAGGGTATGAAATTAGGTCTTTTGGGCTGCGGACCAACTAAAAAACCGCAGCCCTTTTAATTTTTTTTTATATTTTGAACTATTGGCTGCGGGCATCCTAACAAACCGCAGCCCTTTTGATTTTTTTTTTTTTATTTTGTCTATTGGCTGCGTACACCTTTAAACCGCAGCCAATTAGCCGCAGCCAATAGCTTTTTTTCCACTAGTGAATAGTACATTATATATTTCCCATTATATAATGTATGAATATTTTCGAAAATATAAATTTGTAAATATGGTAAGTGTAAAATATACAAATCAGTCAAATTTCATTAATACTAACCAATAAAAAAAGACAAATAACATACTCATATTTGCTATTATATAGTAAAATTACTAGAATATATGCTTATTCAATAAAATAATACATTTAACATTTAAAAATTCTATTATTCTTGAGGGAAAATTGTCCATACGTATCTAATAATTTTTTTTTCCAAAAAGTACCTAATAAAAAATATTTTGCCAAAAAATATCCAACAAAATTTTTTTTCTTTTCCAAAAAATACCAAATAACGTTGTCCTTGAGTTGACTGTTAAGTATAACGATTGACTGGTCAAATTCAAAAATTCTTCTTCCTTATCTTCAATTTCTTTTCCAATTTAACTTTGATTTTGAGTAAAAAGTAGAGAAAGAAAACAGTGAAGAAATTGAATTGGAAAAGAAATTAAAGATGAAAAAAAAAAATTTTCAATTTTGACCAATCAACCGTTATATTTGTATATCAACTAAAGCAAAACCTTAATAGGTACTATCTAGAAAAGAAAAAATTTTATTAAGTAACTTTTGACAAAACTTTTTTTGTCAGATACTCTTTGGATAAAATTTTTTTTTATTAGACACCTCTTCTTAATTTGTGTAAATATTTTTTATAGGAACTTATTAAAGGAACAAAAAGCTACCCCTCCGAATCATTTTAGTTGTCCTATTTTTTTATTTCGCAAAATCACAACAATTGTCTCATTTCCTTTTTTGTCTATCTTTTTTTTACCTAAATACCCCACTTTTTCAATTTCCAATACCCAACTACCACTTTTTAATAGACCCAACACCACCCTTAATAATCGTGATAATCCAAATGAGACATCTAAAATAATTCGGAGTGAATATTTTTTTTAATGAGTAAAAATATTGTTAAATGTCAGTCAAATTGCAAATGAAATATCTTTGGATTGGCGATTGGCTGTCGGGGAATTCTGAGTTGGGTGCCAATTTTTTTTATAAAAAAACTTGTAATTGCCTGATTAGTACAAGTATGCAATTAGACTTTTAAAAGTTTTTTTTTTATTTTTAATTTCATTTCTGAAAGTTCCAAATTTTCACAAATTCTCCCTCCTCGACGCCTACCTGTAGGCAGGTGTCCTGGGCTCATCTCAGCAGCCCTGGTATGATACTGGGTTTTCTGGGATTTCCGATTTTTCCATTACCCAATTATTAATGTTATAATCTTGGAAAAGAGCTTTGGGGAGATCCAATTGATTTTTTAAGAAATTTATTTTTTAAGAAATGGAATCAACAAGTAAAAATAATGGAGGATTTGAAACCCCGGTGGTGTTGAATGTGTATGATCTCACCCCTCTTAATAATTACACCTACTGGTTTGGTTTTGGAATTTTTCATTCTGGAATTGAAGGTAATTCTAATCATTATTTGCTATTCTTATTGTTATTATTTTACTTAAATCTTGAATCTCTTTGTTCCTTATCTTTGTCGATCATTTTCCTCTTTATTTTGTATTGATTGGAGATTGTTTGTTGGAATGGTCTTGCTGTTTACAACAGTATGTAGACAAGATGCATGAAGGGGCTTGATTTGTATTGATTGATGATTGTTTATGTTGATTACAGTTATTGATTTACTCACAAGAAAGTTTTTGTGGCTTAATTAGGATCATTAATAATTGATTTGCTAACAGTTTTCAATCAGGAAATAGAATTTATCGAGGTTTATGTTGATTACAGTTATTGATTTGCTAAATTTATCGAGGTTTAGGGCTTGTTTGGTATCCAAATCATTACTCAATTTGTTTGTTTTGACTTTGTTGTAGTCGTTTACGCTACTCTCAGGAAATAGAATCCTCTAATGTATTACCGCTTATAATAGTGTTGTAACAAATCCCTTACCTCCAAACTTCTGGTTTTCCAAAATTATGTTGGAATTCGGATAGAATGAATTTTGGCAATAGTGCTGTAATAGTGCACTGCAGGATTTTGGTAATTCGGATAGAATGGAAGTAATAGTATGCTGCTCATATGTGCTATCAATTTATTTATTCCCTTTCCATTACATTTTAACTTATATGGTGATCCATTGATCAAACTCGCGAATCATGATCAATCTAAATTGTGGATCAAGAGCAATCATGATTAATCTTGTTAACCTTGTGAAAGAAAAGTGTGATTGAGATAAGTATTTCATTGTTACATTATTCACAACAGTCTACACTTCACTCATATAATTTAATTAGATAGGAGAATCATGGTATTCTTATCAATTTAGGTCTTAGGAGGTGTTTGGCATATACTCAATTATAGAAATGGAATAGTATTTGTTAAAGGAAGTCGGAAGTAACCGTGTGGATTTTATTTAAATCCATTACTTTGTTAAAGTTTATTTGGTACACCGCAGACTTGAAAAAGGTAAATTGCATATTAACATGTTCTCGATCCTTCCTTCACAACTCCCACCACAGGCATGGTCGCCGATCCACCATTACTCTCTTACCTCGTGTTGTAGTTGAAGTTTTAATAACCATAGACATTACAAAATTAACACTATCACTGCTAGATTTTATCTTTTCACCCAATTGAATGTGAATCTGATGCTAATTTCAATAAATTGTTTGATTTATTTCTTATTTTTCAAGCAATTATGTGATGAAATCTCTCTCTGTTTGTTTATTTTATTTTTGATTATATATTTCTCAAAGTTTCGCTAAGCTTAAATCCGATTAAACAATGGCGGAAGTTGAGCTCAATTTCCACCATCAGCCCTTTTTCTCCCTTTTGTACTACAAAGCTTAAAGCTTAATCAACAATGGTGGAATCATAATCTACCATATCGGTCCACATACATTTCTATTTGAAGCTGTTTGTTAATTTTTTTTCTCTTGTTTCTCTCTCTCCTCCATTGTAACAAGTCATAATAGTGAAGATGATAGAGCAAAGATGATATTTGGTTGGTGAATTGATTTTGTTTCTTCAATTATGTGAGTGTGTATTGTAGCCACCCAACACAAACTCCTTATTTGAGATGTTTGCCTTTAACCAAAACCAAAGATAAAGAAAGCCAAAGATTAAATGGTGGAGATAAAAAGAGGATACTGCTTAAGTTTTCCCAAAAAAGTTGTTGAATAAGGAAATTATGAGATGACTTCGGATGGAGAGGATAGTTGGACAAAGATAAAAACCTGTATCGTTCGAATAACTTGGAGATTTGAGATTTAGAGGTAATTACGTGGTAAAGAAGGTTACAATGTGGTGGAATGTGGAGGTTAAAGCATTTATCAAGGAAAAGAAAAATTGCTATCTTGCATTAGGAAAATGTGTGAACGAGAAAAATTTAGCCGAATATAAGAAAATCAAAACCAAGACAAAAGTAGTTGTTCACAACAATAATGCCAAAGCCTTAATCCGAAAATATTGGGTTTGGCTACATGAACCAATATATCAGTTGCAATGGTCGTCCATGTGGATTCTTTTCTTCATTCATTTGAATTTCTACCATCTTAATTTGTGAGTCTAGGACTCTAGGTCATTTATATCCTTTTCCACTCTTGTCCTCCAAGTTTCTATCTTTCTTACCTTGTCTTTGCACATGCCCGGACCATCTTAAACGATTCTCTTTCATCATTCCTCTATATTTGCAACTTCTAAACCAATTCTTATATCTTCATTTCGAATTCTATCTCTCAAGGTATGCCCTCACATCCATCGAAGTATTCACATTTTTGCTACTCCTATCTTTCTACTATGATCCTTTCTAATAGCACATTCTGATCTATATAGTAGTGTTGGTTTAATGGTTTTTCGATAAAATGTATCCTTTTAATTTAAAGGCATACCTCAATCACATAATATTTTAGTAGCCGCTCTTCATTTTTGCGAGCCACACTTTATTCTATGAGTTGCATCTTGTTGGATGTCCCAACTCCTCTGAAATATAGACCCAAAGTATTTGAAAGATCCACTTGAAGTGCTTTCTTTCTCTTATAGCTTTATAGTGCCTCTCGTTATCTCGTTTGTGTTAGTTAAAATTACACTTAATCTACCCAGTCTTACTCCGACTTAATTTGAAACCTCGTGACCTTAACTCTTGTCTACATCAAGTACAACTTCTTAACCTGAATGTGGGTATCAATATGTTAGTTATTGTGGAAAATTTAACAGTCTTTAGCTTACCTTAAAGTGGATAAACAGAGTGAATTTTCTTTATTTAAATTTACTCTGTTTTAAGAGAAATGAATGTGCACTTCACTTTGCCTTTGCAAACACCTTTGCCTCTTGCTCGCCTCTTGCCTAGACTTCAGATTCCTTATCTTGTGAGTTTGGTTTATGCCTTTTGCGTCATTGATTAGGTATTCTTTTAATCATGTTCTTAACAAAAACCCCTTTTTGTATCTCATGCAAGCAGTCCATGGCATGGAGTACGGATATGGAGCGCATGATTTTCCCGCTAGTGGGGTTTTCGAAGTGGAACCAAGGAGTTGTCCGGGTTTTATGTACAGATGTTCAATACCAATGGGTCGAACGAGTATGTCACAATCTGAATTTCGAACTTTTATTGAAAGGGTTGCGTCTGAGTATCATGGAGATACTTATCATCTCATCACTAAAAATTGCAACCATTTCTCATATGACATTTGCTATAGATTGACTGGCAAAAAAATCCCTGGATGGGTCAACCGTCTTGCCCGAGCTGGTATGTGCTCAGCTTGCTTTCTTTATACTTTTATCTATTATTTTTGGGAGAAAAATTTTTTGGTTGGGAAGTATTCTTGTAACTGCTAAAAGCTCTTCAATGCATGCTTTCCGATAGGTGTTTGATTGTCTTGATATTTATGCTGCACTGAAAATTTCTTCCTCGAAGATAAACTTGGTTTTATTGACATGTCATATTCCCGTATTTGATTAATTTTTCACCTTGTGTTTTACTTCTTAGTCTGAACAGAGAATTCATTTCTCTTGTAAATCACCATTATTGATGTTTGATTGGCTTTAGGTTAGTTGTGCATGTATTGTATTTGTTCGGATCTATTTTTCATTATAGAGCAGCCAACTAGGAAACAACTCTTTTTGACATAGTCGTTACCATATGATATGTGCTTTAAGAGGAAAAAATATTGTCGTAAAGCATTACATGTTGAGGTTTTTGGTTTTCTAATATTTATGTTTCATCTCTTCAACAACTAAAATGATCATTTAGCCTTGACCCACCAGATGAACTGCTCATGACAAATGATACTAGCTCAAATGAATATTGTCTATTTGATATCGTATATGAGCATTGCCGTTTCCATTCGTGATTAGGATGAGCTTTTCTTGTTTTATTCTTTTATAACAACCATGTCAGGCTTCATAGCATGATCAACAATATTCAATTTGGCTGCATTTCAGGTGCCGTGTGTAGCTGCTTGCTTCCTGAAAGCCTGCAAGTAACAACTGTAAAACAGTCGCCCGAGTACTATGAATGCATAGGTATAACACTTAGTAGTCTCTTGAAAGTAGAGATTATCAAATTCGACCTAACCCACAAGCTCGGGCCAAGATGGCTCAAAAGCTTGGGATTTTGGCATGCAGGCTGATCTATGTGACCTGTTAAAAGTAACTGTTTTAAGTAGCTAATGAGTTTTAAATGTAATTCAGAAGACGGGATGGAATCATCCTCAGTGGGCACACATGAACACACGGAAAGTGAAGATACTGATCAAGACAAGGTTGTGCTGCTATCACCGAGACCAAGATGTTCTGATGTTTCCTTTATCAAGGAAATGGAAGAAGAAAAATGAATTAGATTCCGTTAGCTTCTTAGATGACTGCTTCTTGTTCATGGATTTTTTCGACAAAGTTGAAGGAAGATACTGAAGAGACCTCTACTCGAGAAGCTCGTGTAGTCTCCACTTATAACGATTTCAAAAAGTATTATACTTTTTGTATTTTTTAGCGTTTACCTTGTTGGTGTTGTATCGGTTTGACTTGTGATCGATTTCTTATTGAAATAGTGTTTTGCCCAACTGTAATATATTTGCTCCAAGGGCTGGTTTCTGACCCTTTGCCCTCCTGTGATGTGCTACCTTTTGGATTTTTACTTGTTCTTTGTGTAAGCCTAGTAATACCTGCAAGTATTTAATTACCAATTAAGTTATCAAGTTGTGGATACTTTATTATATGGATCCATTTGGTTCCCTAGTTAAGCAAGGATTTTGGTTCAAAAAAAAACTATTAATACGTTTTGACAATCCAACATGGATTATGGATACAAATCGAAAGAGGCGGAGAGCGGGGGACACAACTTATGTTTTTTTTCTTAGAAGTTATTATCGTTAACTCTAGTGAGAGACATCTTTAGGTGAGATGATCTATATAGAACTAAATGCAAAAGAAAGAATGTTTTATTATTTTCTCTAACTGTCGAATTTCTTATAAAATTTAAGGAGAAAATATCAATTAAAATAATCAAAGAAATAAAATGTTGCTTTTTTAATTTCTCAAAAAATCACCTTTAATTTTCTTAACAAAACACAAAACTTCAGATTTTCAATCCAAACACATAAATAAGATGAATATAAAAATATTAAATTTTATGAATTATAACAAATAATATGAATCTTAAAACACTAACTTTGTTACATAAAGCACCCACTTTATACCTTAAAACACTTACGTAAATCTACAAAGCAGATATTCAAAATAGTTACTTTGAGTAGGGGTGTTCATAAACGGGTATCCGGTAATTCGGTATCCGGTTAGTTGGTTACTTGTTTTGCCGGCCTATGTCTCGACCCGAGTTATCAAAGTACCCAGATCAATTAGGTCGGGACACTAGGTCTTGGTTTGATGATTCAAATTTAATTGTTAATACCAAAATGGTCGTAAAGTATCAAAATTGGTAAGAACATCAGATTCAATGTTCATTCCAAACAATAAATATCCGGAAAAGAAGGTAAAATCATAAACCAAAACAGTGACAACTGTTGTAATTGTTACTACACGATTCATCTTTTGAGGAGAACATCCATCAAAATCATTGTAAATAGATTGCACATTAAAAAGGCATACATATGCATTAGTCATGACTGGGATCAGATCACCACAAGCAAGTTCAAATTTGTCGTCGTTTAACTAATCAAGAGTCATCCTTAAAGCTTTGATCTTCCCTTCAATCTTGATCATGGCATGCACATTTCATTTGCATCTACTAAAGGGACAAAATTTCTAATCACTCCTACCATACTCATGTAAAAAGTAGAAAGTGAATTACTTTTTGCATAATGTGACAACAAATTTATAATTTACCCCTTTTAGAAGAACTTCAAATTAAAAAAAGGAAATCTAATTGAAGTGAGAATACCTCTTCAACACACTGTTAGAAACCATAAATTGTTGTACAGTAAATAGTAATGTAGTGCTCTTGGTGAAGCTTATGTTTTGTAGAAGTTGTACTCTAGGCTGATTAGATGATACTGGTGTCCATTGGTGTCGTTGCGCCGTGTTGAATCATGAATCGAACTATAATGTTGATCCAAATCAGCTCTTGAAACAGACCCTAAGCCCCAAACAACCCAGAAAAAACCCCAACAAACAGTCCAAATACCTCCCAAAATAGCCCGACCACCAATGAAAATACGAAAATCACTAGTTAACAATTGCTAACTAACAATTACATGATATTTAGGCTTCAAAATATATTATTTTTATGAAGAAGAGTGACAAAACCTATAATTATCCAAGATCGCTTCAACTGATCAAATGCAAAGTCTATTCACTTTCTTGATTTCCCTTTCCCTTTCCCATTTTATATACCAAACAACCCATAAGTACTATTAACTATCTAAATCAATCAAGATTTTCATAAGTTGTTGTAATGTTTGTAATACACCAATCACTGTTCACCGATATATCCTTCCCTAATGTTTAATTAGAATCTAGACAAAGTATAGCTTATGTTTCTAAATTAAATACAAAGAATATCCCATTGAGCACACTTACAATATGTCTCTACTCAGTACCTTCCAACTATGGGGTTCTTTGGTGGTGCACTCTTGTTGTGCATGGTATGGTGTGTGGTTCTTGATAAATGCATAAAGTATCCAATAGTAGTGATGTAATGATAATGCATAGAGTATTCCATAATAATGATGTAATGATGCTGTTGCCTACTGATAACCTGCTGGCTGCTGCCCCTGCTACTATCTTGATGCAAATGATCAATTCAATTCCAATGCTTTGAGCTACGCGTGAGTTGTACTGTCAGCTTGTCTGCCTGCTCACTTCCTTCACTTGCTGTCTCATGCTTAGACACAAACACATCTATTACTATATGAATCTCCTTTTTGGCAAATTTCCAGTTACCTGGAAGTCTCAAAAGTAAGAAATTGTATCCAAATATACCACTAAATTGTAATAAATAGTAAAGGAAATTGAATAAAGTGGTTTTGCTTACAATGGTGGCTTGGACACATCAACTATTGTCCTATAGTTGAGGTATATACATACTATTGTGTGTTACTTTGATATTTTAGGATTCTAGTTTCTTTAACCTGTTTAGAAGGTCCCGTGACAAAAAGAAAAAGATAAAGGAACATATTTAAAATTTAACATTCTGACGGATCTCATTGCAAGGAAATATTATCCATAACACTCTCATTCTGCCCTATCAGACTCGTACAACTACAACCTCATTCTTTGGAAGAAAAGTTACACAACATACCTCTCAGCCACAACACCACCATCAATAACTATAGCAGTAAAGAGAGGAATTACATAGAAAAACCAGCAACAAAGACAAAGACAAAAAACAGATAAAAGTTAAAGTATAATCTTAACAAATACTCCCCCGTCCCTATGATTTTGCACCTATTAGATATTGGGTGATATTTAGTAGAAAGTAAAATTTGGTTGGAGAATAAAACAAAAAACAAGTGGATGATTGGAATGAGTGGTTAAGATGAAGAGAGAAAATAAGTTTTTGGATGAGATTTAAAGATAGAAAGTGGCGCCATTGCCAAAAAAAAGTGCAATATGAGTGAGACAAACTAAAAAGAAAAAAAGTGCAAATTGAAAGGATATTAAAAAGTAAATAAAACAAGTAAAATAAATAATAAATAGGATAGAGTGATAGTCTTAAATTTTGTTTTGGAAAAGGAATTTGTTTGAAACACGGTTTTTCAGTCTCAGAGCTACAAAATGGATGCCAAGAACGGGAAATTTTTTGAATCCGTCGGAAATTTCTTCAGTAAAGATGATCAAATTCCATGGTGCGATTCTGATGTTGTTTCTGTAAGTGTTTTTTCAATCTTATTTCTTTCTTGACCTCATTCTAGGGTTCATTTCTTACTAAATTTCCTTGTTTATCCCTTTTCTCCTGTTTGACTCGCGTGATTTTTCTTTTCTATGCTATTGCTTTCATTGCCAGTTTTGTTTAATTTCTGATGTTTGCGAAGGATTGATTCTGATGTTGTAATTTATGGTGACTTTGAAAACCTGATTCGTACCATTTTCAATTGTTTGATTGCGATCAATTGAGATGTAGTGTCTTTTCAACTGAGTTATGTGCAAGAAGTGAGTGACGCAAGATATAAAAGCCCTCTCGGCTTCCACCGTTTTCGCTCGTTCCTTTTTGTAGTCTGATTCCTGAATCTCTCCCATTTTTAATCTTAATCATAATCTTGATTAGAGAAAAATGGGAAGTTCAAATGCAAATGGCGGGGGAGAACGAGGAGGAGCCTTAGCTAATGGTGGCGTTGGAGTGGTTGACAAAGGGGTTGATTATGCCAACTACTTTATCACTTACTCTTTCTTGTTTCATCAAAAACAAATGCTTACTGATCGTGTTAGAATGGATGCTTACTTCAACTCCATTTTTCAGAACAAGCACCATTTTCTTGGCAAGGTTTGCAATTTCCCCTTATTTTTAAGTTTCTGTTCTTATTTCTTTCTGCGCTTTGTCTTGATGTATACACCACTTTGTTGATTATTGTATATATAATTCAAGAATTCTGATTCTTGGATTGGTTTAATTTTTTTTAGCCATTTTGTGGGTTAGGAAACAATTGTGTGATGATTTGTTGTGTTCAACATTTACACTTTCCATGCTTGATTATACTTATACCAATAGAAGTGAAATTTTGAGGCATATGATTTTTCAATGATATTTGTACACTATGTTCTCACCTCCCAGAGTTTTTCTTGATTTTGTATATTGGTTATGGTTAGACTAGTAAAGGTTTATGGTTTTTCTAAAGCTTTTATGACTTTTTGTGGGATAAGAAACTAAGCAACTTAGGAGTACACATTTCGTGATGTTTTGATTCTATCGTTTTTAAGTTTGTTTTTTGTTTTGTTTTGATGGAGGTTTTTCAGCTGTATTGTAAATTGTAAATTGTAAATTGATGAAATTTATTTGGACTTTATTGTAAATTGTACATGCATAGCTAAATTGTATCTTTTTGAACTCGGAAACTTGAATCCAAGACGAGTAGGTATTCTTGATTGCTTAATGAATTTTTAATCTTGATACTTCTCATATTTATGCTAGACTGTGTTGGATGTTGGGACCGGGAGTGGTATTCTTGCAATTTGGTCTGCACAAGCTGGTGCACGAAAAGTCTATGCAGTAGAAGCTACAAAGATGTCTGAGCATGCTCGAAGTCTTGTTAAAGCAAATGGCCTTGAGGGCATTGTTGAAGTCATTGAAGGCTCCATGGAAGATGTCTCTCTTCCCGAAAAAGGTATTTATTTCTCGTTTGGTGATATCTATCCCTTCGGTTTTGAATTTTGATAAGTTAAATCTCATATAATTAATTATGTTATTTGGTTGAGCAGTTGATGTAATTATATCTGAGTGGATGGGGTACTTCCTTCTGCGTGAGTCTATGCTTGATTCTGTTATATGTGCTAGAGATAGATGGTTGAAGCATACAGGAGTCATGTAAGCGACAATTTTGCCTTCATTGTTTATAAGAATTTTAAGGTATTGGTTGTATTAAATGAGAACACATTGAATCTTTTATTGTGATAGTTTATATCCTCTTATAATATTACATCAAATCCAAACTATTAGTCCAAGCTTAGATTTTAGTTCATCCCAAAACAATACTCCACTTTTTAATGTAGTAAGCTGAAATTTGAAGAATTACCATATCATCCTAAATGGTAGCAGTTTGCTGGATCCTAAGAAAGATTCCCATGGCATGTTATGGCATGTTGTAACTTTTGTATTGAAGAATATATATGGTATTGTAACAAATATTAAAAGTACCTCGACTGAAGTGTGAATTGAAATGTGGCCAATCATTCAATGTCCCATAAGTTAGAAGCGGCCAAAATTCTTAACCAAACAAAAAAAATAGGGCAGGGGGGTTGACCTAAAACACTTCTCGTAATAAGTAACTCACATTTTTTTTTATAGTTAATATTTGATAATATTGTAATGAAAGGATTAAGGAATTAAAAAGTGGTATATAAAAAGAGCAAAGGTATGAAATATGGAATAATTCATTTGAAATAGATTGAGGATGAGTCGTGATTCATATTGGAGAGCCACAAGTCTCAGAAGTGTGTACAATCATTGTAATCTTTTTAGGTTACCATTCTTCTATATTTTACTTACGATCCATACACAATCGTAATTCATACACATTTTTCTACGATTTGATATACATTTGTATTGGAATCTTTATATTATCAAGGGAAATTATTAATGGTGCCCCTGAGTTTCGGCACCTTCTCAATGGTGCTCCTAAGTTTATTATTATTATTATTATTATTATTATTATTATTATTATTATTATTATTATTATAATAATAATAATAATAATAATAATAATAATAATTATTATTATTATTATTATTGATACCATCGTGTTATTGGATGTCTTAAAACCGTGAGCTTTTTAAATTTTTTTCGTCTAAAAACCTTAACGTTTTCCTTTTATCCTTTATTTTTCAATTTAAAACATAAAAAATTACTTCCCTACCACCTCCCTCCAGTTTCTTCTACGACGATCACCGCCAACCCTCCATGGCTCCATGCTTACCACCATCACCATCTCCTCCTCCTCTATCACCGCCTCTAATCAACCACTTCTTTCTAATTCAACACCACCAATTTGCAACCCAAACCCACCTGATTAACCATCACCACCTTTTCCTCCTCTGTCACCACTACCAATTACACCATATCCCAATCCCAATTCCATTTCCCAGTCACAGTCCCTTGTTCATTCTCGGGACAAGGGCATCACCGATCTTTCTTTATCATCTTCATCATGTTCTCTGAGTTTGAGACATTTAAGTTTTTTGCCTAATTTGTCAACACTATTTTCTTTATTCTAGGTTCATTGTTGTTCGAGGAGAACATTTAAATTGGAGGTGGTGATAGAGATGGTGATGAAGGAGGAGGAGGGGGAGGTGTTGGTGATGATGGTATGTATAGAGCAATAAAGGGTTGGTGGTAGGAGTGGAGGGGTGGTAGGGAAGTAATGTTTTCTTTTTTCTTTATTTTTTATGTTTTTAATTGAAAAAAAAGAAAAAAGTTAACAACGTTGAACGGTTTTGGACAGATAAAAATTTAAGAAAGGTTACGGTTATAAGGCGTTCAATAACACGGGGTACCATTGATAATAAAAAAACTAGGGACACCATTGATAACGTGCAGGGTCACCATTGATAATTTCCCTATTATCTATGGCTAATGTCGGTCCATAATAGATACTTTAGTTAGCGTGTAAGGGTGTATTCTTGAGAAGTGAAAGCAGTATTAGGGGTCTGTACGCCATATGTTTTCTTTTTAAGAGATTAAATACACAAAAATATGCTTTGAGAGTGGTTACTTTTAATCCTTTTACTCGTCTTGTCGGGGAAGGTTGCATCAAAGGTAAAGTGCCTTGGTTTGGCTTTCAAGCACCTAGATACTATCAGGGGACAATTTAGAGTATAGGATCTTTAGTTGCTCTCTACTAGGTTTATGGAGGAACTTGAAAATATCTTTTTCTAATAGTCCTAAGAAACTTACCCATGAGAGACACACCTAGACTTCGATACTCGATAACTTGTTGCTTCATCAATAGCAATAATTTCTATCATGACCATTACATTGCTAAATTGTTGACTTAAAGATCCATCGTGTGTGCTTTTGTAAGAGGGGGTTTTTTTGGAGAAACATTTTATGGTAAGATTTCAATGCAAAGCCCAAGTTGGATGTATGTTCGGTCATAGTCTCAAAATAAGCTTGTAGGCATGTGGAGCATTAAAGCCCAGGAAAATGCTTGATAGACAACTTGTTGATAAGAGGTGCCTCAGGGGCCAGATAAGAAACTTTATAAGGTGTTGATTTTCTTTCCTTTGCTCCTCCTGGGCAGGAGGTGCGCCTAGATGATGCACAACCTATTGCCTTAATGTTTCTTTTCTTAAGTATATGGTTATTGCATTTGACTTGTGTATATTTGGGACAACGCCTACGATTGTTTTTTGTTAGAAGAGGGGCATCTTCATGCAAAAGGCATACAAGTTTTGAAAATGTAAACAAAAAGGGATCTAGTAAATGTGGCATAAAGGATGATATATCCCTTGATATGGTAAAAAACAGTGTTTTTACACCTCTTCAACGCGGGAAATATAATCTTTACTACACAACCAATGTGACGAGATCCGACATTGTTTTTGTACTATGGTTTGAGACTTGTTTTTAAAAATTGCATGCCCTTTCTGACTTGTTGGTGAAAGTGGTCTTGTCGCAGACTTATTCTTATATAATAGATGTTTGTTATCTTTCTGCCTAATACAAATTCCTATAAAGTTGGTATAATAGGGTGATAACTTTCTGTTTAAGGGTTGGTGCTTTGGCAAGCTTGAAGTTGGTTTAGTCGTTCAGATGACTTTGCATTAAACAAATTGGTAGGGTTAATGTTCCAACCTACCAGTTGAGGTTTTTTTCTTGCAACATTCAGTGTTCACCCAAAAAGTAGTCTTGGATAGTTAGTTTGTAATATATGAAGATGGACCTGATTGCTTTGATTGCCTAAATAAATTGCTCTTTGGTGGCATGTATATAATGTATTTTGTTTGTTTAAATTGTTTTCAATACTAACTTTTGCCCTACCCATAAGAGAAGGATATGCTAGTCTGTTGGAAGTGTATTTTCAAGACTTCAAAATTTAAATAGGCAATTCTTGGTGGATTTATAAATCACATTGTTGTACCATTTTACATGTAGAAGTCTATTGTGAACTAGATGTGTATAATATATCTTTTATGTGTTTCATGACTCATGAGATTGTTATGCTCTAGCGTGTCATTCATGTTTAGACTTTCTGACGGGATGATTTTCGGAGTTGTAGGTACCCCAGTCATGCACGCATGTGGGTGGCTCCTATTACTTCTCATATATTAGATCAGAAAAGGAATCACTATGAAGGAGATATGGGCGAATGGTATTCTCTTATTGATGACACTAAGAGCTCTTATGGTGTGGACATGAGTATACTCACTGATCCATATAGAGAGGAGCAGTATAAACAATATCTACAGGTTTGTAGTAGGATTGTTTTGAAAGGGTTGATATTTACTTTCTTTACAAGACAACCGAGTATATTTGGTATTTTTAATGGCATTAGCATGATGAAAAAACCGCAACTATGTTTTTTTTTGAGGTTAAATGTGGATTCTTATTCTTTCATTATTTTTTTCTGTAATTATTTTGATAGCTGTTAGCCATTACTTTGGATTCAAACTTTCTGTTTTTACTCTGTTAATTTTTTTCAAATCATTTTATATATTTGTGGTCTGAAGTTGTTTTCCTTGAGACCTTAATTATTTCTTTTTTATACCGAGCAATTTGTTATATCATCACGATGAGGTTGGTGTTTTGTGGTCCATTACTCTGGTCTTCACCGTGTGCATTCGTGCACATCTGAAGAGTTGTATCGTTTTCTTGTGGCTGCTTGTCTTTCTTTTTTGGGAATTGTGGACTATTCAGATTCACACTTTCATAGTATTAACATGTTTCTAACTACGGTGCAGATGGTAAGTTTCTAGTCTCCTTAATGTGTTTCACCCTTGGCCTTATTTGGTATAAAGTAATAACCGAGAAATAGTTATGATTTTTGTGTTTAATGCATCTCAGTGATCCAGCACATCACATATGTTCATCTTTTTATTAATATGAAGTGCCCCCTGTACCACCTATGATGTAGTAGGTAATGCTAATTGCAGACTTCTGTGTTGTACAACCTTAATCCGGATCAAGTCATTGGAACAGCTGCTACTGTTAAGGAGATTGATTTATTGACTACCACAGTAGATGATATCCTGAAACTAAAAACTCAATTTAATTCATTGATCCAGCATAAGGATGTGACGTTCGTTGGATTTGGAGGCTGGTTTGATGTTCATTTCCGAGTGAGTTAAATTTTCTATTTGTAGCATTTTGGATAAGTCAAAAGTTTAATTGATATTGTTTTCTTTAAAATTATTAATTCCTGGTTCTGGTATCACAGGGGAGAAGTGAAAGCCCAACGATGAGTGAGATCGAGTTGACAACTGCACCTAGTCTTCAATATAACACGCATTGGGGTCAGCAAGTAAGTAGAGGAACACATTAGCGTACAATCATGTTTGAACTTTTTCTATGCTGTTTTTTGAACTTTAGACGATATAATCTATCTAATAATCAGTTGATCCTTCTCTTCTAACACGAGTCCCATTTTTTTTGTAACTATTCCTAAATCACTCTTAATTTATAAATTATTCTTTATTTATATGTCAATACGTAGATAAGTAAATTTTTTTTTGATTTGTCTCAATTTTAATTTTATTAATATCAACTTTCTATAATTTTCAATTCTAAACAATTTGTGATATTAAAGTTTGAATTAGTGCATTAGATAGTATGCATCGTTCAAAACTAACAAATATGTTTGGATAAAAATATTGGAGGAATGGACAAGTAGGGAAGGGGAAGGGGGGAAGGGAAAGGAAGGATAAGGAATAATAAGTAAAGTTTCCTTGTTTGTTTAAGAGGGAGAAGAGAAAACCCATTTTCTTTTCAAATCTTTTCACTTGTGGAGAGTTTTTGTCATCAACAAAATTAAGTGATTTTATCCCTTCTTTCCAAATCCATACCCTTTAAATTTGTTATCCAAACTAAGGAAATTGTATGCCGTTGATTCTTTCCCTTTCATTTCCTTCCAATTCCTTCCATCCGATCAAAGTTTAATGAGACTTATGTGCTTGAAGGGAAGGACTATGTATTTAAGCTCGAGTATTCTCTTGATTACCGTCACTAGTGTTGGCTTTTTATGAGTATTGATGGGCCTTAGCCTTGCACAATTTTATTGTTGGATGCCGCTTATTAGCTTCACTTTAGGAAGGAGATAAACAAAAGAATACTTTGCTGCCAAAGTGTGTACTCTGTAGGAGACATAATTAAACTTATTGCATAAGGAAGCACCGAAGCAAGAAACACTAGCAGCAAGTTTTGAGTAAAACTTACATTCTTGATAACTTGAGATATGTCAATTAAGTTTTTATCTTAAATTTAAAGTGTATTTATACTGGAGCGTCGCTGTTGGACAAATCATGTGATTTTCTTATAATCTGTCCCACAGTGTGCATTCAAGGTTATTATGTCAATTATGGTTGCCTCTAATGGTATTTATGATATTAAATGATGCTATTGCTACTACTGGAGCTGATCTTAATTTTTGGCGTCAATTATAGGTCTTCCTCTTCAATTCTCCCATCCGATGCAGTAAAGGAGATAATATAAATGTTTCTTTCTTGATGAATCGTTCTAAAGAAAACCATCGATTGTTGGAAGTTGAGCTTGGGGTTGAGGTCAAACTGGCTTCCGGAAGATCTCTCCAGCCGTTCCAAAAGAAGTACTTCATAGAGTGAGGATGGAATATGTAGCATTCTTCTTTCGAGTCTTACTAAAGGTAAACTTTCGTATGGTTTATGAATTGGAACTTTATAAGTCTTTCATTCTTTAATATATCGACATTGTCAGTGACATAATGCCGCTCCCAACCCTGGAATTGAAAAGCGTGGATGCTGCTTTGTGTCCCATATTCCAATGGGACTAAAGATCTATAATTCTTTGAATTCTGATTATAATGAACTCTTTCCTCTTTACCATTAGAATTGAATCAACAAGAAAGTTAATGAGTTTTTTAAGAAAAAAGTGGATAATGGTGATGAATGAAGAGAGAGAATGAATTGTGTGGATGAAATTAAAAGAGAGTTAAACCGTACAGATGAAATTAAAATAAAGTGGTGCGCCATTGTCCAAAAGTAGAAGTGATGCAAATTTAGTGTGATAGACCAAAATGACAAATGATGCAAACTTGAGTGGGACATAGGGAGTATAATAATAGGACTCAACCAATCATGTGCACTTTTAATTTATATATAGTTGCAAATTATATTTGTTACCAAGGGTCAACCGAAAATAATCTTATTTTTAGCACACTGACAAGGGTAAGGTTGTTTACAACTGACCCGCTAAACTCCACTTACATGGGAGTCATTTAATGGCATTGGGGTGATAGAATATTGCTGTCTTAGTATATAGGAATGTTGTTTTACATTTATCTGCTGCCTGTTGTACTCTCTTTGAGTTATAATCTCTGCATTCTTTATCTAGAGGTGCAACCGTCGAGAAGACACCTAGCAGAAGTCTGTTGCTGCGTTCAAACTTCCTGGGAAATGATCATAAAGTTACGGATGTTGTCATGTTGCCATTGTTTGATGCTTAAGAGGTCATAACTTGGAACCCTAAAGCCTTTGCCTTCTGTATCGTGGCTTAAGCAGAGCTTGCTAAACCAAGTTCTTCCTAATTTTCGTAACGAAAGACATGATACGTAACAAACCAATATTGATAGTAATGATAAGTGTTTTGAAGTTTTTATTGACAACCCCTTGGAGCATAATCTATATGGTGTTAGTCGATGACGATGACTAGGTGCCAATCCTCGAGCCATGATGAGCAATGGCCCTTGAATCATAATCATAATCATAATCATAATTATAATCTAACTGATTAGTTCATCAAGCAATTATAGTCATTTAATTGAGTAATAGACCTTCTATTAGATTTGAAGTAATAAAGAGGATCATCAATCTTTGAGTAACTAATACGTGCATGACCGTAAGGTGGATTTGGCTTTTACTTAACCGGTAAAGTTGTATATAATAATATAAATCTTTCTTTATATAAACTAAACAACTCATAACCTAGTACATATTCTTATGATCGAAATAACGTATACTTTTTAGTTTGTGTAAAAGAGACTATTTGTAATCCATGATATTATACATTAAAAATTTAAGAACATCACTGGTAATCTGGTATCAATATTCGGGCAAATAATTGGTGTAGGGCATGATTATGGTGACAATTTTCTTACAAGTAAATATTGCCACATATAGCTAAAACATTATATGTTATGTTAAAAAAGATGGAATTCTATGCCTTACAATGCTCACGCTCTATCTGTTCTGTTGTGAATGGGCTATGAATGTTGGGTTGAAAACAAGATCAAAGTAATGGTGAAAGAAAGCAAGAAAAACAGAGCACAAATGGAAACAAACACAACACACAAGATTATGAGGTATCTTAGGATACCTCCCCCTCAACAATGGTTTCTTATCATTAATGATTCAACAATACACTAATGATTCACCCCTCAAAGCTTTGATAACAACTTAAAAAAGCTTTTCTCACAAATACATAAACAAAGCAAGAAAACTCTCAACAAAGTGTTCTAACTTGTGTATGCCTCACTACTACTTTCTATGATGTTTAGAGTCCTTTTTATAGACCTAAAAACACCCCAGAACCTTCTAGAATAACATAGTACAATGGTGCTTGAAGCCCAAGCAAAACAAAGCAAAGACAAGTAACTCGGATCAAAGGACAGTGGCGTCAGAATGCTGCGTACTGTACACCGCTTGACCGAGCAAGGGTGCTCGACCTGGTCGAGCGAGTGCTGCTGGCCTTCTGGATTGATCGAGCAGAGCTGCTCGACTTTGCACTCGACCTCAGCTTGGTCGAGCCTGCTTCCATGCCATCCCATCTTCGAGTCTTTGCTTCCCCATTGCACTCCACTTCATTTGTGCACCACAAATCATCATCAATGCTCACATTAATGCATGACTTAGCTCCCTCATTGAGCATCCCATAACCATCATCAAAGCACATGATGTCTCCTACTTTGATCATTTCACCAAGTGATCCAAAGACTAAGTTATCACATTCCTTTGCCCTCACATTATCATCCTCAATGCAAGACAATGCGTAGGCTACGATGTGATCAAACTCGCCCTCTTCGACATGAGATTTCGGGCTTGACTCAACAATCTCCCCCTCAAGCCCAAATCTCTTACCAACACCAAGTGACCCGTTCTTAGGTGACTTGCACACATCCTTGTGGCCTAGGCAACCACTACCCACTTGTAACACATACAAGTTGTTTCTACTCTTTCTTCCCATCATAATCACTTTACCCCCTTTGATGACTTTTAACAACCCTCCTCTAGCTTCAAAAGTGCATCCCTTGGACTCCAACCTACCAAGTGATATGAGGTTGCAATCAAGCTTAGGAACAAACCTCACACCACCTAGTACTCTCTTGACACCATCATGTGTCACAATCTCCACTTCTCCCATACCTTCTACCTTCACCTTCTCATCATTAGGTAAGGACACAAGGCCTCCATCAAAATAGCTAATCTTAGCAAACTTCTTCCTCTCACAACAAACATGGAATGATGCACCAGAGTCAATCAATCATTCCCTCTTATGAGGCACTCTCCCTTCCACTAGAAGTGCTCCCTCATACTCTTCCTCATCAACAAAGCCTAGATTGGCACTCCCACTATTCTCTCCATCTTTTCTTCCATTTCTCAAGTCTCTCCCTCTCTTGAGATCTTCCTTCATCTCCTTGCACACAGATTGAATGTGCCCTTTCTTCTTACAATAGTAACACTCTTTGTTACTATAGTCATTTCTCACTTGACCCTTCCCCTTTGCTTGAAATCCCTCTTTAGACCTTCCTCTAGAGCTTTCCCCAAATAGAGCTTTACCATGACCCTTCTTCTCATCTCCTTCACCATGCCTCACCATGAACCTATCATTTTCTCTCAAAACGGCTAGGGCTTGATCAAAAGTGATTGTGTCTCTCCCAAGAAGCAAGGCTTGAACTACATTTTTGTAGCTCTTTGGAAGAGAAGCTTAGAGTAATAGTGTCTTCTCCATGTCCGAAAGCTTCTCATCGGCATTCAACAATTGGCACACCAATTGGTTGAATGTATTGATATGTTCTTGCATACTTGTATCCTCCTCCTTCATGAGTTGATAAAACTCCCATCTCAAGCACAACTTGTTGGTTAAAGACTTCGAAGCATACACCGCTTGAAGCTAATTCCAACAACACACCGGGGTCGGTCTCATCCCAGTAGTTATACTTGATTTCAAGTGCAATAGCAAGCCTAATGGAGCTCACCGCCTTCTTCTTCATTGCTACCCACTTCCCTTCATCCATTGTTGAGGGCTTACTCTTAGCAAGAGCCTCATCAATCCCTTGTTGCACCAACAAATTCATTATGGTGCTCTTCCAAGCCGAAAAGTTCATCTTCCCATCAAACAAGGGTATGTTGAACTTAGTACCATCACCCATCTTGCTTCCCTACCCAAGACTCAAACTTTTACCCACAAAACAACCCACAAATCTCACCTAAAGCTCTGATACCAATTGTTGTGAATGGGCTATGAATGTTGGGTTGAAAACAAGATCAAAGTAATGGTGAAAGAAAGCAAGAAAAACAGAGCACAAATGGAAACAAACACAACACACAAGATTATGAGGTATCTTAGGATACCTCCCCCTTAACAATGGTTTCTTATCATTAATGATTCAACAATACACTAATGATTCGCCCCTCAAAGCTTTGATAACAATAACAAAGCTTTTCTCACAAATACATAAACAAAGCAAGAAAACTCTCAACAAAGTGTTCTAACTTGTGTATGCCTCACTACTACTTTCTATGATGTTTAGAGTCCTTTTTATAGACCTAAAAACACCCCAGAACCTTCTAGAATAACATAGTACAATGGTGCTTGAAGCCCAAGCAAAACAAAGCAAAGACAAGTAACTCGGATCAAAGGACAGTGGCGTCAGAATGCTGCGTACTGTACACCGCTTGACCGAGCAAGGGTGCTCGACCTGGTCGAGCGAGTGCTGCTGGCCTTCTGGATTGATCGAGCAGAGCTGCTCGACTTTGCACTCGACCTCAGCTTGGTCGAGCCTGCTTTTTCCCATCTTCGAGTCTTTGCTTCCCCATTGCACTCCACTTCATTTGTGCACCACAAATCATCATCAATGCTCACATTAATGCATGACTTAGCTCCCTCATTGAGCATCCCATAACCATCATCAAAGCACATGATGTCTCCTACTTTGATCATTTCACCAAGTGATCCAAAGACTAAGTTATCACATTCTTTTGCCCTCACATTATCATCCTCAATGCAAGACAATGTGTAGGCTACGATGTGATCAAACTCGCCCTCATCGACATGAGATTTCGGGCTTGACTCAACATGTTCATTTAAAATAGCGGCATTTAAATTAGACGATGATATTTTAGGACATAGGAAGTACGAAGAATTAATCAATGAAAGCCTATAAAGGTCATGATACTTTGAGTTTCATTATTCCTTATGATTTCATTAAATAGCTAATCACACTCAAGAATCATACTAAAAACAGATTTACAAATGAGGTATTTAATATTTTTATTGTCCTTTTGAGTTTGCAAACTAATCACATTAGAACTCAAATATATGAGAGCTTTTTGATTCCTAGGATGCAAACTCAAAGGGAAAAAATAGATATTTATTAATAACTTGACATATAAAAAGAGATTTTGCTGAACTTGGAAATTTTGAAACGTATGTTTAAGTACTAAACCTGAGACTGCTATTTGCTACATAAGTAGTTAAGGATCTATCCTGCAGCTTGTTAGAATGGGATATTCTTATGAGTAGTTGTCTTAGTGTCCAATAAGACTACCTCAAATCAAGGAAATTATACATAAATAAATTGTATAATTTAGCCTATTCAACTCATGTTGGATGTCCCAACTCCTCTAAAATATAGACTCAAGGTATTTGAAGGATCCATTTGAAGTGATTTCTTTCTCTTATAGCTTTATAGTGCCTCTCGTTATCTCGTTTGTGTTAGTTAAAATTACACTTAATGTACTCAGTCTAACTCCGACTTAATTTGAAACCTCGTGACCTTAACTCTTGTCTACATCAAGTACAACTTGTTAACCTGAATATGGGTATCAATATGTTAGTTATTATGGGAAATTTAACAGTCTTTAGCTTACTTAAAGTTGATAAACTGAGTGAATTTTCTTTATTTAAATTTACTCTGTTTTAAGAGAAATGAATGTGCACTTCACTTTGCCTTTGCAAACACCTTTGCCTCTTGCTTGCCTCTTGCCTAGACTTCAGATTCCTTATCTTGTGAGTTTGGTTTATGCCTTTTGCGACATTGATTAGCTATTCTTTTAATTATGTTCTTAACAAAACCCCTTTTTGTATCTCATGCAAGCAGTCCATGGCATGGAGTACGGATATGGAGCGCATGATTTCCCTGCTAGTGGGGTTTTCGAAGTGGAACCAAGGAGCTGTCCGGGTTTTATGTACAGATGTTCAATACCAATGGGTCGAACAAGTATGTCACAATATGAATTTCGAACTTTTATTGAAAGGGTTGCGTCCGAGTATCATGGAGATACTTATCATCTCATCACTAAAAATTGCAACCATTTCTCATATGACATTTGCTATAGATTGACTGGCAAAAAAATCTCTGGATGGGTCAACCGTCTTGCCCGAGCTGGTATGTACTCAGCTTGCTTTCTTTATGTTTTTATCTATTATTTTGGGAGAAAAATTTGTAGGTTGGGAAATATTCATGTAGCTGCTGAAAGTTCTTCAATGCATGCTTTCTGATAGGTGTTTGTCTTGATATTTATGTTGCACTGAAAATTTCTTCCTTGAACATAAACATGGTTCTATTGACATCTCATATTCTCGTATTTGATTAATATTTCACCTTGTGTTCTACTTCTTAGTCTTAACGGAGAATTTATTTCTCTTGTAATTCACCATTATTGATGTTTGATTGGCTTTAGGTTAGTTGTGCATGTATTGTATTTGTTCGGATCTATTTTTCATTATAGAGCAGCCAACTAGGAAACAGATCTTTTTGACATAGCCGTTACCATATGATATGTGCTTTAAGAGGAAAAAATATTGTCGTAAAGCATTACATGCTGAGGTTTTTGTTTTCTAATATTTACGTTTCATTTTTTCGAGCTCAAATGAACTGCTCATGACTGATGATACTAGCTTAAATGAACATTGTCTATTTGATATCGTATATGAGCATTGCGGTTTCCATTCGTGATTTAGGATGAGCTTTTCTTGTTTTAGTAATTTATAACAATCATGTCAGGCTTCATAGCATGATCAACAATATTCAATTTGGCTGCATTTCAGGTTCCGTGTGTAGCTGCTTGCTTCCTGAAAGCCTGCAAGTAACAACTGTAAAACAGTCGCCCGAGTACTACGAATGCATAGGTATATCACCAAGTAGTCTCTTAAAAGTAGAGATTATTAAATTCGACCTAACCCACAAGCTCGGGCCAAAATGGATCAAAAACTTGGGATTTTGGCCTGCAGACTGATCTATATGACCTGTTATTTAGGGACAAAGTAATTGTTTTAAGTAGCTAATGAAGTTTTATATGTAATTCAAAAGACGGGATGGAATCATCTTCAGCAGGCACACATGAACACACGGAAAGTGAAGATACTGATCAAGACAAGGTTGTGCTGCTATCACCGAGACCCAGATGTTCTGACGTTTCCTTTATCAAGGAAATGGAAGAAGAAAAATGAATTAGATTCCGTTAGCTTCTTAGATGACTGCTTCTTGTTCATGGATTTTTTCGACAAACAAAGTTGAAGGAAGCTACTAAAGAGACCTCTACTCGAGAAGCTCGTGTAGTCTCCATTTATAACGATTTCAAAAAGTATTATTACTTTTTGTATTTTTTAGTGTTTACCTTGTTGGTGTTGTATCGTTGTGACTTGTGATCGTGTTCTTATTGAATTAGTGTTTTGCCCAACTCTAATATATTTGCTCCAAGGGCTGGTTTCTGACCCTTTGCCCTCCTGTGATGTGCTACCTTTTGGATTGTTACTTGTTCTTTGTGTAAGCCTAGTAATACCTGCAGGTATTTAATTACCTATTAAGTTATCAAGTTGTGGATACTTTTTTATATGGATCCATTTGGTTCCCTCGTTAAGCAAGGATTTTGGTTCAAAAAAGAAAACTTTTAATATGTTTTGACAATCCTACATGGATTATGGATACATATTGAGAGAGGCGGAGAGCGAGGGACACAACTTATGTTTTTTTCTTAGAAGTTATTATCGCTAACTCTAGTAAGAAAGATCATCTTTAGGTGAGATGATCTATATAGAACTAAATGCAAAAGAAATAATGTTTCATTATTTTCTCTAACTGTTGAATTTCTTATAAAATTTAAGGAGAAAATGTCAATTAAAATAATCAAAAAAATAAATGTAACTTTTTCAATTTCTCAAAAAATCACCTTTAATTTTCATGACAAAACTTGAACTTCAGATTTTCAATCCAAACACATAAATAAGATGAATATAAAAATATTAAATTTTATGAATTATAACGCATAATATAAATCTTAAAATACTAACTTTGTTACATAAAGCACCCACTTTATACCTTAAAACACTTACGTAAGATCTATATAGCAGATATTCAAAATAGTTACTTTGAGTAGGGGTGTTCATAAACGGGTACCTGGTAATTCGGTATCCGATTAGTTGGTTACTTGTTTTGCCGGCCCATGTCCCGGCCCGAGTTATCCAAGTAACCAGAACAATTAAGTCAGGACACTAGGTCTTGGTTTAATGATTCAAATTTAATTGTTAATACCAAAGTGGTCATAAAGTATCACAATTGGTAAGAACACCAGATTCAATGTTCATTCCAAACAATAAATATCCGGAAAAGAAGGTAAAATCATAAACCAAAACAGCGACAACTGTTGTAATTCTTACTACACGATTCATCTTTTGAGGAGAACATTCATCAAAATCATTGTAATTTGTAAATAGATTGCACATTAAAAAGGCACACATATGCATTAGTCATGACTAGGATCACCACAAGCAAGTTCAAATTTGCCGTCGTTTAACTAATCAAGAGTCATCCTTAAAGCTTTGATCTTCCCTTCAATCTTTCATGTAGCTCTTGATCATGGCATGCACATTTCATTCGTAACACCCCAAAATTTTAGGCACCTTTTAGAATTTAGTTTACCATAAAATGGTATTTTGTTAATGCTTATAATTTCCTTTAAACGAAAAATACTATGTTCAAAGCGGATAAAATAATAATAATAATAATAATAATAATAATAATAATAATAATAATAATAACATTAGTACCATTTAATAAAGGGCTTAACTATATTTATTAGACAATAAATAAATAATTAACTATTTTGATTTATGAATAGTAAGTGTACTATTTAGTACACGAATTGAAAGTAATATAAATTATTAGGCATAATAATAACTAAAATTATGTTAAATTGTTTAATTATAGACTAAAACCTTTCACTTCATATTCTCTCTTAATACTTCTAATTAATTATAATAATATTAAAATTTATGTCTATCAATCAATTAATAATAATATTTTAAAAAAAAAGAAATGTGTCAACCATATAAATTATTTATGAAGGGATGGCAATAATTTTGGTAATTGAAAACATAGAATTAAAGAGTCTTATAACTCTTAAAATTTAGAGCTAATTATAACTTTAATTGGTGGCTTATTAATGTTTAAGAAAAACCCATCACTTTATATTCTTATCCTTAATTATTTTTATAATAATTATTATGGTTTAAGAATGAAGAGTCATTCTTTTCCTTTTTGAAGGCATTATCATCACCCCATTTTAGTTAATGGTTGTTACTTTAACGAAAAAAGAAGTTTTTCTTTTACATTTTTTTTTGTTACAACAATTTATATATATAGTTATAATATGAGTTATTTTTTTATTCCATACAAATTTAGCTTGGGATAATAAACAAAAAATTATCGAAGTGGGAGATTTTAATCTTTTATCAAGATTGTATATTATGCAATTCATTATATTTTATCTAATTAGAATTGATTAAAAGGTAACTAGTTTATCCTCCCCTTTCTTATTTCACTTACAATGTTATTTTAATTATGTTGAATATTTAAATATAAAAAAAAAAAACAATGCTATGTCTAATTATTTTAGAGGCTAAAAATAATCCTTGTTAAATTAGTCTTATGTTATTGTGTGCTATAGTATATAAACTAAATGAACCGTGTAATTGAATTTTCAATGGTTTATGAATAAATTTAATAGAAATATTTGATAATGTATTAATAGATAAGTAATATTTCGGAAGTAAAGTAATTTAGAACAATTAATTTGTTAGAATTGGTAAAACTAGTTCGAGAATTTAAAAGATTTGGTAGTTAAATAAAATGTTAGTGTATGTTATTATTATTAATTTTTTTTTTTTTAGAAAAAAATTGATCAACTCACTTTTTGTTTGCTAGTTTACTAATATTAGTTTTACGTTATTTAAATAGAAAACCTGAAAAATTTGTAACTTCAAAAAAAAAAAGCCTGAAAAATTTGTTGGCTAATAAAATAGACATAAATTGAGTGAATATTTTACTTTTGATAGGATGAAAATGAGTATTATAATTTGTAGTATTTTATTTTGAGATTTGATAATTTTTTTTTAATTGTATTCTTATTTTTTTGAGATGTTAAGAGTGTTGTTGACATGGTTGTACTTTTGAATAGAATAATACTTTCATTAGTACTTCTTTGCCAAGAGTTAGAAATAGGGTTGACTTCTGTTGACTAAGTCAAATTTAGAGTTGACTTTATTTCCAAACTCAGACATTACTCATAACAATAGTTTTGGTATTTATATAAAAATTGGAATTATTAGTTGAAATTTTATGTTTTAAATTAAAAAAATTATTTGATAAAGTATATTTGTGTTAAGTATTTTAATGATGGTTCTGAGTGTAAGGCCTATTTTGGCATCTCATGAACGTTTGCGATGATGATTTTACATCGAAAGTTTTGAGTTTTATATATTTGTGAGAGTAAGGAGCCATAAGAATGTAAGGCCTGTTTTGGCATCTCTAAATGGTTAGAACATGCTACTGATGATATATATATATATATATATATATATATATATATATATATATATATATATATATATATATATATATATATATATATATATATATATATATATATATAGCTAGGGGAGAATTGGCCATTCTTAGACAGGTCTATTTTATTGACTGGGGTTCGCCTGGCAAACCTTAGGAGGTGTTAGTGTAAGGCCATCTTGTGGGCATCTGACACCGGCGTTCATTCCTTCTCCACTTGTTATTTATGTTTTGGAATTTTTGAAAACGTATATACTTATTTGATTTACTAAGTTATTTAAATTAACTTATGAACTTTATGCTGTTTGAAAGCTGTAATTGTTTTAAAGTTGTTTTTCACACGTTTATTGGTTTTTATTTGGATTTATATATTTGTATAACTAATTGATTGTTTAAACTTCTATGTAATTGAAAATGATATTGTTATGTGTTTTATGATTGGAAAGGACAGCTAGTTACTCCCCAATGATTGTGGATTTATATTTTACACAGATGATCGATGATTATATGGTCACTACCGTGTGGGCTGGAAGTGTGAGAGTGGACTCTAGGACTTTCTCTGCCACATGGTTTCTTGTTAGGTTTATAAGGTTTATTTTGTTCTTATTTCTTTAAGAGTATGTGACAACCGTCTAAAAGGCTTTTTCCGCAAACCTTTTCCTTGTTTAGAAAGACGGGTTGTTACATCATTTGCATCTTCTAAAGGGACATAATTTCTAATCACTCATACCATACTCATGTAAAAAGTAGAAAGTGAATTACTTTTTGCATGATGTGACAATAAATTTAAAATTTACCCCTTTTAGAAGAACATTAAATTAAAAAAAGGAAATTTAATTAAAGTGCGACTACCTCTGCAACACACTATTAGAAACTAGAAACTGTTTTACAGGCATGTAGTGCTCTTGGTGAAGCTTATGTTCTGCAGAAGTTGTTGTACTCTAGGCTGATTAGATGATATTGGTGTCCATTGGTGTAGTTGTGCCGTGTTGTATCATGAATTCAACTATAATGTTGATCCAAATAAGCTCTTGAAACAGACCCTAAAGGCCAAACAACCCAAAAAAACCCTCAACAAACAGTCCAACAACCTCCCAAAATAGACCCGACCACCAATGAAAATACGAAAATCACTAGTCCACAATTGCAAACAAACAATTACATGATATTTAAGCTTCAAAATATATTATTTTTATGAAGAAGAGTGACAAAACCTAGATTTAAGAAGAAAAAAGGATTACCTATTCTTATCCAAGATTGCTTCAATTGATTGAATCCAAAGTCTATTCACTTCCTTGATTTCCCTTTCCCTTTCCCATTTTTATATACCAAACAACCCTTAAGTACTATTAACTACCTAAATCAATCAAGATTTTCATAAGTTGTAATTTTTGTGATCCACCCATCAGTGTTCACCGATATATCCTTCCCTAATGTTTAACTAGAATCTAGACAAAGTATAGCTTATGTTTGTAAATTAAATACAAAGAATATCCCATTGAGCACACTTACAATACGTCTTTACTCAGTACCTTCCAACTATGGGGTTCTTTGGTGGTGCACTCTTGTTGTGCATGGTATGGTGTGTGGTTCTTGATAAATGCATAAAGTATCTAATAATAGTGATGCAATGATAATGCATAGAGTATTCTATAATAATGATGTAATGATGTTGCTGCCTACTGATAACCTGTTGGCTGCTGCCCCTGCTACTATCTTGATGCAAGTGATCAATTCTATTGCAATGCTTTGAGCTACGCGTGAGTTGTCAGCTTGTCTGCCTGCTCACTTCCTGCATTTGCTGTCTCATGCTTAGACACAAACACATCTATTACTATATGAATCTCCTTTTTGGCAAATTTTTAGTTACCTAGTCTAAAAAGTAATAAGAAATTGTATCCAAATATTCCATTAAATTGTACTCCCTCCAATTCACTTGTGTTGTCCCATTTAGGTTTGGCACAAATATTAAAAGTGAGTGGGGCTTTAATTTGATTAAATTAATTGTAAATGTGGTAGTTGAGTATTGGAAATTGTAAAAGTGGGGTTTTAATTTGATTAAATTAATTGTAAAGGTGGTAGTGGGGTATTGGAAATTGGAAAAATAGGGGTATTTAGGTAAAAAAAAAATAGACAAAAATGAAAATGAGACAATTGATGTGAATTGTCCCAATAAGGAAATGGAGGGAGAAATAAATAGTAAAGGAAATTGAATAAAGTGGTTTTGCTTACAATGTTGGCTTGGACACATCGGCTATTGTCCCATAGTTGAGGTATATACATACTATTGTGTGTTATTTTGATCTTTTAGGATTCTAGTTTCTTTAACCTGTTTAGAAAGTCCCGTGGCAAAAAGAAAAAGATAAAGGAACATATTTAAAATTTAACATTCTGACGGATCTCATTGCAAGGAAATATTATCCATAACACTCCCATTCTGCTCTATCAGACTCGTACAACTACAACCTCATTCTTTAGGAAGAAAAGTTACACATCACACCTAGAGGTGTTCATTCGGGTGATCGGGTCGGTTTCGGACGGGTGTCATTCGATTCGGTTGTATTTCGGATCGGTTATGTTTCGACTGTTTGTTATGACGGGTCGCACTCGGGTCGGGTCGGTTAGTCACGGATCGGTTAAAGATCGATAGTTTGAGCTATCGGGTTAGCATCGGTTCGGTGCCGGTTGACGTTCGGGTCGAGTGTTAATCGGTGTCAGGTTGTCATCGGTTAATAATTGGTTCGGTTTTGTCGGGTACAAATCGGGTTCGATTTTTTAGAAAACAACATTCGGCTACGTATTACTAATTACTATCGATCGAAAACAAAATAGTTAAAATGCAAATCAATTAGTGATCATTATTACTTTGTTACTTTTACATGTTTGACCGGAAATTAAAAATATAAAGTTCTATTAATTTTCATATAATACGATTAAAAGTGGTTAAATAAACATTGACCAGTGATTATTAGCTCTAAATATATGAAATCATGTATTTATTAGATTAACTAATAAAATATTGAATATAAGTATATCATACTTCTATGTTAAAAATTGGTTCAAATTTAAAGCAATTCGATCTAAAATTCATTCGGGTTAAGTCAGTTTTAGCCGGATCAAATTCGGTTTCGAGCATGATTCAGGTCGGATATTACTCGGGTCGGTCATTTTTAGATTCGGGTAAACTCGGTTAACGGTCATGTGTCGGTTACAAAACTCAGTTACAGTTCGGGTTCAACTTTCCCATTTTCGGTTATGTGCAAGAAGTGAGTTATGTGCAAGAAGTGAGTGACACAAGATATAAAAGCCCTCTCGGCTGCTACCGTTTTCGCTCGTTCCTTTTTGTAGTCTGATTCCTGAATCTCTCCCATTTTTAATCTTAATCATAATCTTGATTAGAGAAAAATGGGAAGTTCAAATGCAAATGGCGGTGGAGAACGAGGAGGAGCCTTAGCTAATGGTGGCGTTGGAGTGGTTGACAAAGGGGTTGATTATGCCAAATACTTTCGCACTTACTCTTTCTTGTATCATCAAAAAGATATGCTTTCTGATCGTGTTAGAATGGATGCTTACTTCAATTCCATTTTTCAGAACAAGCACCATTTTCTTGGCAAGGTTTGCAATTTCCCCTTATATTTTACGTTTCTGTTCTTATTTCTTCCTGCGCTTTGTCTTGATGTGTACACCACTTTGTTGATTATTATATATATAATTCAAGAATTCTGATTCTTGGATTGGTTTAATTGTTTTAGCCATTTTGTGGGTTAGGAAACAATTGTGTGATGATTTTGTGGGTTTAATTGGTTTAATTCTGATTCTACTTTTTAAAAGTTATTTTGGGCATCATATCTTGGTCAATGTGTTGTGATTTCAATTATTTTTGCAAGAATTACATTTGTTTGATTGCAAAAATGGTGAATACTAATTAGGGAGTGGATGTAATTGGGGATGTTAATGGGTTGGTATAAATTCACAGGTTTTGTAAGAGGGAAAAATATGCTTTGAGAATAAAAAAAGAGGAAAGGGGAGGGTATTAGAACAATTTATGTACCTTCAAAATTGGAAAAATTTGAGCGGAAATTTCGATAAGCCTTCTTCACCCTAATGTTGCTTGAATAGCATTTCATAAAATCTGATATGGAGTGTTAATGGGAAAGAAAGAAAATGTGAAGCTAGCAAAGAAAATGGAAAAACATAGCTATGAACCTTTTACCATCCATATTTTTCCATGTTCGGGCACGCAAACTAAGAAGCAAAAACTGACTTCGACAAAGCAGTCGTGAAAGAGAAGTTGTAAAAGTTGTAAAAGTTTCGATAAGCCTTAAGGAATGAATGCTTTTTATGATCACTAAGCAGTTTATGATCACAAGTGCTGTTTATGAATGCTTTTATGATCACTAAGCACACAATAGTACTATTTCTTTGCTTTTACACTTTCCATTTACACTTTCCATGCTTGATTATACTTTACCGTATTTGTACACTATGTTCTCACCTCCCAGAGTTTTTCTTGATTTTGTATATTGCTTATAGTTAGACTAGTAAAGGTTTATGGTTTTTCTAAAGCTTTTATGACTTTTTGTGGGATAAGAAACTAAGCAACTTAGGAGTACACATGTTTTGATGTTTTGATGTATTGTAAATTGTAAATTGTAAATTGTAAATTGATGAAATTTATTTGGACTTTATTGTAAATTGTACATGCATAGCTAAATTGTATCTTTTTGAACTCGGAAACTTGAATCCAAGACGAGTAGGTATTCTTGATTGCTTAATGAATTTTTAATCTTGATACTTCTCATATTTATGCTAGACTGTGTTGGATGTTGGGACCGGGAGTGGTATTCTTGCAATTTGGTCTGCACAAGCTGGTGCACGAAAAGTTTATGCAGTAGAAGCTACAAAGATGTCTGTGCATGCTCGAAGTCTTGTTAAAGCAAATGGCCTTGAGGGCACTGTTGAAGTCATTGAAGGCTCCATGGAAGATGTCTCTCTTCCCGAAAAAGGTATTTAGTTCTCGTTTGGTGATATCTATCCCTTCGGTTTTGAATTTTGATAAGTTAAATCTCATATAATTAATTATGTTATTTGGTTGAGCAGTTGATGTAATTATATCTGAGTGGATGGGGTACTTCCTTCTGAGTGAGTCTATGCTTGATTCTGTTATATGTGCTAGAGATAGATGGTTGAAGCATACAGGAGTCATGTAAGTGATAATTTTGCCTTCATTGTTTATAAGAATTTTAAGGTATTGGTTGTATTAAATGAGAACACATTGAATCTTTTATTGTGATAGTTTATATCCTCTTATAATATTACATCAAATCCAAACTATGAGTCCAAGCTTAGATTTTAGTTCATCCCAAAATAATACTCCACTTTTTAATGTAGTAAGCTGAAATTTGAAGAATTACCATATCATCCTTAATGGTAGCAGTTTGTTGGATCCTAAGAAAGATTCCCATGGCATGTTATGGCATGTTGTAACTTTTGTATTGAAGAATATATATGGTATTGTAACAAATATTAAAAGTACCTCAACTGAAGTGTGAATTGAAATGTGGCCAATCATTCAATGTCCCATAAGTTAGAAGCGGCCAAAATTCTTAACCAAACAAAAAAATAGGGCAGGGGGGTTAACCTAAAACAATTCTCGTAATAAGTAACTCACATTTTTTTATAGTAAATATTTGATAATATTGTAATGAAAGGATTAAGGAATTAAAAAGTAGTATATAAAAGAGCAAAGGTATGAAATATGGAATAATTCATTTGAAATAGATTGAGGATGAGTCGTGATTCATATTGGAGAGCCACAAGTCTCAGAAGCGTGTACAATCATTGTAATCTTTTTAGGTTACCATTCTTCTATATTTTACTTACGATCCATAGACAATCGTAATTCATACACATTTTCTACGATTTGATATACATTTGTATTGGAATCTTTATATTATCAAGGGAAATTATTAATGGTGCCCCTGAGTTTCGGCACCTTCTCAATGGTGCTCCTAAGTTTATTATATTTTATTATTATTTTTATTATTATTATTACTATTATTATTATTATTATTATTATTTTATTATTATTATTATTATTATTATTATTATTATTATTATTATTATTATTATTATTATTATTATTATTATTATTATTATTATTATTATTATTATTATTATTATTATTATTATTATTATTATTATTATTATTATTATTATTATTATTATTATTATTATTATTATTATTATTATTATTTTATTATTATTATTATTATTATTATTATTATTATTATTATTATTATTATTATTATTATTATTATTATTATTATTGATACCATCGTGTTATTGATGTCTTACAACCATGAGCTTTTTAAATTTTTTTCGTCTAAAAACCTTAACGTTTTTCTTTTATCCTTTATTTTTCAATTTAAAACATAAAAAATTACTTCCCTACCACCTCCCTCCAGTTTCTTCTACGACCATCACCGCCAACTTTCCATGGCTCCATACTTACCACCATCACCATCTCCTCCTCCTTCTCATCCTCCTCTATCACCGCGTCTAATCAACCACTTCTTCCTAATTCAAAACCACCAATTTGCAACCCAAACCCACCTGATTAACCATCACCACCTTCTCCTCCTCTATCACCACCGCCAATTACACCAAATCCCAATCCCAATTCCATTTCCCAGTCGCAGTCCCTTGTTCTTTTTCAGGACAAGGGCATCACTGATCTTTCTTTATCATCTTCATCATGTTCTTTGAGTTCGAGACATTTAAGTTTTTTGCCAAATTTGTCAACACTATTTTCTTTATTCTAGGTTCATTGTTGTTTGAGGAGAACATTTAAATTGGAGGTGGTGATAGAGATGGTGATAAAGGAGGAGGATGGGGAGGTGTTGGTGATGATGGTATGTATAGAGCAATAAAGGGTTGGTGGTTATGGTGGTAGAAGGAGTGGAGGGGTGGTAGGGAAGTAATGTTTTCTTTTTTCTTTGTTTTTAATTGAAAAAAAAGAAAAAAGTTAACGATTTTGAACGGTTTTGGACAGATAAAAGTTTTAAAAAGGTTATGGTTATAAGGCGTTTAATAACATGGGGTACCATTGATAATAAAAAAACTTAGGGACACCATTGATAACGTGCAGGGTCACCATTGATAATTTCCCTATTATCTAATGTCAGTCCATAATAGATACTTTAGTTAGCGTGTAAGGGTGTATTCTTGAGAAGTGAAAGCAGTAGGGGTCTGTACGCCAGATGTTTTCCTTTTAAGAGATTAAATACATAAAAATATGCTGTGAGAGTGGTTACTTTTAATCCTTTTACTCGTCTTGTCGGGGAAGGTTGCATCAAAGGTAAAGTGCCTTGGTTTGGCTTTCAAGCACCTAGATACTATCAGGGGATAATTTAGAGCATAGGATCTTTAGTTGCTCTCTACTAGGTTTATGGAGGAATTTGAAAATGTCTTTTTCTAATAGTCTTAAGAAACTTACCCATGAGAGACACACCTAGACTTTGATACTCGATAACTTGTTACTTCATCAACATCAATAATTTCTATCATGGCCATTACATTGCTAAATTGTTGACTTAACGATCCATCATGTGTGCTTTTGTAAGAGGGGTGTTTTTTGGAGAAACATTTTGTGGTAAGATTTCAATGCAAAGCCTAAGTTGGATGTATGTTTGGTCATAGTCTCAAAATGAGCTTGTAGGCATGAGGAGCATTAAAGCCCAGGAAAATGCTTGATAGACAACTTGTTGATACGAGGTGCCTCAGGGGCCAGATAAGAAACTTTATAAGGTGTTGATTTTCTTTCCTTTGCTCCTCCTTGGCAGGAGGTGCGCCTAGATGATGCACAACCTATTGCCTTGATGTTTCTTTTCTTAAGTATATGGTTATTGCATTTGACTTGTGTATATTTGGGACAACGCCTACGATTGTTTTTTTTAGAAGAGGGGCATCTTCATGCAAAAGGCATACAAGTTTTGAAAATGTAAACAAAAAGGGATCTAGTAAATGTGGCATAAAGGATGATAAACCCCTTGATATGGTAAAAAACAGTGTTTTTACACCTCTTCAACGCGGGAAATATAATCTTTACTACACAACCGATGTGATGCGATCCGACATTGTTTTTGTACTATGGTTTGAGACTTGTTTTTGTACTATTGCATGCCCTTTCTGACTTGTTGGTGAACGTGGTCCTGTCGCAGACTTATTCTTATATAATAGATGTTTGTTATCTTTCTGCCTAATACAAATTCCTATAAAGTTGGTATAATAGGGTGATAACTTTCTGTTTAAGGGTTGGTGCTTTGGCAAGCTTGAAGTTGGTTTAGTCGTTCAGATGTCTTTGCATTAAACAAACTGGTAGGGTTAATGTTCCCACCTACCAGTTGAGGTTTTTTTCTTGCAGCATTCAGTGTTCACCCAAAAAGTAGTACTGGATAGTTAGTTTGTAATATATGAAGATGGACCTGATTGCTTTGATTGCCTAAATAAATTGCTCTTTGGTGGCATGTTTATATGGTATTTTGTTTGATTAAATTGATTTCAATACTAACTTTTGCCCTGCCCATAAGAGAAGGATATGCTAGTCTGTAGGAAGTGTATTTTCAAGACTTCAAAATTTAAATAGGCAATTCTTGGTGGATTCCAAAATCACATTGTTGTACCATTTTACATGTAGAAGTCTATTGTCAACTAGATGTGTATAATATATCTTTTATGTGTGTCATGACTCATGTGATTGTTATGCTCTAGCGTGTCATTCATGTTTAGACTTTCTGACGGGAAGATATTCTGACTTGTAGGTACCCCAGTCATGCACGAATGTGGGTGGCTCCTATTACTTCTGATATATTAGATCAGAAAAGGAATTGCTATGAAAGATTTATGGGTGAATGGCTTTCTTTTGTTGATGACACTAAGAGCTCTTATGGTGTGGACATGAGTATACTCACTGATCCATATAGAGAGGAGATGTGGAAATACTTTCTACAGGTTTGTAGTAGGATTGTTTTGAAAGGGTTGATATTTACTTTCTTTACAAGACAACTGAGTATATTTGGTATTTTTAATGGCATTTAGCATGATGAAAAAACCGCAACTATGTTTTTTTTTGAGGTTAATGTAACAGAATGCTACTGTTACAATGTAAATTCTGCCCAAGAATTACTGAATTTCTGCCCAAGAAAGTATTAAAAGACACTAACAAGATTAAACAAGCAATAATTTCAAAAAAAAAAAAAAAGATTAAACAAGCAATATAGGGAAGTGTTCGAGCCACTCCCAAGCTCCTTAAAGAATAATACCTCTTTATGGATTATTAGACAAAACTTACAAATGATTAGAATGTCCCTATATATGGGTATGGGACTCTATGATTACATCACTTTTTCCTAGGTATGGGACACACAAGATATAAGGCCCTTACAATTTATTTATTTCTAATTAAACGCTACCCGTTCTAATTAAACGCTACCCGCTCCTTTCTTGGCCCGTTTCCTTTGGTACGTAATTAGGACCGGTTTAGCCGGTTGCCCATGTGTTACAGTTAAATGTGGATTCTTATTCTTTAATTATTTTTTTCTGTAATTATTTTGATAGCTGTTAGCCATTACTTTGGATTCAAACTTTCTGTTTTTACTCTGTTAATTTTTTTCAAATCATTTTACAGATTTGTGGTCTGAAGTTGTTTTCCTTGAGACCTTAATTATTTCTTTTTTATACCGAGCAATTTGTTGTATCATCACGATGAGGTTGGTGTTTTGTGGTCCATTACTCTGGTCTTCACCGTGTGCATTCGTGCACATCTGAAGAGTTGTATCGTTTTTTTGTGGCTGCTTGTCTTTCTTTTTTGGGACTGTGGACTATTTAGATTCACACTTTCACAGTATTAACATGTTTCTAACTACAGTGCAGATGGTAAGTTTCTAGTCTCCTTAATGTGTTTCACCCTTGGCCTTATTTGGTATAAAGTAATAACCGAGAAATAGTTATGATTTTTGTGTTTAATGCATCTCAGTGATCCAGCACATCACATATGTTCATCTTTTTATTAATTTGAAGTGCTCCCTGTACCACCTATGATGTAGTAGGTAATTCTAATTGCAGACTTCTGTGTGGGACAACCTTAATCCGGATCAAGTCATTGGAACAGTTGCTACTGTTAAGGAGATTGATTTATTGACTACCACAGTAGATGATATCCTGAAACTAAAAACTCAATTTAATTCATCGATCCAGCATAAGGATGTGACGTTCGTTGGATTTGGAGGCTGGTTTGATGTTCATTTCCGAGTGAGTTAAATTTTCTATTTGTAGCATTTTTGATAAGTCAATAGTTTAATTGATATTGTTTTCTTTAAAATTATTAATTCCTGGTTCTGGTATCACAGGGGAGAAGTGAAAGCCCAGCGATGAGTGAGATCGAGCTGACAACTGCACCTAGTCTTCAATATAACACGGATTGGGGTCAGCAAGTAAGTAGAGGAACACATTAGCGTACAATCATGTTTGAACTTAATCTATGCTGTTTTTTGAACTTTAGACGATATATTTTATTTAATAATAAGTTGATCCCTCTCTTCTAACACACGAGTCCCATTTTTTTGTCACTATTCCTAAATCACTCTTAATTTATAAATTATTCTTTATTTATATGTCAATACATAGGTATGTAAATTTTTTTTGATTTGTCTCAATTTTAATTTTATTAATATCAACTTTCTATAATTTTCAATTCTAAACAATTTGTGATATTAAAGTTTGAATTAGTGCATTAGATAGTATGCATCATTCAAAACTAACAAATATGTTTGGATAAAAATATTTGAGGAATGGACAAGTAGGGAAGGGGAAGGGGGGAAGGGAAAGGAAGGATAAGGAATAATAAGAAAAGTTTCCTTGTTTGTTTAAGAGGGAGAAGAGAAAACCCATTTTCTTTTCAAATCTTTTCACTTGTGGAGAGTTTTTGTCATTAACAAAATTAAGTGATTTGATCCCTTCTTTTCAAATCCATACCCTTTAAATTTGTTATCCAAACTAAGGAAATTGTATGCCGTTGATTCTTTCCCTTTCATTTCCTTCCAATTCCTTCTATCCAATCAAATTTTAATGAGACTTATGTGCTTGAAGGGAAGGACTATGTATTTAAGCTCGAGTATTCTCTTGATTACCGTCACTAGTGATGGGCCTTAGCCTTGCACAATTTTATTGTTGGATACCGCTTATTAGCTTCACTTTAGGAAGGAGATAAACAAAAGAATACTTTGCTGCCAAAGTGTGTACTCTGTAGGAGACATAATTAAACTTATTGCATAAGGAAGCACCGAAGCAAGAAACACTAGCAGCAAGTTTCGAGTAAAACTTACATTCTTGATAACTTGAGATATGTCATTTAAGTTTTTATCTTAAATTTAAAGTTTATTTATACTGGAGCGTCGCTGTTGGACAAATCATGTGATTTTCTTATCATCTGTCCCACAGTGTGCATTCAAGATTATTATGTCAATTATGGTTGCCTCTAATGGTATGTATGATATTAAATGATGCTATTGCTACTACTGGAGCTGATCTTAATTTTTGGCGTCAATTATAGGTCTTCCTCTTCAATTCTCCCATCCGATGCAGTAAAGGAGATAATATGAATGTTTCTTTCTTGATGAATCGTTCTAAAGAAAACCATCGACTGTTGGAAGTTGAGCTTGGGGTTGAGGTCAAACTGGCTTCTGGAAGATCTCTCCAGCCGTTCGAAAAGAAGTACTTCATAGAGTGAGGATGGAATATGTAGCATTCTTCTTTCGAGTCTTAGTAAAGGTAAACTTTCGTATGGTTTCTGAATTGGAGTTTTATAAGTCTTTCATTCTTTAATATAATCGACATTGTCAGTGACATAATGCCGCTCCCAGCCCTGGAATTGAAAAGTGTGGATGCTGCTTTGTGTCCCATATTCCAATGGGACTAAAGATCTATAATTCTTTGAATTCTGATTATAATGAACTACTTCCTCTTTGCCATTAGAATTGAATCAACAAGAAAGTTAGAGCTTTTTAAGAAAAAAGTGGATAATGGTGATGAATGAAGAGAGAGAATGAATTGTGTGGATAAAATTAAAAGAGAGTCAAACCGTACAGATGAAATTAAAATAAAGTGGTGCGCCATTGTCCAAAAGTAGAAGTGATGCAAATTTAGTGTGATAGACCAAAATGACAAAGGATGAAAACTTGAGTGGGACATAGGGAGTATAATAATATGACTCAACCAATTATGTGCACTTTTGATTTATATATAATTGCAAATTATATTTGTTACCAAGGGTCAACCGAAAATAATCTTATTTTTAGCACACTGACAAGGCTAAGGTTGTTTACAGCTGACCCGCTAAACTCCACTTACATGGGAGTCATTTAATGGCATTGGGGGTGATAGAATATTGTTGTCTTAGTATATAGGAATGTTGTTTTACATTCATCTGCTGCCTGTTGTACTCTCTTTGAGTTATAATCTCTGCATTCTTTATCTAGAGCTGCAACTGTCGAGAAGACACCTAGCAGAAGTCTGTTGCTGCGTTCAAACTTCCTGGGAAATGATCATAAAGTTACGGATGTTGTCATGTTGCCATTGTTTGATGCCTAAGAGGTCATAACTTGGAACCCTAAAGCCTTTGCCTTCTGTATCGTGGCTTAAGCAGAGCTTGCTAAACCAAGTTCTTCCTGATTTTCGTAACGAAAGACATGATACGTAACAAACCAATATTGATAGTAATGATAAGTGTTTTGAAGTTTTTATTGACAACCCCTTGGAGCATAATCTATATGGTGTTAGTCGATGACGATGACTAGGTGCCAATTCTCGAGCCATGATCGTTCTAAGAATGAGCAATGGCCGTTGAATCATAATCATAATCATAATCATAATCTAACTGATTAGTTCATCAAGCAATTATAGTCATTCAATTGAGTAATAGACCTTCCATTAGATTTGAAGTAATAAAGAGGATCATGAATCTTTGAGTAACTAATACGTGCATGACCGTAAGGTGGATTTGGCTTTTACTTAACCGGTAAAGTTGTATATAATAATATAAATCTTTCTTTATATAAACTAAACAACTCATAACTTAGTACATGTTCTTATGATCGAAATAACGTATACTTTTTAGTTAGTGTAAAAGAGACTATTTGTAATCCATGATATTATACATTAAAAATTTAAGAACATCACTGGTAATCTGGTATCAATATTCGGGCAAATAATTGGTGTAGGGCATAATTATGGTGACAATTTTCTTACAAGTAAATATTGCCACATATAGCTAAAACATTATATGTTATGTTAAAAAAGATGGAATTCTATGCCTTACAATGCTCACGCACTATCTGTTCATTTAAAATAGCGGCATTTAAATTAGACGATGATATTTTAGGACATAGGAAGTACGAATAATTAATCAATGAAAGCCTATAAAGGTCCTGATACTTTGACTTTCATTATTCCTTATGATTTCATTAAATAGCTAATCACACTCAGGAGTCATACTAAAAACAGATTTACAAATGAGGTATTTAATATTTTTATTGTCCTTTTGAGTTTGCAAACTAATCACATTAGAACTCAAATATATGAGAGCTTTTTGATTCCTAGGATGCAAACTCAAAGGGAAAAAATAGATATTTATTAATAACTTGACATATAAGAAGAGATTTTGCTGAACTTGGAAATTTTGAAACGTATGTTTAAGTACTAAACCTGAGACTGCTATTTGCTACATAAGCAGTTAAGGATCTATCCTGCAGCTTGTTAGAATGGGATATTCTTATGAGTAGTTGTCTTAGTGTCCAATAAGACTACTTCAAATCAAGGAAATTATACATTAATAAATTGTATAATTTAGCCTATTCAACTCATGTTGGATGTTCCAACTCCTCTGAAATATAGACCCAAGGTATTTGAAAGATCCACTTGAAGTGATTTCTTTCTCTTATAGCTTTATAGTGCCTCTCGTTATCTCGTTTGTGTTAGTTAAAATTACACTTAATCTACTCAGTCTTACTCCGACTTAATTTGAAACCTCGTGGCCTTAACTTTTGTCTACATCAAGTACAACTTGTTAACCTGAATGTGGGTATCAATATGTTAGTTATTGTGGAAAATTTAACAGTCTTTAGCTTACCTTAAAGTGGATAAACAGAGTGAATTTTCTTTATTTAAATTTACTCTGTTTTAAGAGAAATGAATGTGCACTTCACTTTGCCTTTGCAAGCACCTTTGCCTCTTGCTTGCCTCTTGCCTAAACTTTAGATTCCTTATCTTGTGAGTTTGGTTTATGCCTTTTGCGACATTGATTAGCTATTCTTTTAATTATGTTCTTAACAAAACCCCTTTTTGTATCTCATGCAAGCAGTCCATGGCATGGAGTACGGATATGGAGCGCATGATTTCCCCGCTAGTGGGGTTTTCGAAGTGGAACCAAGGAGCTGTCCAGGTTTTATGTACAGATGTTCAATACCAATGAGTCGAACAAGTATGTCACAATTTGAATTTCGAACTTTTATTGAAAGGGTTGCGTCTGAGTATCATGGAGATACTTATCATCTCATCACTAAAAATTACAACCATTTCTCATATGACATTTGCTATAGATTGACTGTCAAAAAAAATATCCTGGATGGGTCAACCGTCTTGCCCGAGCTGGTATGTGCTCAGCTTGCTTTCTTTATACTTTTATCTATTATTTTTGGGAGAAAAATTTTTAGTTTGGGAAGTCTTCTTGTAGCTGCTGAAAGTTCTTCAATGCATGCTTTCCGATAGGTGTTTGATTGTCTTGATATTTATGTTGCACTGAAAATTTCTTCCTCGAAGATAAACTTGTTTTATCGACATCTCATATTCCCGTATTTGATTAATTTTTCACCTTGTGTTCTACTTCTTAGTCTGAACGGAGAATTCATTTCTCGTGTTTGATTGCTTTAGGTTAGTTGTGCATGTATTGTATTTGTTCGGATCTATTTTTCATTATAGAGCAGCCAACTAGGAAGCAGATCTTTTTGACATAGTCGTTACCATATGATATGTGCTTTAAGATGAAAAAATACTGTCGTAAAGCATTACATGCTGAGGTTTTTGGTTTTCTAATATTTATGTTTCTTCTCTTCAACAACTAGAATGATCATTTAGCCTTGACCCACCAGATGAACTGCTCATGACAGATGATACTAGCTCAAATGAATATTGTCTATTTGATATCGTATATGAGCATTGTCGTTTCCATTCGTGATTAGGATGAGCTTTTCTTGTTTTATTCTTTTATAACAACCATGTCAGGCTTCATAGCATGATCAACAATATTCAATTTGGCTGCATTTCAGGTGCCGTGTGTAGCTGCTTGCTTCCTGAAAGCCTGCAAGTAACAACTGTAAAACAGTCGCCCGAGTACTATGAATGCATAGGTATATCACTTAGTAGTCTCTTGAAAGTAGAGATTATCAAATTCGACCTAACCCACAAGCTGGGGCCAAGATGGCTCAAAAGCTTGGGATTTTGGCCTGTAGGCTGATCTATGTGACCTGTTAAAAGTAACTGTTTTAAGTAGCTAATGAGTTTTAAATGTAATTCAGAAGACGGGATGGAATCATCCTCAGTGGGCACACATGAACACACGGAAAGTGAAGATACTGATCAAGACAAGGTTGTGCTGCTATCACCGAGACCAAGATGTTCTGATGTTTCCTTTATCAAGGAAATGTAAGAAGAAAAATGAATTAGATTCGTTAGCTTCTTAGATGACTGCTTCTTGTTCATGGATTTTTTCGACAGACAAAGTTGAAGGAAGCTACTGAAGAGACCTCTACTCGAGAAGCTCGTGTAGTCTCCATTTATAACGATTTCAAAAAAAGTATTATACTTTTTGTATTTTTTAGCATTTACCTTGTTGGTGTTGTATCGTTGTGACTTGTGATCGTTTTCGTATTGAATTAGTGTTTTGCCCAACTGTAATATATTGGATTTTTACTTGTTCTTTGTGTAAGCCTAGTAGTACCTGCAGGTATTTAATTACCAATTAAGTTATCAAGTTGTGGATACTTTATTATATGGATCCATTTGGTTCCCCAGTTAAGCAAGGATTTTGGTTCAAATAAAAAACTTTTAATATGTTTTGACAATCCAACATGGATTATGGATACATATTGAGAGAGGCGGAGAGTGGGGGACACAACTTATGTTTTTTTTTTCCTTAGAAGTTATTATCGCTAACTCTAGTGAGAAAGATCATCTTTAGGTGAGATGATCTATATAGAACTAAATGCAAAAGAAAGAATGTTTCATTATTTTCTCTAACTGTCGAATTTCTTAACAAATTTGAGGAGAAAATGTCATTTAAAATAATCAAAGAAATAAATTGACCTTTTTCAATATCTCAAAAAACACCTTTAATTTTCTTGACAAGTAATAAAACTTCAGATTTTCAATCAAAACACATAAATAAGATGAATATAAAAATATTAAACATTACGAATTACAACACATAATATGAATTTTAAAACACTAACTTTGTTAATTGTTACATTAAGCACCCACTTTATACCTTAAAACACTTACGTAAGATCTATAAGGCAGATATTCAAAATAGTTACTTACGAGTAGGGATGTTCATAAACGGGTACCCAATAATAGTGATGTAATGATAATGCATAGAGTATTCCATAATAATGATGTAATGATGTTGTTGCCTACTGATAACCTGTTGGCTGCTGCCCCTGCTACTATCTTGATGCAAATGACCAATTCAATTCCAATACTTTGAGCTACGCGTGAGTTGTCAGTTTGTCTACCTGCTCACTTCCTACATTTGTTGTTTCATGCTTAGACACAAACACATCTATTACTATATGAATCTCCTTTTTGGCAAATTTCCAGTTACCTGGAAGTCTAAAAAGTAAGAAATTGTATCCAAATATTCCACTAAATTGTAATAAATAGTAAAGGAAATTGAATAAAGTGGTTTTGCTTACAATGGTGGCTTGGACACATCAACTATTGTCTCATAGTTGAGGTATATACATACTATTGTGTGTTACTTTGATATTTTAGGATTCTAGTTTCTTTAACCTGTTTAGAAGGTCCTGTGAGAAAAAGAAAAAGATTTAGGAACATATTTAAAATTTAACATTCGGACGGATCTCATTGCAAGAAAATATTATCCATAGCACTCCCATTCTGCCCTATCAGACTCATACAACTACAACCTCATTCTTTAGGAAGAAAAGCTACACAACACACCTCTCAGCCACAAGGCCCACAACACCATCAATAACTATAGCAGTAAAGAGAGAGATTACATAGAAAAACCAGCAACAAAGGCAAAGACAAAAACACAAGTTAAAGATAAAAATATAATCTTAACGGATATTAAAAGGTAAATAAAACAATTTTGTTTTGGAAAAGGAATACCTTTGAATTTTCTAAGAATAGAATAATTAGATTTTGTAAAAATTAGTAAATCACCCATGAAACACAAGATTGAGTAGTGAGTGACACAAGATATAAAAGCCCTTAGCCCTAACCCTTCTAGCCTCTCGGCTTCTACCGTTTTCGCTCGTTCCTTTTTGTAGTCGGATTCCTGAATCTCTACCATTTTTAATCTTAATCTTAATTAGAGAAAAATGGGAAGTTCAAATGCAAATGGCGGGGGAGAACGTGGAGGAGCCTTAGCCAATGGTGGCGTTGGAGTGGTTGACAAAGGGGCTGATTATGCCAACTACTTTTGCACTTACTCTTTCTTGTATCATCAAAAAGATATGCTTTCTGATCGTGTTAGAATGGATGCTTACTTCAACTCCATTTTTCAGAACAAGCACCATTTTCTTGGCAAGGTTTGCAATTTCCCCTTTTATTTTAAGTTTCTGTTCTTATTGCTTGCTGCGCTTTGTCTTGACGTATACACCACTTTGTTGATTATTATTAAATATATAATTCCAGAATTCTGATTCTCGGATTGGTTTAATTGTTTTAGCTATTTTGTGGGTTAGGAAACAATTGTGTGATGATTTGTTGTGTTCAACATTTAAACTTTCCATGCTTATTTTACTTTACCAATGAAAGTGAAATTTTGAGGCAATGATTTTTATTTAGACCTAACTAAATAAAAAACTATTGATTTTCAATGTTTATGATTCGACCAATGTTTAGGCATGACCATAAGCGTATCACTCACGTTGCCCCGATCGTGACCGTTTGTACACTATGTTCTCACCTCCCAGAGTTTTTCTTGATTTTGTATATTGGTTATGTTTAGACTAGTAAAGGTTTATGGTTTTTCTAAAGCTTTTGTGACTTTGTGGGATAAGAAACTAAGCAACTTAGGAGTACACATTTCATGATGTTATTGATTCTATCGTCTTTAAGTTTGTTTTTTTTGTTTTGATGGAGGTTTTTTAGCTGTATTCCTTTATATTTGATGAAATTTATTTGGACTTTAGGGGTAGGGGGGGGGGGGGGGGTTGGGTGGGTTTGGCAAGATGGATTTTGAGGAAGGGAATGAGACTTTATTTCAAAAATAAGTCTAAGTCTTTGTTTGTTTAGGGGGAATGGGAATAGGAAATGAGATTAAAATGGAGGAAAGTACCCAAGAAAAATGTCTTGGGACTTTGATTCTATATCTTTCTTCTAAGTCTCTACCATAACAAACAAGAGATGAGACTTTCTTATTTTAAAAGTCTCAACTTAAAAGTCTCATTTCCTTAAACCAAACACCCCCTTACTGTAAATTGTACATGCATAGCTAAATTGTATCTTTTTGAACTCGGAAACTTGAATCCAAGAAGAGTAGGTGTCTAAGTATCCAAACCAGTAATTTTTCTTTTTTTGAAAATTTTCATTTTTTTCTATAAGAAACTTGGGGGTTGGGGATATTGTGTTATAAAGTCCTGATGTGTCCAATCTATTTTGGATTGTTCGAAATCCAACATTAATGCTTCAGAGCCTCGTTATTTTACTTAGAATAGTCACATGAATTGTTTTTGTATATTCCTATGGGTTGTAATGGGGTTTGGGACAATATTAAATTTATTAAATCATTTTAATGCGTTTTTTTTGCAAAGCAGGCCATACTTTTAGTTTTACTTTGTTGGGATGAGGCAACAATTGATCCCTAAAGGAGTGTCTTTTTCGTGATTAACCTCAAAATGTTTATAATATTGCTTATTGAATTTGAAATCTTGATACTTCTCATATTTATGCTAGACTGTGTTGGATGTTGGGACTGGGAGTGGTATTCTTGCAATTTGGTCTGCACAAGCTGGTGCACGAAAAGTCTATGCAGTGGAAGCTACAAAGATGTCTGAGCATGCTCGAAGTCTTGTTAAAGCAAATGGCCTTGAGGGCATTGTTGAAGTCATTGAAGGCTCCATGGAAGATGTCTCTCTTCCCGAAAAAGGTATTTATTTCTCGTTTGGTGATATCTATCCCTTCGGTTTTGAATTTTGATAAGTTAAATCTCATATAATTAATTATGTTATTTGGTTGAGCAGTTGATATAATTATATCTGAGTGGATGGGGTACTTCCTTCTGCGCGAGTCTATGCTTGATTCTGTTATATGTGCTAGAGATAGATGGTTGAAGCATACAGGAGTCATGTAAGTGATAATTTCGCCTTCATTGTTTATAAGAATTTTAAGGTATTGGTTGTATTAAATGAGAACGCACTGAATCTTTTATTGTGATAGTTTATATCCTCTTATAATATTACATCAAATCCAAACTATTAGTCCAAGCTTAGATTTTAGTTCATCCCAAAATTATCTCCACTTTTTAATGTAGTAAGTTGAAATTTGAAGAATTACCATATCATCCTTAATGGTAGCAGTATGCTGGATCCTAAGAAAAATTCCCATGGCATGTTATGGCATGTTGTAACTTCTGTATTGAATAATATATATGGTATTGTAACAAATATTAAAAGTACCTCAACTGAAGTGTGAATTGAAGTGTGGCCAATCATTCAATGTCCCATAAGTTAGAAGCAGCCAAAATTCTTAACCAAATAAAAAAATAGGGCAGGGGTTAACCAAAAACAATTCTCGTAATAAGTAACTCACATTTTTTTTATAGTAAATATTTGATAATTGATAATATTGTAATGAAAGGATTAAGGAATTAAAAAGTTGTATATAAAAAGAGCAAAGGTATGAAATATGTAATAATTCATTTGAAATAGATTGAGGATGAGTCGTGATTCATATTGGAGAGCCAGAAGTCTCTCAGAAGCGTGTACAATCATTGTAATCTTTTTAGGTTACCATTCTATATTTTTCTTATGATCCATACACAATCGTAATTCATACACATTTTTCTACGATTTGATATACATTTGTATTAGAATCTTTATATTATCTAGGAAAATTATTAATGGTGCCCCTGAGTTTCGGCACCTTCTCAATGGTGCTCCTAAGTTTATTTTATTTAATTATTATTATTTTTTATTATTATTAATGATACCATCGTGTTATTGGATGTCTTACAACCGTGAGCTTTTTAAATTTTTTTTTCGTCTAAAAACCTTAACGTTTTCTTTTATCCTTTATTTTTCAATTTAAAACATAAAAAATTACCTCCCTAACACCTCCCTCCAGTTCTTCTACGACCATCACCACCAACCCTCCATGGCTCCATGCTTACCACCATCACCATCTCCTCCTCCTTCTCATCCTCCTCTATCACCGCCTCTAATCAACCACTTCTTTCTAATTCACACCTCCAATTTGCAACCCAAACCCACCTGATTAACCATCGCCACCTTCTCCTCCTCTATCACCATTCACCACTACCAATTACACCAAATCCCAATCCCAATTCCATTTCCCAGTCACAGTCCCTTGTTCATTTTCAGGACAAGGGCATCACCGATCTTTCTTTATCATCTTCATCATGTTCTCTGAGTTTGAGACATTTAAGTTTTTTGCCTAATTTGCCAACACTATTTTCTTTATTCTAGGTTCATTGTTGTTCGAGGAGAACATTTAAATTGGAGGTGGTGATAGAGATGGTGATAAAGGAGGATGAGGGGGAGGTGTTGGTGATGATGGTATGTATAGAGCAATAAAGGGTTGGTGGTTATGGTGGTAGAAGGAGTGGAGGGGTGGTAGGGAAGTAATGTTTTCTTTTTTCTTTATTTTTATGTTTTTAATTGAAAAAAAAAAGAAAAAAGTTAACGACTTTGAACGGATTTGGACAGATAAAAATTTAAAAAAGGTTACGGTTATAAGGCGTTCAATAACACGGGGTACCATTGATAATAAAAAAACTTAGGGACACCATTGATAATGTGCAGGGTCACCATTGATAATTTCCCTATTATCTAATGTCAGTCCATAATAGATACTTTAGTTAGCGTGTAAGGGTGTATTCTTGAGAAGTGAAAGCAGTAGGGGTCTGTACGCCAGATGTTTTCCTTTTAAGAGATTAAATACATAAAAATATGCTGTGAGAGTGGTTACTTTTAATCCTTTTACTCGTCTTGTCGGGGAAGGTTGCATCAAAGGTAAAGTGCCTTGGTTTGGCTTTCAAGCACCTAGATACTATCAGGGGATAATTTAGAGCATAGGATCTTTAGTTGCTCTCTACTAGGTTTATGGAGGAATTTGAAAATGTCTTTTTCTAATAGTCTTAAGAAACTTACCCATGAGAGACACACCTAGACTTTGATACTCGATAACTTGTTACTTCATCAACAGCAATAATTTCTATCATGGCCATTACATTGCTAAATTGTTGACTTAAAGATCCATCATGTGTGCTTTTGTAAGAGGGGTGTTTTTTGGAGAAACATTTTATGGTAAGATTTCAATGCAAAGCCTAAGTTTGATGTATGTTTGGTCATAGTCTCAATATGAGCTTGTAGGCATGAGGAGCATTAAAGCCCAGGAAAATGCTTGATAGACAACTTGTTGATACGAGGTGCCTCAGGGGCCAGATAAGAAACTTTATAAGGTGTTGATTTTCTTTCCTTTGCTCCTCCTGGGCAGGAGGTGCGCCTAGATGATGCACAACCTATTGCCTTGATGTTTCTTTTCTTAAGTATATGGTTATTGCATTTGACTTGTGTATATTTGGGACAACGCCTACGATTGTTTTTTTTAGAAGAGGGGCATCTTCATGCAAAAGACATACAAGTTTTGAAAATGTAAACAAAAAGGGATCTAGTAAATGTGGCATAAAGGATGATATATCCCTTGATATGGTAAAAAACAATGTTTTTACACCTCTACAACGTGGGAAATATAATCTTTACTACACAACCGATGTGATGCGATCTGACATTGTTTTTGTACTATGGTTTGAGACTTGTTTTAAAAAATTGCATGCCCTTTCTGACTTGTTGGTGAAAGTGGTCCTGTCGCAGACTTTATTCTTATATAATTGATGTTTGTTATCTTTCTGCCTAATAAAAATTCCTATAAAGTTGGTATAATAGGGTGATAACTTTCTGTTTAAGGGTTGGTGCTTTGGCAAGCTTGAAGTTGGTTTAGGTCGTTCAGATGTCTTTGCATTAAACAAACTGGTGGGGTTAATGTTCCCACCTACCAGTTGAGGTTTTTTTCTTGCAGCATTCAGTGTTCACCTAAAAAGTAGTACCTGGATAGTTAGTTTGTAATATATGAAGTTGGACCTGATTGCTTTGATTGCCTAAATAAATTGCTCTTTGGTGGAATGTATATAATGTGTTTTGTTTGATTAAATTGATTTTAATACTAACTTTTGCCCTGCCCATAGAGAAGGATATGCTAGTCTGTAGGAAGTGTATTTTCAAGACTTCAAAAATTAAATAGGCAATTCTTGGTGGATTCCAAAATCACATTGTTTGTACCATTTTACATGTAGAAGTCTATTGTCAACTAGATGTGTATAATATATCTTTTATGTGTGTCATGACTCATGAGATTGTTATGCTCTAGCGTGTCATTCATGTTTAGACTTTCTGACGGGAAGATATTCTGACTTGTAGGTACCCCAGTCATGCACGCATGTGGGTGGCTCCTATTACTTCTGATATATTAGATCAGAAAAGGAATCACTATGAAGGAGCTATGGGCGAATGGCATTCTTTTGTTGATGACCCTAAGAGCTCTTATGGTGTGGACATGAGTATACTCACTGATCCATATAGAGAGGGAGCAGAAGGAAATACTATCTACAGGTTTTGTAGTAGGATTGTTTTGAAAGGGTTGATATTTACTTTCTTTACAAGACAACTGAGATATTTGGTATTTTTAATGGCATTTAGCATGATGAAAAACCGCAACTATGTTTTTTTTGAGGTTAAATGTGGATTCTTGTTCTTTCATTATTTTTTTTCTGTAATTATTTTGATAGCTGTTTAGCCATTACTTTGGATTCAAACTTTCTGTTTTTACTCTGTTATTTTTTTCAAATCATTTTACAAATTTGTGGTCTGAAGTTGTTTTCCTTGAAAACTTAATAATTTCTTTTTTATACCGAGGAATTTGTTGTATCATCACGATGAGGTTGGTGTTTTGTGTTCATTACTCTGGTCTTCACCGTGTGGCAATCGTGCACATCTGAAGAGTTGTATCTTTTTCTTGTGGCTGCTTGTCTTTCTTTTTTGGGACTACGGACTATTTAGATTCACACTTTCACAAGTATTTAACATGTTTCTAACTACATATGCAGATGGGTATGTTTCTAGTCTCCTTAATGTATTTCACCCTTGGCCTTATTTGGTATAAAGTAATAACCGAGAAATAGTTATGATTTTTGGGTTTAATGCATTCAAAGTGATCCAGCACATGACATATGTTCATCGTTTTATTAATATAAAGTGCCCCCCTGTGGAACAACTATGATGTAGTAGGTTATTCTAATTGCAGACTTCTCTGTGGAACAACCTTAATCCGGATCAAGTCATTGGAACAGCTGCTACTGTTAAGGAGATTGATTTATTGACTACCACAGTAGATGATATCCTGAAACTAAAAACTCAATTTAATTCATCGATCCTGCATAAGGATGACTTTCGATGGATTTGGAGGCTGGTTTGATGTTCATTTCCGAGTGAGTTAAATTTTCTATTTGTAGCATTTTGATAAGTCAAAAGTTTAATTGATATTGTTTTCTTTAAAATTATTAATTCCTGGTTCTGGTATCACAGGGGAGAAGTGAAAGCCCAGCGATGAGTGAGATCGAGCTGACAACTGCACCTAGTCTTCAATATAACACGCATTGGGGTCAGCAGTAAGTAGAGGAATATTTAGCGTACATCATGTTTGAACTTTTTCTATGCTGCTGTTTCAACTTAGATGGTATAATCTATCTAATAATCAGTTGATCCCTCTCTTCTAACACACGAGTCCCATTTTTTTTGTCACTATTCCTAAATCACTCTTAATTTATATGTCATTACATAGCTAAGTTAAATTTTTTTTTGTCTCAATTTTAATTTTATCCAATCAACTTTCTATAATTTTCAATTCTAAACAATTTGTGATATTAAAGTTGAATTAGTGCGTTAGATAGTATGCATCGTTCAAAAACTAACAAATATGTTTGGATAACAATATTGGAGGAATGGACAAGTACGGAAGGGGAAGGGGGGGGGGGGGGGGGGGGTGGAGGGAAAGGAAGGATAAGGAATAATAAGAAAAGTTTCCTTGTTTAAAGAGGGAGAGACCCATTTCTTTTCAAATCTTTTTCACTTGTGGAGAGTT
>JAAKBH010000514.1:0-226186 GCA_019776075.1 Amaranthus palmeri
AGTTTTCAATTTCCAAACACTATCTTAGCTTAATCCTTTTGTGTAATATTTTGCAATTTGGAATTCTTCAACCATTGGTGTATTCCCATTGAAGCTTTTGGAAGTTATTGATTGTGATTCATCAAATTCATCTTGTTCATCAAAGAGTAATTTCTATACTTACTTTATTGGTTTGAATTCATGCTAATTAGTGATTGTTGTCTTTGGCTTCATAAGTTTATGCTTGTGTTATTCAACTATTTGCACTCATATTGTTAGAATACTCTAGTTAAATTCATTCATCCATGTTTATTAGCTTAAGTGCAATCCATAACTTTAATATGAACATGAGTGAGTAGTTGTTTTGGCTTAGGTTAGGCATGATTACCATGTATATAGTTTAAATTGCTATCTTGACCTTTGACATTGGTTGTGTTGTTTATGGTTTAACATAGATTTTGCTATCTGTTTAGTGTCGTTGACTGAGGGCGCGAGTCGATTTTTAACGATAATCTATGCTAAAAGTTGAATCATCTCCATGAGAATAGGTAGATGTTTTGATTGGAAATAATGAATGTGTGCTTCATGTCTTAATCTATGCTTAGCTCCATGAGAATAGGTAGTTAAGTATGTTTTAGGAAGCTATTGTTGCTCAAGAGAGAACATTCGTAATTAAGATACGTTCTTCCTCATAACAACCCATAAACATGACCTTAGGTTGAAGTTAGTAAAGACTACCATGGTGAGAAAGCCTAACCTATGCCTATTTAGCTAATTGATTGTGTTCGTTGTGTTTTTTTTGCCTTAGTTCATTGTGTTGTTAATTACTTTTATGTTTTGCTTTTAATTCTAATTACTTGCTTTATTTAGTTCTATCTCCAAACACCATTTTATACGTTTTTGAGCTCGCTAATCGATTGAGAAACCATTGACATAACCCCCACTCCCTGTGGATTCGACCCGTACTTGCCGTCGTACTAAACTACGCCGTGCACTTGCGGTATTACATTTGAAGGACGTAAAGTCTCGATCAAGTTTTTGGCGCCGTTTGCCGGTGAGTGGCGACTTTGTAATTGTTTTTCTTGATTAGTTAGTTCATTGTTCTTTACCACTTTGAATTGTTTTCATATTTCTTTTCTTCACTTTGCACTTGACCCCGATTTTTGAGTGTGTAGTGTATGCAAACTAGGTCTCAAGGACAAGAAAACCTTGTGCCTTTAAATCCAGAAATTGGGAGAAGGAGAAGAAAGAGAAGGAAACAACGAAAAATGGCGGAAGAACACCCAAAAATCCCTTCGGGAGTATGCCATGCCCGATGGTAGTCTAGGGTCGAGTATTGTCCAACCGACCATCACAGCCGCAAATTATGAGATCAAGCCAGCTTTCTTTCAATTCATCGCTCAGAATCAGTTTGCCGGCACTGAGATGGAGAATCCAAACGACCACCTAGACGAGTTCGTGAACAAATGTGGCACTGTCAAATATCAAGGGATTTCCGATGAGCAAATGAAGCTGATTTGTTTTCCTTACTCACTCCGTGGTGAAGCAAGAGATTGGTTAAGATCCGAAGGGCCCAAACAAGTATCGCACTTGGGAGGCATTATCCAAAGCTTTCCTTGCTCGATTCTTTTCACCAGCCAAGACAGCTAACTGCGCAATGACATCACTTCTTTCCGTCAAAAAGATGGTGAAGCATTATATGAGGCTTGGGAAAGATACAAAGGGTTACAAAGGAAGTGCCCGCATCATGGAATCCCAGATTAGCTCTTAATTCAGAATTTCTACAATGGTCTTAGGGACGAGATTCAGATTTCAGTTGATGCTGCAGCTGGAGGACATTGATGGCTAAAACACCCGAAGTAGCCAAGCAGATAATCGAGGAAATGTCTTCAAATTTCCATTGGAGAGATAAAAGGAATTACCAAGAAAGGTGGCAAATATGAAGTAGATGCACTAATCGCCATTCAAACTTCTGTCCATGCTTTGACAAGGAGAATGGACCAGTTAAGTGTTGGGAACACTTTGAAGGCTTGTGAAGTATGCGGAATCCAAGGTCATTCCCCATCGGAGTGTGGCAGCAGCAGAATCTTCATCAAGTCAGCAGGTTAATGCAGTGTACAATCAAGGAAAGCCACCATTCAACCCATACTCCAACACCTACAATGAAGGTTGGAAACATCATCCCAACTTTTCATACAAAAATCCCAATGCAGCATTAAACCCACCATCATATCACCAACCTCCACCATCATACCAACAACCCCCAGGATTTCCAAGACCTCCTCCACCAAACCCACCGCAAAAAATCAAATTTTGAGTCCATGATGGAGAACTTCATAGCCACTCAGTCCAAGATCAATGCCGATACCTCTAGTGCCATCCAGCAGATTCAAGCACACAATAAATCATTGATAATCAGATGGCACAGATGGCGCAACAGTTGAGCAACCTTTCCAGACCGAGTGGACAACTGCCAAGCAACACCGAGAAAAATTCCTTCTGGGCATGTAAATGCAGTTACACTAAGAAGCGGCACCACCTATGATCCTCCACCAATGGTTGTTGATAATGAAGAGGGAGAGGCGGTCATAGAGGAAGAAGCACCAAAGGAGGGGGAAAAGGTAGAACAACCAGCACCTACGCCAGAGAAAAGGAAAGAGCCCACTACCAATGTATACGTACCTCCTGTTCCTTCCCACAAAGATTAGCGCGTCGCAAGCTTGAAGAGAAATATGGGAAATTTTTAGAGGTTCTGAGTAAGCTCGAGATAAACATTCCTTTCATAGATGCTATCAAGGAAATGCCTTCTTACGCAAAATTTCTTAAGGAGGTATTATCCAACAAGAGGAAGCTGCCAGAAAACGGGTGTAGAAACACTAAGAGGAGAATGCAGCGCTATTCTAGAGTGTAAGGTGCCGAAAAAGGAAGCAGACCCTGGAAGTTTCACCATTCCTGTCAAATTTGGTGAAGTTTTGGTAATAAAGCACTTGCTGATTTGGGAGCTAGTGTGAGTATCATGCCGCTATCTTTATGCAAGAGGATCAATGCGGACATCAAGCCAACAAGGATGTCTTTTGCAGCTAGCCGATAGATCAGTAAGGTTTCCAGTTGGAGTTGTTGAAGATTTGCCAGTTCAAATAGGGAAGTTCTATGTCCCTTGTGATTTTGTGATCATGGATATTGTTGAAGATCACGCCATACCCATCATTCTTGGGAGAGATTTCTTGAAAACTGCGCGGGCTGTTTTTGATGTCTTCAATGGCAAGCTCACATTGAATATCTTGGGGGAGAATGTTGAGTTTCATCTTTCCTCGATGATGAAAGGACCCGCCGATGAATCATTGTGCAGAGCAGAAGTTGCAAGAGTTGAGATTATGCACCCACAGTATGATGACCCTCTGAGGTCAGTTTTAGAAGGAATTGAGGATAGAAAATGCTTAGAGGCTGTAAGTTGGAGAAAAACTGTTAGATGAACCAGATTTCTACATGGAACCAGTAAAGGAAACAGTTTTGCAGGCTTCAGTGATGGTTAAAAAGGAGAGATCCACGCCTCCTCAGGTAGATCTTAAACCCCCTTCCTTCTTCATTAAAGTATGCTTATTTAGGAGAAAATGAAACTTATCCAGTAATTGTTAATGCTGAATTAAATAATACCCAACTTGACCAATTGATTGCATTGATTAAAAATTATAAAAGTGTCATAGGGTACTCAATTGATGATATTACTGGTATAAGTCCATCTTTTTGCATGCATAGAATTTTTCTTGATGATGATCATGCCACATCTATAGAACCTCAAAGGAGATTGAATCCTAATATGAAAGATGTTGTGAGAAAAGAGGTTCAGAAATTACTTGATGCAGGTATAATCTACCCTATCTCTGATAGTAGGTGGGTTAGCCCCGTGCAAGTAGTGCCCAACAAGGGTGGCATGACCGTTATTAAGAATGATAAAGGTGAGTCGGTATCCACTAGAACTGTTACGGGTTGGAGAATGTGCATAGACTACAGAAAATTGAACAAAGCAACCCGTAAAGATCATTTCCCCTTACCTTTTATAGATCAAATGTTGGAACGTTTGACAAACCATTCATATTTCTGCTATTTGGATGGATACTCTGGATTTTTCCAGATTCCTATCCATCCAGATGATCAGGAAAAGACCACCTTCACTTGTCCCTACGGGACCTTTGCATATCGAAGGATGCCCTTCGGTCTCTGCAATGCCCCCGCCACGTTCCAAAGATGCATGATGGCCATTTTTTCTGATTTTATTGAAGATTTTATGGAAGTGTTCATGGATGATTTTTCTGTGTACGGAACATCTTTCGAGGCATGCTTAAGCAACCTCGAAAGAGTGCTCCGTAGGTGCGAGGAGACCAACCTCACCCTAAACTGGGGAAAAATGCCATTTTATGGTACAACAGGGTGTAGTGTTAGGTCATGTTATCTCTAATAGGGGCATTGAGGTTGATAAAGCGAAAGTAGAGGTCATAGAGCGTTTGCCTCCTCCCTCTGATGTTAAGGGAATACGGAGTTTTCTTGGTCACGCTGGTTTTTACCGGAGGTTTATCAAGGATTTCTCCAAGATTGCTAGGCCTCTAACTGAGCTTCTCGCCAAAGATGCCCCGTTCTTGTTTACTAATGATTGTCTTGAAGCTTTTAGCAGGTTGAAACAGGCTCTTATTTCTGCTCCTATTATCCAACCACCGCATTGGAGTCTCCCCTTTGAGATTATGTGCGATGCAAGCAATTATGCAGTAGGGATTGTTTTGGGTCAAAGGAAGGATGGCAAGTTGCACGCCATCTATTATGCGAGCAAAACATTGGACCCAGCACAGATGAATTATGCAACAACAGAGAAGGAGCTTTTGGCGGTTGTGTTTGCTATAGAGAAATTTAGGCCTTACCTGTTAGGCTCAAGGGTGATTGTCCACACCGATCATGCGGCTTTGAGGTACTTGATGGTAAAGAAAGATGCTAAGCCCCGCCTGATTCGGTGGATTCTTCTACTGCAAGAGTTCGATTTAGAAGTGAAAGATAAGAAAGGTGCGGAGAATGTTGTTGCCGACCACTTATCCCGACTGATGCATGAGGATGGAGCAAGTCTGGAAGCTCCAATTGATGATTTCATTTCCAGATGAGTGTCTCTTAGCTGTGAATATGGCAAATGTTCCATGGTATGCTGACCTGGCAAATTATCTAGCAAGTGGAATCATTCCCGATGGATACTCATCTCAGCAGAAAAAGAAGTTTTTCTATGATGTCAAGAGGCATTTTTGGGAAGACCCGTTCCTGTATAGATTATGTGTTGATGGTGTAATTAGAAGGTGTGTTCCGCAAGAAGAGATACGCTCTATTATCTCACATTGCCACGATTTGCCCTGCGGAGGTCATGCTAGTACCTCCAAAACTGCTGCAAAAATTCTTCATTGTGGTTTTTATTGGCCTTCTCTGTTCAAGGATACGCATGCTTATGTTAAGTCCTGTGATAGATGTCAAAGAACAGGGAATATTTCAAGAAGAAATGAAATGCCGCTCAACAACATTCTAGAGGTTGAAGTTTTTGATGTATGGGGGGTGGATTTCATGGGACCATTCCCATCCTCCTATGGGAATAGGTACATTTTGTTGGCAGTTGATTATGTGTCAAAATGGGTGGAGGCCATTGCATCTCCCACCAATGATGCGCGAGTAGTTACCAAGTTCTTTAAGAAGCACATTTTTCCGCGCTTTGGCACACCAAGGGTATTAATCAGTGATGGAGGGCAGCATTTCTTAGAAAAGAGATTTGAGGGTGTCTTGAGGAAATATGGGGTCTATCATAAGGTTGGTCTGAGCTATCATCCACAAACCAGTGGCCAAGTTGAAATTAGCAACCGGGAAATCAAGAATATTTTGGAGAAAACGGTTGCAAGGTCAAGGAAAGATTGGGCGAACAAGTTAGATGATTCTCTTTGGGCCTACAGAACAGCATTCAAAACCCCATCGGAACTACACCATACAAGTTGGTCTACGGGAAGCCGTGTCATTTACCAGTAGAGCTGGAACACAGAGCATTCTGGGCAATCAAGGCCCTCAACTATGATCTACTGCAAGCTGGTGAGAAAAGATTGCTGGATATCAATGAACTTGATGAAATACGCTTGGATGCGTATGAGAGTTCGAGGATATATAAAGAAAAGACCAAGCAATGGCACGACAAAGGTCTTATCAGGAGAAGTTTTGAAGTTGGACAATTGGTTTTGCTGTTCAACTCTCGGTTGAAATTGTTTCCAGGTAAACTCAAGTCACGCTGGACGGGCCCATTCCGGATTACAAAGGTATTCCCCTACGGTTCGCTCGAGCTATCAAATGCAAAGGGGGAGAAATTTAAAGTGAATGGTCAACGTGTCAAGAGTTATCGCGCAGGTGAGCCTTTAGAGGGGCCAATGGTAATGCCACTTGAGCCCCCATGTGTTTTAGATGAATGATGCGCGACGGTCAAGCTAAACGACCTTAAACAAGCGCTTGTTGGGAGGCAACCCAACTTTGGTATGTTTTCTGTATATTTACTTTTAATTTCTATGTTTGTTTTTATTTACTTATCATGTTTTGTATAGCATGCTTGTACTTAGATGGTGGATGCAGGATTTAGTGAGTTAAGTTGTTAATTGTTGCATAAAACTGAGGGAATCTGCAGAACTGAACCTGTAGTGTCGAGCCAAAAGGATATTTTCAATATAGCAAAGCACTAAAATGTTTAAAAACATGAAAATAGCAGAAAAACACCTCGCTCGACCCTCGCTCGACTGACTCGAGCAGTACCATTTGGTCGAGCGAGCATCAGGTGAGCAGCAGATATGCAGGGGATTAGCTCGACCCGCTCGAGCTATATCGCTCGACCCACTCGAGCAAATGTTTCCAATTTTTCCAGAAACTTCAAAATTGAGGCAGAAAGCAAAATCTGGAATTTTGGACTCTGCTCGACCCGGTCGAGCGAGCTCGCTCGGTCGAGCGCTCAGCAGTTTTCTGATAGAATGCGCATTTAAAATCAGGTCTACTCGAGCAAACCCTCATTTCACTCGAGCAAGCTTTCATTTTCTCACTTTCTCTCACTAAAAAACCCAAACCCTAACTCCCAAATCCCTATAATTCTTCCATTTTCTTCATCTTTTCTCTTCAAATCTCTTAATCTCCCACCATTTTCATCATCTTCTTCAACCCTTATCACACCATTATCACCATTTTCATCTCAAGTCTCAAGTTTTAGGGTTTTTGCATCTCCAAGGTAAACTTATTTGTTTTGGGTTTAATTTTTGATTCTTCTAACAAATTTCTACATTTTTGTAGAAATCTTTGTGTTTGTGCCTTGTTGTTCTTGTTTATTTGTAGGAAAAATCAATCACTCTAACAATGGCACCAAGGAGAAGATTAAGAAGAAGAGAAAGAAGTCCCTCACCCCAAGAGGAAATAGAGAGGGATGAGGATTATCCAAATGTGCAATTTCGGGATCAAGCTCAAAAAGACAAATTCACTAGCTTGAAACAAAGGTCTATTGTTCCTACTCGTTTTATATGTGCCAATGTTCTTAGAACTCTAGGAATTTTTGAATATTCTATGCATTTGTTTAGAGCACTAGGCATGGGCTTTTCGTTTAATATGCATAGGGAGACCTACCCCGAACTCGTACTTGAATTTCTAAGCTCCCTTACCATTGCACAAAACCAGACTGGGGAATCTACGTTCTTCTTTAGGATAGGAGGTCAGGAGCTCCAACTTACTGTTTCTGAACTGACTAATCTATTTGGTTTACCTGATAATGGGGAGGGTATGGATTATGACCAGCACCCCTCCCAGATTTGGCCTTTAATTGCAAATGAACACTTGACCAACCTCCAGAACTTGGTTCTTAAAAAGGTTCACCATCCTGCAATCAGGATTTGGTTCAAGTTTATGGCTTTCACGATAACGGCCAAGTCTGAGTCTAATAAAGCCAATAGTAATGATTTAGTTGTCTTGGGCTCCTACCTCCGCCCCGAACGGGGTTTTAGACCAAACCTAGTCCGGCTCCTTGTAAACACGTTCCGCCATACTATCAATCAACCAAACACGGTATACACACCGATTCAGTTTGGCGGACTCATCACACACATTGCTATGCATTTTGGGTGGAGAGGCGAAAGGACACAATCCCGTGAGACCACCACCATCAGTATTGCCCACTTAGTTCAATCTAAGTGGCTTGATGTGATCAATGGGCAAAACTGGTGGAAGATACATGATTGGCATGGTGGTATCCCTCTTCCTAACCCAAACCTCCCTGACCTAGTCCCCAATCGTGCCTCTTATCTCTTTAGAGAGGAGGCACCTCAACCTGAGCCTATTGCAGTGGAGAGGCCTCATCATGAGCCTTTCCACAATCAGTACGCCCGTCGGGGACGGGGTGGCTCGTTCCCCACACACGAGGAACGCCGCCCCTCACCCACATTTGAGCAAGGAGGCCCATCCTCTACCTATGAGTTTGGTGGCACCTCGCACACAGCTCCTCCACCCCCACCATCACCCCACCATACCAATCCTGATCCCGTCCTAGCCTCCTTAGAGCGGTTACATTTACGTATGGACGGCTGTGATCAGCGGTTCGACCGGATAGAGGCACAGCAAAGCCGGTACGACCAATTCATGGTCGATTACCAGCGCAGCCAATATCCCATATATGACCATCACTATAGACAGGGGCACATCCCTCCAGATCATGTGCACCCATCATGGTACACGCCCCCGCCTGGTGATTTTCGGTATGTCTATGGTGATGGGGGTAGGGCTAGTACATCTTTTGGCCCCGGGGTTCAATGTGATGCTGCGAACGATGATGATGATGAGGAGGAGGAGGATGATGATGATGATAATGATGATGAGAGTGATGATTAGAGCCCTTGCACTCTCTTCAAGCCATTGGTCGCATTGAGGACACTGCTCAGTTCGGCTTGGGGGAGGTGTTGAGTTATTTTGTGTAGAGGTATGCTTTTCTCTCGTTCCTCTTGTACATATGCATGCTAGTAGTGGTTAGATTTCTTGTTTGTTAGTTTCTTTGGTTTGTTTTTTTTCTTTGGATTGTTTGTCTGTTGTTTCTTTGGTTATTGTCTATGTTAGCAACTCTTATGCATAATTTGGATCTTTGAATAGTTGTCTTGTATTTCATTTAGGGCCATAAAACTGATTTATGTATGGTATTGTAGCAAACTTGAATTATTCTTTCTAAATTTTTGACTTACAAACCAGTGAACCTTTGAATTTTCAAAACAATAGTCAAGCAGGATTTGGTTTGTGGCACCGCCTTTGGGTATTTGTGGACATATTTTAAACCCGTGAGTAGTTATTGAGCCTCTACCATGCATTCATGTTGATTAATGAGATTGTGGATTTGTAGCGCACTAGGCATGACTTGAGGGACTTGGGCATTGTATGGATCTAGTTGCTAGTTTGGATGAGCTTGTTTTCTATCTTTCTTTCTAACCCTTTTTATTAACCTACATTATACCCATTTTCTTTCATATCTTATTCGAACTTTCTATTCTCTTTTATACACCTTCACTTTCACCCTCTTTCTATCTTTACCCTAAGCATACTATTTGGTTTGGTTGATGGAATGTTGGTTGTCGGTTTATCACACTTGGCATTAGTCTTTATCTTGTCTTTGATTTTTGAGATTTCTTGAAATCACCACTTGTATATAAGGTGATATTTTGATTTTAGTATGGTTATTAATAGTTAGTTGGTGATTTATGGCTTTAGGAGCATTTTTGATTTTACTACCCGCTTTTGGTAGTGAAGTGTTCGTTTTTCATTTATTTATTTATATATATATGAAAAAAAAAAGAGAAAAAAAAGAAGAAGAAAAGAAAAGAAAAGAGAAGTTCACAACTTGTACAGAAAAATATTAGTAATTAATAAATGCCAAGTTGTGTAAACCATGGGTCATTTTTGGTTTGTTCAGGTTAACTAACTAGTTATGCTATCTCCTTTCATAACCTTACCCTTTTCTATGTTTCATCGTACTCTAGCCTTCACCAATTCACTTCTTTTAGGCTCATCCACTTACTTCTAGTGAAGTCTTAGCCTTTGAGTCCCCGAGTACCGAGGTGCGAAACGTTGACACATCTCCGTTTAGAAGCTCACATCACATTGAGCCATAGGATGAGGGATTGAGCGTAACTTCAAAACACTTGAGTGTGGTTGTTCATCTTGGCTTACATACCCAAAAGTGAGGTCCACTTATATTCATTGCGATTGGTATTGGGAGTCCTAGACTCAGTTTGGTGAGATCCTCGCTCGATGACTTGTTTTGAGGATGATTAGTGGAATCAGGTGCGTATTTCAAGCTTTTAGATTTGATAATCATAGTTTGCTAGTCTGCCATACATATTTTGATTTTTCGTGGCTTATGTTTTCATGTTTACAGCTTTCCTAAGATCCATTTTGTGCATTTGTGATTTTTAGTTTTATTTTGTTTGACTTTTCAATTTTGGTAAAGCACTTGCTTGAGGACAAGCAAGGGATTGGCTTGGGGGAATTTGTTAACTACATTTTATTCATACTTTATCCCCGTTGTTTAATTGATTTATGTTGAGATTTTATGCAGCGATGCTTGTTTTATGTAAGATTTTACGCTTGGTTTGGTATTTTTTTGTTTTGCTGAATTTCAGGTTAAACTTATTAAATCAAGCACTTTTGATGCATACGCTGCTCATTCAACTCCAAAAAAAAAACTAAAGGAAGCAAGGCTTCGATTAGCCAAGTCAAGAAGATAAGCCGAAACGAGAGCCAAAAGAGGCCATTTCAAAGCCACTCGACCTAATCTGGGTCGAGCCAAGGTGGCTCGAGCATCCTGGGACCCATACTTGAGATCAGAAGCTGATTTAAGCTATTCTGAAGGCCGCTCGACCATGTCGAGCAATATGGCTCGGTCGAGCGAAATGATTTTTAACTTCCAGTAGCTTCTGATCAGTTGCAGCAGCCAAGACCAAGGCACAGGGCATCCGCTCGACCTGGTCGAGCGACATGGCTCGGGTCGAGCAGACCAAATCCAATCCTTCTGTCCACATTCTGATGTTTCTGTCCAAGTACCTGATGTTCGCTCGACCAGGTCGAGCTGGCTTGCTCGGGTCGAGCGAGATGGGCGGCAGCAGTTTTTCGCGATTCTTTTAAAAAGCATTTTGGTCCAATTGAATTCATTTGCTTCTTTTTCTCTGCTGCCAAGCCTCCTTGCCACCCTACCCTATCTGCTAGGGGTGGCACCTCCCTCCTACACCTTAGGGGTGGTGGAGCAATCATGAAACCACCACCCCCACATGCCTTGAAGCTTATAAATAGAGAAGAGGAAGAAGGAGGGGAACATCTCATCTTTCATCACAACTTAGCATCTCAGTTTTCACCTTCACTTTAGAGTAATTTCTATGTATTCTTAGCTTAGATTTCATTTTCAATCAAGAATTAGTGTTTAGCATAGTTTCTTTTCTTTCAATTAAGAGTTTTCAATTTCCAAACACTATCTTAGCTTAATCCTTTTGTGTAATATTTTGCAATTTGGAATTCTTCAACCATTGGTGTATTCCCATTGAAGCTTTTGGAAGTTATTGATTTGATTCATCAATTCATCTTGTTCATCAAAGAGTAATTTCTATACTTACTTTTATTGGTTTGAATTCATGCTAATTAGTGATTGTTTGTCTTTGGCTTCATAAGTTTATGCTTGTTGTTATTCAACTATTTGCACTCATATTGTTAGAATACTCTAGTTAAATTCATTCATCCATGTTTATTAGCTTAAGTGCAATCCATAACTTTAATATGAACATGAGTGAGTAGTTGTTTTGGCTTAGGTTAGGCATGATTACCATGTATATAGTTTAAATTGCTATCTTGACCTTTGACATTGGTTGTGTTGTTTATGGTTTAACATAGATTTTGCTATCTTGTTTAGTGTCGTTGAATTGAGGGCGAGAGTCGATTTTTAACGATAATCTATGCTTAAAAGTTGAATCATCTCCATGAGAATAGGTAGATGTTTTGATTGGAAATAATGAATGTGTGCTTCATGTCTTAATCTATGCTTAGCTCCATGAGAATAGGTAGTTAAGTATGTTTTAGGAAGCTATTGTTGCTCGAGAGAGAACATTAGTAATTAAGATACGTTCTTCCTCATAACAACCCATAACCATGACCTTAGGTTGAAGTTAGTAAAGACTACCATGGTGAGAAAGCCTAACCTATGCCTATTTAGCTAATTGATTGTGTTCGTTGTGTTTTTTTTGCCTTAGTTCATTGTGTTGTTAATTACTTTTATGTTTTGCTTTTCATTCCAATTACTTGCTTTATTTAGTTCTATCTCCAAACACCATTTTATACGTTTTTGAGCTCGCTAATCGATTGAGAAACCATTGACATAACCCCCACTCCCTGTGGATTCGACCCGTACTTGCCGTCGTACTAAACTACGCCGTGCACTTGCGGTATTACATTTGAAGGACGTAAAGTCTCGATCATTTCCGGTTCCGGTTCCGGTTCCAAACGGTTCCTTGGCGATTCATGAGACGGTTCCGGCGGTTCCAATTTCCGGGTCGGGTGGGTCGGACCATCGTTTTCGTTCTTATTTTTCCTTTAATTTTAATAAAAAAATACTACAATAATGCGGATGTACCTTCGTCGATTACTTGATTATTAGCGAAATTCATTGGTTGTCATCGTTATTAAAATATTTACTAAAAAGAAGGAATAAATAAATTAATAAGAAACGAATCAACGATAAAGATCATAAATAAAAAAAAGGGGAGAGAATGGACTTGAACCTAGTATCCCGAAGGAATACTAAGCTGCCTACGTATCCCGAAGGAATCAACGATAAAGATCATAAATAAAATATTATAATTACTTTGGTCGATTTCAAAGTGATGTTTAAGATAATTATCTAACTCTAAATATGAAGCGGAGGAGGAGGAAGAAGATGACTAGAAAAGTATCATCTCGACTTATTATGTTAGCGATTACGGGATTATAATAATCGGGACGTGCCGAGATGCAAGCACGCCTAGACGTATCGCGACTCGGGTTATATATACTAGAATAATGGTCATAAAGGTCCGCTAAAAGTTTTTACAATTTCCTACACAATTATGTACATTACTAGACGGGCGATCTAATGCTTGGTACTAAAATCCTATTATTTTACTTAGGTTTTCCGTCCTAAAATACGGATCTAAAATAGTCGCAATTCCATAAATATAAGGAAAATTAGTGAAATACGCTTTCCACTTATCCATCATATCTGCAAGAATCGACTTTAAAAAACGTTACTATCATCATGAGAATATCTAAGAAGATGATAAAAAACAATAATACATTCACTTATTACTAAGTGAACGTTTGGTTCATAAACATATGAAAAAATCTTAGTTTCGTGGACATATGATAAGTGCAATTATTTGAACTCATCATTAACATATTTGCGCTCATTTTCGATGTTTAGAGGCGATTTAGGGTTGTTTTATGTGGTTTCACTCCATTTCGGTATTCCATGTCCAATTTGTAGCCAAATGGGTGAATTATGGTACTTTGAGTCATTTTTGTGGGTTTTTGGTGCTAATCATGTTTACAAGGCTCAAAGAACGTATCAAGCTATCAATTTTGTCAAGCCATGAAGAGTAAAAAAGTGTTGTTAATGCAAAAGTATTAAGGTGAAATTTGATACATGTCTACTCTTTTGGCTTTAACTTTTGATAGGAATATCGTATTAATACAAGGTTTGCGGCATTGGAAACTAGACTTCAAGGGCTTTCCAACGGTATATTATATGTTCGATTCCGATAACCGAGCAAGAAATGGCGAGCGTTTGAAGTTGATGCAGTTTTTCCGCTCCGGTTCCGGTTCCATGGAACCAGTGGGCCGGGTGAACCGTTCCGGTCCGGGTTCACCGTTCTGGGCGGTTCCATTGAACCGGTGGGGCGGGTGAACCGGTTCGATCCGGGTGAACCGGTTCGATCCGGGTGAACCGGCCCGCGGTTCTTTGGTCCGTTTTTTTCGCTTTTTCCGGCGGTTTCACGGTTCCGGCAACTTTTTCCCGGCGGGTTCACGGTTTCGCGGTTCGGTTCCGGTTCGGAACCTGTCGCGAACGTTCCGGTTCCGGTTTCAAGCGGTTTGGGACCGGCAACCCGGACCGTGGCCATCACTACTCATTAGAATACCAAAAAATTTCAGAACACCATTAGAATACCTTGAATCTCTTCCCCAAAATCATTAGAATATCAAAAGACAATCACCAATTTTGTTCTTCAACACCAAAACACCATTAGAACACCAAAAACCTGCAACAACAATGGAAGACACAATCATCATTTTTTTTTTGTTCGTCAAGGTTCATCAATGGCGGCTGAGAATTACCATATTGAAATAGAAGACGAAGGTAATGAAGGTAATGACCATATTCGATCATTTTTTTAAAATTGCCCTGGTATAAAACGAAGGGGGGAATGAATTTCGAAGAACTAACAACATGGTGTGGTCTTTAATTTTTTTTTATGTATTTCAGTTCTTGGAGATGGAGATGATGACAACGACCATAACAATGCTATATGCCTCTACGAAGGTATTAAATTTTGAAATTATAAAATAATGTTTTTGTAATTATATTAGGTTTTTTTTGGGACTGTAATGGTATCTTTTTGGGACTATAATACTTGTGTTTGGGCGTGTATAATTATATTGATTTTGTTTTATGGGACTATAATGACTGTTTTTGGGTCTATAATGGCACACATAACTTGTTTATTTTTTTCTTTATTTTATCTTCATCAATGGCGGTTGGAGATGAAGATGCTGCAAAAAAATTGAATGAAAACGGAGACAATGAAGATGAAGATCTATGTGACCGACAATAATATTTGGAACTATATTATACTATATTTGGAACTATAATGTACTATATTCAAGACTATAATATATTATATTTGGAACTGTAATGTAGTATATTTGGAACTATAATCTACTATATTTGGAACTATAGTCTTTTATATTTGGAACTATAATGTACTATATTTGAAATTGTAATGTAATATATTTGGAACTATAATCTAATGAGTTTGGAATTATAATGTATTATATTTGGAACTATATTGTACTATATTTGGAACTATAATATATTGAATTTGGGATTATAACAATATATTTTGGATTATAACATAACATATTTGTCGTTATAATATAATATATTTGGGTTTATAATATAGTATATTTGGGGTTATAATAACTTACATTTGGGGTTATAGAATAGTATATTTGAGGTTATAATACCTTACATTTAGCATTATAACATAATATAATTGGTATTATAATTGTGATCATTTGACATAGTTTAATATAGTTGAAAGTATAACATTGTGTAGTGTGGATTATATCATTTTTAGTTGGTTTTATAACATAATGTAGTTGGGACTTGAGAGTATAGCATTGTTTAATTGGTGTTATAACATAGTTTAATTGGGATATTACAACATGATTTATTAGGGGTTATAACATAGTTTAATTGTTATATTATGTTATAATATAGTTTCAAATATAACAGATTATTTATCTAAATTTAATATATTATAATTCCAAATATAGTACAATATAGTTCCAAATATAATCATACAATACTATAATTTTGCTGTTAAATGACAAATGGCAATCTAATAGCCATTTGCCAATTAATGCAGCAAAATTAATGATCATTTTATTATAAATGGAAACATGCATAGAATCTCAATATTCTCATTTTATATAAAATGCTTTTATTTAATTATTTATTGAGCCATTATATTTTTATAAACAATTTGAATATATTATTAAATATTATTTATGAACTATAATTTCATAATGATAATATGCAATTGCACAATTACTTAAAATTTATGTTTTAAAAAATCTACCGTACAAATTCCGTGCAATGCACGGGGTTTATACTAGTACATTATATTTCTAAATTCAATAGATTATATTTCCAAATATAGTACAATATAGTTTCAAATATAACTGTCGGTCATATAGATCTTCATTTTCATTGTCTACGTTTTCATTCGGATTTTTTGCAGCATCTTCACTTCTTTATCATAGAAAAAATAATTAAATGCAACTGTTTTAATCTTCATCTCCAACCTCTATTATAGAAAAAAAAATTAATTGATGAAGCTTAAGCCAATATTAAAAAACCACCATTGAAGAAGCTTAAGCAAATATTAAAAAACCACCATTGATGAAGCTTAAGAAAAATAATGTAAACCTCAAATGTAAATTCATCATAGAATCTGGAAATACCCATTAAACAACCCATTAAAATCTGAAAATACCCCTTAAAAAAGTTTAAAACCCATTACAAAAACTAAAAATCTAGAAAGATAAAGTGATTTGTAATAAGATTTCAAAAATTTAGATAAAATAAATCTCAGAAATTTCTATACAAATTACAAATCTGGAACAAAAGTAACCAATTGAAAAATGATACCTTGACCTATCAATTAGAATCCATGAACGAAAAAAGTAACCAAAACCCACCTAAAAGAATCAACTTTTACAAAATGGGTAAACTTTAAAAATTGAAAAAAAAACTCACTCATCCTCAAATATGAGTTTTATTTCAACAACATCCATGGTAGAATCAGCAAGTATATCACCCATTGTTGAGGTAGTCAAAGATCAAGTTAGAGATGAATGAGAAGATGAGAAAAAAGAGGAAGAAGAAAAGGACAAAGATTTGAAATTACTACTTAAGAAAATCAAAGATGATGGTTTGTAGAAGAAAGAAAATGAACAAATTTATCTCTGAAAATTGAAGATTGAAGAAGAAGATGAAGATGGAGTGAGGAGTGAGGAGCAAGGAGAATTCTTGAAAATTGAAGGAGTAATGATGAGTAAAGGAAAAGTTGAAAGGAGTAATAATGGTGTGAGGAACATGGAAATCAGTTTTTTTTTCTTTTTTTTTTATTTTATTTTTTTTTAATTAAAGAATCAATTAATGGGATGGAAAATAGTCTGGCCAATTTTGATGGTCTATAAGATAGACGGTCTTCCCTGAGATTTTGTGTTAATGTATTTCTTCCAGGCTTCAACTACCCTGCAGCTCCTCCTAATTTTCATTGTATCTCAACTCTCAAACTCTCAAGCTTTGATTATTCTACCACTTGTCCCTATAAATTAAGTTTTCTTTTATCAACTTTCTCTAAATCGAATTTTCAAGACAGAATCAAATATATAATCTTGTAATGTAACTATGTATGTATGTTACTCTCTCTTTAAGAAAACTTTCGGCTTATAATTGTTGTTTTTTGCATCATAGTTGATTTTTTATGATTGATTTGCTTGTGTAGTTTGATTTTTGTTTATGATTGATTTGTTTGTGTTTGCTTTATTTATTTATTTATTTATTTTTGTTTTTTAGGGTTTGCTACCTTTTTTTCAGTTTGTCATTAGTTCATCATATAATTTATGCGACTCTTGTGTATTAGGTTATTATTTTTCTCGATAATTAGGGTTGGATTTGTCTATCATTAGTTCTTAATTTTTGTTTTTTTTTTTTTTTTTTTAGTTTTATCTATTTTCTTTATGATAATGCACTTGAATTATATTAGTATGACACATTATCTTTTATGAGGTTATCATGAGTCATGACTTTTGTAGACTCAATTAAAGACTCGAAATATGTATTAATTTTTATTACGTATGAATGAATACATTCTTCTTTGATTCTTAGTTAAAAAAATGCATAAAACTTATTCAAATTCTTGTATGAGACGATCTCATCATGAGATATGCCTCATACTTGGATTTAATAGCCCAATAATAGAAAATTTTAGCTTATAGGCTTCTTGTTTGAGGTCATCTCATCGTGCGACGGTCTCATACAAGACGGATTGTAAAACTAGATTTGTTAGAATTAGTAGATTTTCCTTTGAAGTAACCAGAGCCCCTTTTCTGTTCTTTGAGAACATACATTTATTAGAATTTTCTCCAACGATATTGTTGGTAGAGACCGTAGTTGAATCTTTCCCTTTCTTTTGCTCACAAATTTTAACATCAATGTGAAGATGGGTAACAAGTTGTGTTAGATCTATCTCCTCCTTTTTATGCTTTAAGGTGCTCCTAACATATTTCCAAGTATGGGGTATTTTATCAATGATACTAGAAACAACAAAAAGTTCATCCATTTTTATGCCATGTTGTTTCTAATTATCGTACATCCTTTTGATCTCATAGAATTGCTCCATAATTGGTCGGTTATCATCAAATTTATAGTTATTAAAATTACTCATAAGGAACATTTTACTAGAAGCATCTTCAGACATATATTTAGTTTCAAGCAAAAACCATATTTCTTGTTCAGACTCAATACTTTAATATACATTAAATAAAGTATTAGACGTACCATTAAGAATGTGACCCTTGCATATGAAGTCATCATAGTCCCACTTACTCCTTGCATGTATATCCTCGAGAGTCTCATCTTCTTTCTCACGTGGCCTTGGTGTACTAATCATATAAGCAGCATTTAGGGTGGTTATTGTGGCGGACCTAAGATTTGAAGGATGGGGTTGCACAACTTAGTTACAACGTAAGATAAAAGGTTGTTGGACTTGAAAATTCTTAAGTTGTAGGACTTGAAAATTCTTATTCCTAAATTATGTTGAAGAAATAAATTATCTATTCCCTTTTTAGTGTGAATTTAGTGAGACTCGTTGGTTCATAAATTGATATAAGAGTTTATGCTTGATTACTTTGCGGGGTCATTAATTTTATAATAATGAAATTGTTATTCGTTTCATCCTTAAAATATAACGATTAACAAAAACATTGCATTGCTCCAATGTCATTAAGTGACTCTCACCTAGGGTGGGGATTAAAGTATTAAATGTACACAATCTTACCCTTATTAGTAAGAAAAAAGTTGTTTTTGATTGACTATTGGCCTGATAGCAAATATATGTGAAATTTCTCATTAATAAAAAGTGCATTTGAAATAAAGAGTCGATTTACTATATATGGCTATTATAATCCGAAATTTTTTAGATCTTTTGCCCGTTAAAAATATAATATATCTTTTATGAAGGCTAATTCAATTTTTTTCAAAATATCTTAATTGTCACCAATTTAATTTGAATAATAATTCACAACAATTTCGACTTTAGATAATAGTAACATGCTATTTAAGTTAGTATTATAAACATTAATTAGTTTCAAACAATTTAGGTTTGGCTCAATGGTAAGAATTGTTCATATTTGAATTGAGAGGTTTTGGGTTCAAAACCCATATAACCTATATTTATTTGATTTTTTTCGTGGAGGATGGGGTTGTATATGCAACCCCTTGCTTAATGCTAGGTCCGCCTATGTCCCATTTACATTTGGGACACTATTCATCTAGCACTTGTAAATTGTATTTTATTATTAATATATAAGTTGAAATATAGTCATGTGAAATCTCATTTTATTCATTTTAATATGAACTTTATCAACTTTTTATAATTTTCAATTATACATAATTAGATATATCAATATAATTTTTATTAACATATAAGTTGAATAAAGTGTATAAAGTAGGAAAATTTACCCAGAATAATCCAACCTATTCACGATTTTCCTACAATAATCCCAACTATTGATTAACCATGAATAATCCCAATTATTGACTCACTTAACCCGTACTGTTGTTACTCTACCTGCAACCGGTTTTAGAAGGTAATTTTTAATTTTTCTTTTTTTTTTTTATTTTTTTGAAAACACACTTAATGTTTTTCTGAAAACATTAATGCTAAAGTTTTTCTCTCTCCTTAGAAACCCAATTCATCTTCAAGAGAAAACCCAATTCCACAACCATTCAAATTCCTACTACTGTACTGCATCTGGCGAAGCAAATTCCTAGTACTCTACTGCATCTCGCGAAGAACAATTTCGTCTTCAAGATTGTTGATGCTTGTCAACCATTCAAATGGTAAGTGAAATGTTTAAATTTCTGTAATTTTTTTGAATCGAACATCAATTGAAATCTTTAAATTCTAATTTTCGTTTTTACCTTCTAATTTTTGTTTATTTTTTGAAATCTTTAATTTCTGTAATTTTTTTGAAATCTTTACCTTCTAATTTTCGTTTGTTTTTTGTTAATAGGGTAGTATATTTGATGAAGTTACTCTAAAATGGTGGTATGATGGGGTGTTTAAGAAAAATAAGGTTGGAGTAGAGTATGTGGGTGGTATGTGTAAAACAATTAGTGTAGACCCAGACAAAATTTCTTGGTTTGAACTCAAAGGGATTGTTGAGGAAGATGTGGGTTACAAATCTCCCTTTACTCTATACTATTTGCATCCTACTTCTAAGGCTTTTGAGGATGGATTGAGGAAAATGAATGATGATGTCTCTGTGGGTGAAATGGCTAAGGTTGCTATTGAGTCTAAGGCAATAGATGTATATGTATTGAATGATAAGGATGATGACAACCTCACAAAATTACTAGTGAAAGCAACTTGCAACTTGGAGGGAGACAATAGTTTATTGGTTTCAAGGAAGAAATTGACACCTAGGAAGCCACATAAGCCCACTATAAAGACATGTAGTCAAAGTAAGACCCTTGGTCCCCACAAATTAACTAAGAAGCCTAACCCACCATCCATTTCAGATGCTTTAATTGAATCTGAAAACCAAGTAGCTGTGCAAAGTATTAACTCAGATTTGCCTTCAACCTCTACACTAGAAAATTCACCTAGAGTTATCCCCATTGAAAGTGGGCTTTCTGAAGATGAGCTAAACTTTCATAATGATTGGTTTGAGGCTATTTATGAAGTTAATGGAGGTGAAGATGAGGTATGTAAAGGTAGTGATGAAGTTTTTGAAGAAAGTGATGATAGTGAAGATCTAGACTATATTTTGTCAGATGAGGAAGATTATGAAGGAGATGAGTCACTCGATCTTGCATTAACAGAAGACTTGTCAGTGGAAGAGGATGATGGTGGTGTCCAATCTAATCTACAAATCTGTGAGTACCCTCTAAATGATGTATTTTCTGAATATGAAAATAGTGATGATGAAACTGAAATACCTGCTGTAGTTCATGATAAGACTGACTTTAGAAAGTTTAAATGGTGTGTTGGAATTGTGTTTGGTAATGCTTTAGAATTTAGGCAAGCTGTTATTAAAGACTCAGTAGACATGGCATGCAAATGAGTTGCGGCATTTGTAAATCTACTACGCACAACAAACGAAAGTGCCCTGAAAAAGGCAAAGCAGCTGAAAATCAAGAACCAACATTGAAAAGAAGTAGAGGAAGACCAAGACGTGAAGCAAATCCTACAACATCACAATCACAACCGTCGCACCCATCCCATCATGATTTATCTGCTAATCCAGGTGCAATAGGAAGAGGCGGTAGAAGAATTCAAACAGGTCAAGGAAGTAGAGGTGGTTCTGTGACTGGTAGTCGTACTAAAGGAAGTACACATGATTCCGTTACTACCATTGAGACAGTAAGTCAACTAATCCATCAATATAAATATAAATTCATGTACATCTTAAAGTTTCAACCTAAAATTGAATAAATTTTCTTTTTCACAGGTTATACGAGGAAGGGGTAGACCGCGAAAAGAAAGCCAATCCCCGCAAAATATTATCGCAACTCAGGCATCCGCAACAAACCAATGATGAATGTGTAGTTTTTGGAAATGTAATATGCAATATGTATTTTGGACAAGTCCAGTATGTAAGGTTAACTTTTGGAAATGTACTACTTTAATAGTAGTTATAATGTTAACAAGGCTAGTTTGTACTACTTTAATAGTAGTTATAATGTAATGACCAAGGCTATTTTGTACTATTTTAATAGTAGTTATAATGTTAACAAGACTAGTTTGTACTACTTTAATAGTAGTTATAATGTATGTATTGACCAAGGCTATTTTGTACTACTTTGATAGTAGTTATAATGCAATATGTTAACAAGAATATTTTGTATTGAACAAGACTAATTTGTACTACTTTGTTCGTCAATACATTGATCGTCTTACATAGGAAACTTTTGTTGCATAAATAAGAACTACTAAGTTAACATAAATAAGAAACGACAAATAAGAACCAAGATGCAACAAGCACAAATCCTAAAGCTTTTGTTGCATTTACATATTTAGCAAGTTCTATCTTTAAAAATGCTTCACTCTCTTTTAGTTTTTCATTCTTCAACTTTAATTTGGCATTTTTATCAAGCAACAAAGTAATTTGTCCTTCTAATCCTTGACCTCCTTCATATGAATCTTTCTTCTTTATGTCATCTTCCCACTTAAAATACTTGCAATTTAAATCCTACAAACAAAAAAGTCAAATAATTAGACCTAATTTAAATCAATTTTACAAATTAAGCTTAAATCTTGAAGTTCATATTAACTTACAGACCATAGACCACAACCATAAAAACGATGTCCAATTCGTGACCCTTTTCTAGCAGTTTGTAGTTTGGCATTCACACCATGATTACATCTTGGAGTTTCTTTTTCAATTGAACAACTACTTGAAGAACAATTGGATTGAGTGATTCTTTTCATGAAACAAACTAGGGTTTAATTTGATGGAAAAGAATAGTTAAAAGCCTTTGGAATGGAAGAATGAAACTGCTGCTTCTCCATCAATGGTGGTCTTCAACATATAAAGGGAAGGAAGAAGGTGAAAGAAGCTAACGGGAAGAATATTACCTGCTGAACCGGTTATAATACAAGTAACAACAGTACGGGTTAAGTGAGTCAATAGTTGGGATAATTCATGGTTAATCAATAGTTGGGATTATTGTAGGAAAATCGTGAATAGGTTGGATTATTCTGGGTAAATTTTCCTATAAAGTAAATAAAACACTTAAGATGAATATGGAGAGTAATACATCTAAGAGGTAGAGGGTGTTTGGCAAATGACTGATAGCTGGTAGCTGAAAGCTGATTATAGTGGCTAATTTGACCAGTTGATTTTATTAACTGGTTTGACTAGCTGATATTGAATTCACTGCTATTAACAGTTTGTTCAAAAACAACTTATTCGTATCAATAAGCTGTTCCAACCAGCTAAACACTAGCATTAAGTGGTTTGACCACCTAACTCTCTATTTATATCAAAATAAGCTAATGTAGTGTTTGAGAACAAATATTTCATTTCAAATCATGAATTGCAATTATGAAATCATAAATGAAGAATTTTAGAATGACAAGGTTTTGGTAGTCATTCTCAAATCCTGAACCTTAACTACTCTTAAAACAATGATGAAATTTGATCCAAATCTAAATTTAAATATTTTTTATTTGAGCCAAATTCAAACTTTCAAATGAAATCATCGATTACAAACATAACATAAATTTATTGGATCATTTACCAACTACAGCATCTGAGTTTACTCAATTTCTAATAAACAACCGCAAACTTTGTTTTTTATCAACTACAGCCTCCAACTTACCAAACAAGACATCGAGATAGCCAAAACAAAAAAGGGTTAAAATAGGGTTAAAATGGGGTGTTTTGGCTGTCTCGATGTCATGTTTGTTAAATTGGAGGCTGTAGTTAGTAAAAAGAAACAAAATTTACGGTTATTTATTTGAAATTGAGTAAACTTAGAGGTTGTATTTGATAAATGAATCTATACTATATACTAAAATCATTATTCAAAAAGGACACATGTCACTCTCATGTTAATTGTTTTCCCTCCAAATACATTCAATTCTATGTATGTATCAATAACTCACAAGTGCATCATTGGATGGGAATTTTATGGCAATATAAAATTGGTCAAACAATATCAAATTAAAATTTAACCATTAAATGTTAATCACATTTAAAGAATGAGAATCAAAGGAATAATTCAAGTAAGAGAATAATACCATTATATGTTAATCACATTTAAAGAATGAGAATCAAAGGAATAATTCAAGTAAGAGAGTTTCGATTCCCTTCTCTCTAGTAAGGGTCCTCTCTAGCTTTAGGCTAGTTCTTCTCCTTCGTGGAGTATTCTTCCGGTGGCTGCCGGTTTTCATTACTTCTTTCCTCTTTCTTTTTTCTGTTTCTTCATTCTTTCACGGGCTGTCTGGTTTCTCTGTATTCTTCTTCCATGGCGGGTGAACGAACAAATACACCTTCCAATCTTGACAGCTTTGATGATTCTCTCAATCATCATAAGGAGAATGTTCTTGGATCGGGTAAACAGAGTGTTCTTAAGGAGGATAACAAAGATCCCAATGACGAAGAAGCAATTGGTGTTTGGGATGATGGTGGGGATGACAACGAAGAAGACCGTCTTTCTTTGGGTTTAGTTGGAAAATTGTGGTCCAATCGAATCCTAAATGCTTCCGCCTTTATGAATACTATAAAGAATGTTTGGGTAACTCAATTCGGGGTGGATGTCTCTATGCTTGGCCCGAATATGTTCCGCTTCCAATTTTACCATTGGAAGGACAAAGAAAAAGTGCTCAAAGGGCAGCCTTGGCACTTTGATAAAATGGCTCTACTTCTTGCTGATATGTCGGACGCTCAACAACCTTCGGATTTAGAATTCTACTCTCTTCCTTTGTGGGCTCGTATATACAATGTACCGTTTCGTGGGCGAGGCAATGAGAGCAATGCTAGAATGATCGGGGAGAAAATAGGCGAGTTCTTGGAAGTTGACAAATCCGATTCTTTGGGTATGGCAAAGTCATTGCGTGTGCGTGTTAATGTTGATGTTCGGAATGCGCTAAAGAAGCAAGTCTCCATTAAAGTCCGGGGTGGGGAAGTTTGCATATGTCCTGTGAAATACGAGCGTCTTCCGTTAATTTGTTTCTACTGTGGCAAGCTTGGTCACGGTACCAATGATTGCAAGGATGTCTTTGGCGATTCCTCTCCAATCAAACACTTCGGGCCATGGCTTAAAGCCTCTCCATGGAAACCAATTGGGCAAGAAGACACGTCGTGAAAGACCAGTGGAAAAGTCATGCGGCAAGAAGTTATTTTTTGCTAAAAAATCCTCACAATCATATATTGAAAGGGAGTCCCATAAAATTTCTGTTCAAAATGTTACATCTCTTTTGGATAAGGTTGTTTTGGATACTAATATTTCTTTTGATGCAAGGGATACAATTGGTGGCCATGATCAAGTCCATTGCGAATCCCATGATCTTCCTTCACCTACGGCTAATGCCGATTATCAAGATGCGCCAGTTTGTGACAATCAGAAGAAGTGGATTACTTTGACTGAAAAAGTGCTTCAAGACTCTGATATTGCTCCACCTTCGATGGTTGTTTTATCTAGTACGAGTAAAAGAATTAAGAAATGGAAAAAGGTCGTGCGACAATGTCCTTCTCAATCGTCTGCGTTACCTTTGACTCTTTCTATTGGAGAGAAGAGACCCCCGTGGATTGATGATAATGATGAAAACATGGTTGAAGCTGAAGTTCGAAGTAAGCCAAAGAAAAGATTGGCTCCAATGGATGTTGATTCTTCTTTTTTACCTACCTCCGAAAACTTGGCGGGCCCCACGAATTGGGCTCTCGGGTCTAAATGACGAACATCATTTGTTGGAATTGTCGGGGATTAGGGGGATCCTCGTCAATTAGTGCGCTCCACTCTTTGGTGCGTAAGTTTTCCCCTGCGATCCTTTTTTTAAGCAAAACTAAAAGTTCTCATAAGGTTATAAAAAGGGTTCGGGATCGTTTAAGATTTGAAAAGTGTGTTTGGGTCGAGGCTAAAGGCAAATCGGGAGGTCTTGCGCTTTTTTGGGGTTTGGATGTAGATGTTACTATTTTGGGTAAAGGGGATCACTATATAGATAGTATGGTGCATCATGAGAATGGTGGGTCTTGGCGTTTTACGGGCCTTTATGGTCGGCCCGAAAGTGACCAAAAATTTCATACATGGGAGTTACTTAATAATCTTGGGCTTAATTACAAAGATCCATGGGTTGTTGGTGGTGATTTCAATGAGATTTTACAACAATCGGATAAATTGGGAGGGTCGCTTTATGATGCTAATAAAATTCGGGCTTTCCGTGATTGCTTGGATTTTAATAATTTTAGAGATTTGGACTCGATTGGTCATCCTTACACATGGTCTAATAAAAGGCAAGTGGGTTACATTGAGGAAAAGCTAGATAGGTTTGTAGCCAATCCGGCTTGGTGGTCGATTTTTCCAGAGGCTATTGTGGAGAATGTTGTGTGGGATGGGTCGGATCACCTTCCCATTTCCCTTCGTTTATTTGGTTATGCCGAGGATCTTGGAGCCCCTCAGAGGGAGATTTCTAAACTGTTTCGCTTTGAAGCTCGGTGGCTTCACCATGATGACTTTGATTCGACATTACGTAATTTTTGGGCCTCTCGTTTGAATTTTTTGGGCGACTCTTGGGGTATAAAGGTTGACGAATGCGGTTCCTTTTTGAAGAAATGGCATAAAGAGACCTATCTTGCGTCCCAAAACAAACTTTTTGAGCTTTTAAGGCGGCTCAAGGAATTAAGGAAAAGGCGTCCCTCTCCTATTGTGGTGGAGGAATCCCGGAAGGTTGAAAAAGATATTCGGATTTTAAGGCAACATCAAGAGACGGCGGCTTGGCAAAGATGCCGTCCTTTTATCCTTCGTGATGGGGACCGCAACACAGCTTATTTCCATGCTAAAGCCTCCTTTCGCCGTCGTCGTAATTGCATTAAAGTTCTTGAGGATTCTAATGGTATAAAGCGGAAGGGTCGTGAGGGATTACATAAGGTGGTTCTTGATTATTTCTCTGATCTTTTTAAGTCTTCACGGCCCGAAATCACTATTGATGATATTAGTTTTATTGGGCCGAGGGTCACTGATGATATGGTCTCGGATCTTTCTAAGCCCTATACTCGTGTGGAAATTGAGGCTGCGCTTGCCGACATGCACCCCGGAAAATCCCCCGGTCCTGATGGATTCCCGGCTTTGTTTTATCAAAAGTATTGGGATCTTGTGGGTAATGATGTGAGTGGTATGATTCTTGATTTTTTGAATGGGGGTAACATGCCGGATAATCTTAATTTCACATATGTTACCCTCGTCCCAAAACTCAAGAATCCGACTAAGATGAAAGATATTCGTCATATCAGTTTATGTAATGTCTCCTACAAAATTATTTCAAAGGTCCTTGCGAATCGTCTTAAGCGTTGTCTCCCTTTTATCATTGAGGAAAATCAAAGCGCGTTTGTTCCAGGACGTTTGATAACGGACAATATTTTATTATCTTCCGAAGTCTTTCATTTTTTGGGGCATAATCATGCTAAAAAACGGGGATTCATGGCGCTCAAACTTGATATGAGCAAAGCTTTTGACCGGGTTGAATGGGACTACTTAGCGTGTGTTCTTATCAATATGGGTTTTCCGCATTTTTGGATCGATCGGGTTATGAAATGCGTCACCTCTGTCTCTTATTCTTTTTTGATCAATGGTGAAGCCTCTGAAAAAATTTTTCCGTCTCGTGGGCTTAGGCAAGGGGACCCGTTGTCCCCTTATTTGTTTCTTTTATGCGCTGAAGGCCTTGGGGCCCTTATTAGTAAAGCCCACCAAGATCGTTCGCTTCATGGTATTTCCATTGCTAGGGGTGCTCCGTCTATTTCTCATCTTTTTTTCGCCGACGACAGCATTCTTTTTGCTCGGGCTAATACAAGGGAAGCCGGGATTATTTTGGGTATTCTTGACACTTATGAGAAATTATCGGGTCAATTGGTTAATCTTGACAAATGTGAAGTCTCTTTTAGTAAGAGTTTGGCCTATGATATTATTGAGAGGGTTAGTTTGGTTTTGGGCTTTAAAAGAGTGCCTAGTCATGATAAGTATTTGGGCCTTCCCACTTTCTTTCAAAGATCCAAGAAAGTTTCTTTTACAAGTATTAAAGATCGTATTTGGAAGAAGCTTCAAGGTTGGAAAGAGAAGCTTCTTTCAAAGGCCGGAAAGGAAATTCTTATTAAGGCCGTTGCTCAATCTATACCCACATATGCTATGAGTTGTTTCTTGCTCCCGACCTCTTTTTGCGACGACGTCGAAAGAGTTATTAGGAATTTTTGGTGGGGTACGGCTAGCTCCGAGCGTGGAATCCCTTGGAAAGCATGGAAGGATCTTTGTCGTCCTAAGTATGAAGGGGGCCTCGGTTTTCGTGATCTTCACCTTTTTAATAAGGCTCTTTTGGCTAAGCAATTTTGGCGTCTCCATTCCTTTCCTAATTCTCTTGTTGCTAGGTCTTTTCGGGCTCGTTATTTTCCCAAGTCTTCCATTTGGGAGGCCTCTTTGGGTCCTTCTCCAAGCTTTGTTTGGAGAAGTATTCTTGGGGCTAAATCCATTTTAGATTTGGGTGTTCGATGGAGGGTGGGTAATGGTGATTCTATTAAAATTTGGGGTGATGCTTGGTTAGGGGGGTCCGGTTTTGGTAAAATTATCTCCCCCCTCGCTTTCTTGATCTTGACTCTAATGTGGCCTCTCTTATTGATAAAAATCTTTTTTGTTGGAAAATGGATATTATTAATAACGTTTTTCTTCAGGTTGACATTGAGCGCATTTCCAAGATTCCTATAAGCACGTCTAATATTCCTGACACAAGAGTTTGGGCGGCTAGTGAAGATGGCATTTTTCGTGTTCGTGATGCGTATGCTCTTGCCCTCAAAGCCCATTCTTTTGCCTCGAGTTCTTGTGGGAGTGATCCTTTGTGGAAGATGATTTGGCGCCTTCGTATTCATCCGAAAGCAAAAGTCTTTTTGTGGCGCGCCGCTTGGGACATTCTTCCTCATGGTGCTAACTTGAAAAAGAAAGGGATGGACAATGTCGATTCTTGTAAACGTTGTGGTTTGCTTGAAAATAATTCTCATGTCTTACTTAATTGTTCTTGGGCCTCGCAGGTTTGGTCGCATGTGCTTGGTGATTTTTCTCCCCCTCAATCAAGTTCTTTCATTGATTGGCTTAGTGCGGTGTTTCACCAAAAAAAGTTGGACGACGTCGAGCTTCTTGGGGTGTGCGCTTGGCAAATTTGGTGTGCCCGTAATGATTTGTACTTTGAAAAGCGCGATACTCCTCCTGATTTGTGCTTCAAGCGGGCCGTAGATATGCTTCAAGAATTTCGGTCAGCTAATGTTTTTAATTCCAAGCCTTCCTCCTCTCGTGTTTTGTCCCGTTGGGATCCTCCGCCTAGTCCTTTGCTTAAAGCTAACATTGACGCCGCTGTTAATATCAAAGAAGGGCGTGTGGGCCTTGGTGTTGTTGTTCGAAATGCGTTAGGGGATGTTTGTCTTGCCGCCTCCAAAACAATTTGGCCTTATGTCTCGGTGGAAATGGCGGAACTCAATGCTTTCTTGTGGGCCGTTGAATTGGTTAAAGCTCAAGCTTGGGATTCCATTATCTTTGAAGGCGACTCCTTAGTGGTGGTGAAAGCCTTAAACGGCGCTCTCTCTCGTGGTCTCCATACTCAGATTCTTGTGGACAATATTAAAGCGGCTTCCTCATCGTTTTCTAAAGCCGATTTTCTTTTTTGCTATAGAGAAGCTAATGTCGTTGCCCATAGATTAGCGAAATGGGCTAGTTCTAGTATTTGCTCTAGTGTATGGCTTGATGAAAGCCCATCTTGGATTTTAGATCTTGTTCTTTGTGACTTTCCTCCTTGATTAATATAGTTCTTTCTTGGTTGTTTTCAAAAAAAAAAAAATTCAAGTAAGAGAATAATTCAAGCAAAAGAAAGACAATTAGAAATATTTGACATAAAAAATATTTAAGAAATTATTTAATTTCTCTTACACGTCAAATTTTAATTTTTTCTATATTTATTATAGTTACAAATAACAAATAAATATCATTATAATTTAAACAAAATTTATTTATATTTAGAAAATTATTTAATTTTTTTAAAATTTTCCGTGTTCACGGGATTCAAGCTAGTTTATTTAATAAACAAATTGGCCAAACCCCATAGTGAACTTGTGGACGGACGTTGTGTGGGTGAGAGAAGAGTCAAATAAAAGAGCAGTGCAATTTTGGAATGAAAAGCTTTACTTTTAATTTTAATTTTATTTTTAATTTTAATAAAGAAGGAAGAAAAAAAACAAATGTATTTATGGATAGAGAATCCTTGATTTGAAGATAGGATAACCAGAGAGAGTGCAAGAGAGATGAGTGCCATGGCGTTATCGAGCAGCATTCTACAATGTCCGCCGCACTCCGACATCTCTTTCCGCTTTTCTGCTTATACACCAACCCGCTCCCCCTTCTTCTTCGGAAGACCTCGAAAATTATCATATATCCATTGTTCCACAAGCTCAAGCTCAACTGCCAATTACCAGAACACGATTACGACCCAAGGAGAAGGAGATAAAGTATTGGATTGTGTAATTGTTGGAGCTGGTATCAGTGGACTTTGCATTGCGCAGGCTCTTTCTACCAAACACATTCAATCCAATCTCAATTTCATTGTCACTGAAGCTAAAAATCGTGTTGGAGGTAATATCACTACCATGGAGTCCGATGGCTATATCTGGGAAGAGGGTCCTAATAGTTTCCAACCCTCCGATCCTGTGCTTACTATGGCGGTAAATTGATTCTTCTCTCTTTCTCCAATTTTGATCATTCTATTCAATTTTCCCCTTATTGAGTCAAAATCGAATTCCAGGTTGACAGTGGATTGAAAGACGATTTGGTCTTGGGAGATCCTAAGGCTCCTCGTTTTGTGCTCTGGAATGGTAAATTAAGGCCTGTTCCTTCCAAACCTACGGACCTTCCCTTTTTTGATCTCATGAGCTTTCCTGGTAAGATTAGGGCTGGTCTTGGTGCACTTGGTCTTCGTCCTTCTCCTCCTCCTCCTTCTTATGAGGAATCTGTTGAAGAATTTGTGCGCCGTAATCTCGGCGATGAGGTCTTCGAACGCTTGATCGAACCCTTTTGTTCTGGTACCTACCCTGTTTAATTTTTCAATTTTCCCCTTTTTTCTCTACTACTCCTACTTTATTGATTCTTATCCATGAGTGTTCTATGGGAATTGACATTAATTGTTCAGGTGTGTATGCTGGTGATCCTTCAAAGTTGAGTATGAAAGCTGCATTTGGAAAGGTCTGGACCTTAGAGCAAAAGGGTGGTAGTATCATCGCCGGTACACTCAAAACTATTCAGGAAAGGAAGAATAATCCTCCACCGCCTCGAGACCCGTCCGTAATCACCATTACTCATTGCTTTCCTTCACCTTGTATCTTACCTTAATATACATGTATTTAATTGATAATGTCACATTGCCTCATTTGCAGCCGCCTTCCTAAACCTAAGGGCCAGACTGTTGGATCCTTTAGGAAAGGGCTCATTATGTTACCTACCGCCATTGCTGCTAGGTATCTTTTGACTCTCAAATCTTAAATATTTCTCATCTTCTCCTTCTGCTAATACTAGTATGTTTACCATCTTTTTATTTTTTTTAGGCTTGGCAGTAAAGTCAAACTATCGTGGACACTTTCTAATATTGATAAGTCGCTCAATGGTGAATACAATCTCACTTATCAAACACCCGATGGACCGGTTTCTGTTAGGACCAAAGCGGTTGTCATGACTGTCCCTTCATACATTGCAAGTAGCCTGCTTCGTCCACTCTCTGTGAGTATCATTCTTTCCTTCTTTTCTTTTCGTTTATTGCTGTCCAATGTCTTGTTAAACACCAGTTTTGCCTTGTGCTCGTGAACTATGGCTATAATGTTCACTGATTGAGGCACTGCAGGAATGCCGAAGTTTCTAAAGCCTCTGCGCATAATGTTTGTTTGGATGTTAGGAATTGCATTGCAAAAATTGCTTCTGTGATGTTGACGTTAATACCAATTACAAGTGTGTTCTTCAACTTCTGCAATACCTTGTTTGAGTGAGGTTGAGGGGGTTTAGATAGGTGTCCAATGTGAAACTAGCAAATGAACTCCAAGCGCTGAGATAGGTCCTTGGGATGGAGCCCCTGATACCCAAGACAGTATTCAAACCCTCTAAGTAGAGTGAGAGATCAAGGAAAGAAACTGGGTGGTTCCTCAAATCGTAAAAAATGAATACAGTGTCATGATTGCTAATCTTATCACAAATCGTAAAAAATGATTTATGGTCGATTTTGGACTATTTTTGGGTCATTTGAGTGAATCTCGAACTTAAAAAGCGAGTCTTCTAGCAATTCATGTTACAGTGGGGCATACATAGGTAGGAAATTGTTTTTTTTTTTTTTTTTTAACTATTTGAGCCTTTTGACTGTTGCGGCCTGTAATATGGAATAGTCTAGCACTTCTGCGTGTGTACAACTAGTATTTATTGTAATTATGTGATCACACTTAACTCTCAGATAATTCCTTAAGCACTAACATTTTGTTTTGGTTGAAGGAATCAGGAGGAAAGAAAATTGAGGGATTTGGTGGGATATAGATTCCTTTGTTTGGATAACAAAATTGGAGTGGAGAGATTTGGAAGGAAGAATTTTATAGGGATTAGTTCCATTACAGTTTATGTTGATTACAAATTTTCTCCAAAAGTGGAAAGATTTTGAGTGAAAATGTTTTTTTTATTCTCTCTTCCTCTACCTTTCTTTCCCTCTTAAACAAACAAGGAAAGTTAATCTTATCATTCCGTACCTTCCCCTTCTGTTCTTTTTTTTTTTCTCTCCAAAATTCTTATCCTAACGTAGTGTTATTGTCACTGTCTTATGAACGAGAATTCTTTTCTTCCTAATACTGCTTGTGTTGCACAGTTAATGATTTAGCTAGATCATCTTTGGTTAGCTACTCAAAATCCATTTACATACAAATATACTTGTAGAAATAAATACTAATAGGTCTTGGCAAGAAGTAGTTTCAATGCTTTAAGTTTTAACCAATCCTCAAAATTTACACCATGGAGATGTCTGCGGATAAGAACTAGTAACTGTAGCAGCTGTAACTGTTGCATTCAGTTTTATGGTTTGCCTTGCAAATCAAACTTTGGATCATTGTTACCTGGGACGCCATTCGGTTTGGAACGGGGAACGGGAACGGGAACACGGAACGCAACCTAGATTGACTCGGGAACGATTGGGTACGAGATACAGTATGTATAATATATATCTTTGAAAACAAAATTAAATAAAAATGATTATTTTGGTTTTGAGAAATCATTTTCAAGTTGAATTTTTTCAGATTTCTAGGTTTCATCTCGTTTTTTTTCTCTCTTCTTTTTCTTTAATTTGTAAATGAAGGCCAAAATACCTTCTGAAAAAGGTCTTTTACACCGGGACGTCAACTTTAGCGATTTGGAACGCGTTTCGTGGTGATTGGGGACGAACGTTCCCGGATCGCGGAACGTGGCTATGTTCCACGTTCCATGTAACTATGCTTTGGATGTTGTTTGCCTTGCAATTTGTTACTATTGCGTGAAGTTTAGTGTTTGCCCTTCACATTGTACTTTGATTTTTGTTTTCCTTGCAATTTGCTCTGTGAAGTATAAAATGCTGACCTTTCCTGCTCAGGATGTTGCTGCAGATTCTCTTTCTAAATTTTACTATCCACCAGTCGCAGCAGTGTCCCTTTCTTATCCCAAAGAAGCAATTAGACCAGAATGCTTGATCGATGGAGAACTAAAAGGATTCGGGCAATTGCATCCTCGCAGCCAGGGTGTGGAAACCTTGGGTATATGCTCCCATTCAACTATATCTCAATTTTTATGAGTATTTTTCTTTCTCTGAATTATTCAATTTGGTGACGTTAAATTTTGATTGTACTCGACAGGAACAATTTATAGTTCATCTCTTTTCCCTGGTCGAGCACCACCCGGTAGGACCTTGATCTTGAGCTACATTGGAGGTGCTACAAATGTTGGCATATTACAAAAGGCAAGTCATTTATACAATTATATCTGTGTCCTTGTATCCTCAAATAAGTGGGTATCAATCCTGACGAGTGACGACATGCTTGCTTGTATCGATGCAGAGTGAAGATGAACTTGCGGAGACAGTTGATAAGGATCTCAGAAAAATTCTGATAAATCCAAATGCGAAAGGCAGCCATGTTCTGGGAGTGAGAGTATGGCCAAAGGCAATCCCCCAATTTTTAGTAGGTCATTTTGATCTGCTAGATGCTGCAAAAGCTGGTTTGGCAAATGCTGGACTAAAGGGGTTGTTTCTTGGTGGTAATTATGTATCAGGTGTTGCCTTGGGGAGGTGTATAGAGGGTGCTTATGACTCTGCATCTCAGGTTGTGGATTTCCTCTCACAGTACAAAGACAAGTAGTCATCCTGATTAACTAACTTTTTGTAGCTGTTGTAATTTGTATCATGTAATATTATTATTTATTCAGATGTAAAAGCATGAGATACAGTCGGTGTTCATTGAGAGGATAGATGCAAATAACTTGGACGGTAAAGTACTCGTTCTCCATTGTTTCCCCTGAGTACATATGAGGTGAAAATCAAGTTAAGTGAGTAAAAGTGGTTAAAATGTATATTTATAGGAAAGTGATGAAATGTGTGAATTCGATGAAAAGTAGTGAAATATGTAAATAAGAGTTGAAAAATAAGGCATGCTTAAAAACAAAATACAAAAACTTGGACAACACGGTCTCATTATGAGACCGTCAATATGGGCCGGTTGAAAAGCCAAAAATTGAAACATAAAAATGGCTGCACAGCCTGCACTTTCAGATTACCCTTAGCAACCAGCGTAACTGAAAGCAAACTTTCTCATTTTTTTGATTACCCTTCTTTCTTTTTAAATATTACGTATAGGGATGGCAATGGGTCGGACTCGGCTCGGATTATACATACTCCGACTTTGCTCCGGATAATAGTCGGACTTTTGTTTTCAGTCCACCTCCACTCGGAGTCGGATTATGCATACTCCATGTTTGCCCCGACTCGGACTCTCGGATCTCCAACGGAGTCGGATGCAGTTTCGGATTATTATCAAACAGTATCGTTATGATATTGTACTAATGATTTTAAAGCATACAAAATTAACAAAATACATTTTTCAAATACAATCTAACAAAAAAATATGTACTTCAATTTGAATTCAATTTTAACCAGAGAAATAATCCTACTACTACTACAATTTAACAAAATTTTCTCGTATTTTGATTTGACGTATTTTATTTGTCTTGATTTCATTTGTCGTATCTTGATTCATTAATCAAAATAAAGATACCAAGTAGTTTTTCAAAATCGAAAATTACAACTAGTATAAGAGAGAGCTTGAATCAGTCACGTCTAGAGTTTTAAAGAAAACAAAATATAAGTTTAAAAGTCAAATTCAAAGTCAAATGTCCTACAGGGTTGGAGTCGGGTCGGAGTCTCGGATTTTTAATCAGGTCCACCTCCGACCCGTCTCTAACTCGGACTCGGATCATAAAGTCGGAGTCAGAGTCGGATGACTATTTCCTCGGACTCGAATCGGATTATTTTCCTCGGATCGAGTCGGACTAGGGTCGGATTCGGACTGAATTGCCATCCCTAATTACGTAGAGTATATAATGCAATACAAATTACAACTCGGGAATTTGTATAAACCCCTTTGTTTGATGACAAAAATAAACTTACAAGATGATTACAATGTAACAAGCAAATTGAAGATTATTGTGTAACGATGAACGTCACCCGGAAACTTGATACAAATCGAAGGCGTGTGCTCACTATCCTTTTGTGATATTTCCCCCACAAAGGTACTTGGGTTGTTGTTTGGAAATTCACAACGAGATACAATCGATTACAACACAACCTTAGTACTTAGGTTGTATTATGCAATAACAAAGTGTTTAGGAAACAATGAATTGTGGAATTGCACTAACAAAAGTTAATTACTCTATTGTATGCAAAGAACAAATGAGAAAAGCTTAAGAGAAGGAATTCAGAGATTTCAAGTGAAAGGTGCAAAGAACACAAACACCCAAGGACCTCTATTTATACTAATAGAGGAGCCTTAGCCTTAATCACCTAATTGATTATGATTCAATGCAATCATAATCAATTGCTAATGAATTAGCATTATACTCCCTCATAATCTCAGAAATAATGAGAATTAAGAGAGGATCCTAGGCATTAAACTCAAAGAAAACGGGAAGAAAAGCAACGGTCAACTCCAGAGAGCAATCGCCGAGTCGGCGACGAGCCCACAGGAGTGGGCGCCGACTCGGCGCTAAGTCACTGCCAAAACAGTGAGTTCCCAGTAGCCTAGCGCCGAGTCGGCGACGAGGCTACCCAAGGTAGCGCCGACTCGGCGCAAACCTTCTGTCCACTTTTTCTTCTTTTCCTTGTGTTATCTTAAAACACCTATTTGGACCCCGTAAATTAATACGTATATTGTCCCACTATTATTATAGCTTTAATCGATACATTACGGACTTAAACTGTCCCACTACCTTAGTAGTACTTTGGTGATTAAATACTCAGGATTATTATTATACACTAAATGTTCAACAATCCTCCCCCATTTTGGGTATAATAAGCTTCTCATTTACCAAAACTCATAGTACATTTCATGCATCAACGCTAATATCCCTACGGATTGAATTAACGCCTAGTACAACACACTTAACAAGTGATCGAGCCAGAGTTGATTTCCATAAGGAATTGAATCAATCGACTCATCCAACCACTTGAAGATGTAGTACACATAAAACAAATAACACAAAGTTATTAACTTGACACATTATAAGGCCGTGTCCGTATCTTATTCATAAGTTTATCATAGTCATTATGCCAATCTTGACTACTTGAAGCGGCCACACTTCAAACTTATATAGGTAGGTTCTCATTACGTATAAAACATATCTCCGTGACGTGGATATAACACCAAGAGCTCTTCAACTCTTGATCTTGAGAACTTTCAAGACGACTACCTTATTCCATCACGGTACAAAGCAACGATGGGTCATGCAAGAGTTGCTTTAACAAAAACCAAGAGGACTTTACCACATTGAATTCAGACACGATGTTACTCATGCGTGAATTGGGCTTTTCCAAATGATTTTACTGACATAAACCGATCTCAATTGAGGCTTTCTCAATTGAGTCTCTATTCATGGCTTTCGTAAACGAATCCGCCACATTGAACTTAGTGTTCACATAGTCAAAAGTTATGACCCCGTTAATGATAAGTCCTTGCACAAGGCTATGCCTTAGAGCAATATGACGAGACTTACCATTATACACTTGACTATAAGCTCTACCTAAAGCCGCCATGCAATCCGCATGAATCGCCACCGGTGAGATTGGCTTAGGTAACAAAGGTATCTCAAACATGAGATTCCTCAACCACTCTGCTTCACTAGCTGCTGAAGCTAAAGCGATAAACTCAGCTGACATCGTCGAGTCGGCTATACATGTTTGTTTCTTAGAAGACCAAGAAATGGCACCTCCCCCATAAACAAACACCCATCCACTAGTAGAAGAGTTATCCTCTTCATTAGTGATCCAACTAGCGTCAGAATAACCTTCTAGAATAGGAGGTTCTCCGCTATAAGTAATACCAAAGTCTTTGGTACGTAACAAGTATCTTAATACTCTCCTTATCGCTATCCAATGATGGGGACCTGGGTTACTAGTAAATCTACTAAGTTTACCCACCGCAAATGCTATGTCAGGCCTAATACTAGTCATAGCATACATCAAAGATCCTATGACCTTTGAATACTCCAATTGTGAAATTGGTTGACCGGTATGTTTTGCAAACTTCATACCCGGTTCCATGGGAGTAGAGACCGGCGCTTTATCAAGCATATTAAACCGCTTAAGTATCTTCTCAACATAGTGAGCCTGACTTAACTTAATACGGTTCCCTTACCTTATGATCTTAATGCCTAAGATCACATCAGCCTCCCCCATATCCTTCATCTGAAAGGATCTAGACAAAAAGTCTTTTGTCTCTTGAACTTGTGTTATACAAGTTCCAAAAATAAGCATGTCATCAACGTATAGGCAAATGATAACGCCATTACCATGACTATCAAACTTGCTATACACACACTTCTCGGCTTGATTCAACTTGAATCCAAAGGACAATATAGTTTCATCAAATTTTTGATGCCACTGTTTAGGTGCTTGTTTAAGTCCATACAAGGACTTGACAAGTTTACACACCTTTTGTTCTTGTCCTTTCAAAACAAACCCTTCGGGTTGTTTCATATATACTTCCTCATCTAATTCCCCATATAGAAATGCGGTTTTAACATCCATTTGATGTATTTCTAGATGATAGACCGTAGCTAACGCTACCAATAACCGAATAGTGGTTATTCTTGCAACCGGTGCATATGTATCGAAATGATCGATACCGTGCTTTTGTCTAAAGCCTTGAGCCACTAAACGGGCTTTGAATTTATCAATAGTACCGTCGATTTTCATTTTCTTTCTGAAAATCCACTTGCAACCGATTGGTTTACAAGTCGGAGGAAGATCCACTAACACCCAAGTGTTATTTCCCATGATGGATTGCATCTCATCATCGATAGCCTCTTTCCAAAAAGCACTATCATGTGATGCCATAGCATCGCTATAAGTCAATGGGTCACCTTCCACATTATATAAATATGGAACACTAGAAGATACTTCACTTCTATCACCTTCAACCAAGTATACTTGGAAATCCGGTCCAAAGCTCTTCGCTTTCCGTTGTCTCTTACTCCGTTTAGGAATAGGATCAACTAAATCAAGTTCCTCTACCTGTTGACTTTCATCAACACCTAGAAGTGAACTTTGTTGACTATCATCAACACTTTCATTGGTACAACTTTGTAGATTTCTTTGTCTACTCAATGATGAAAATCTATTTTCATCAAAAATGGCATCTCTTGACTCTATAATCGAATGAATCGAAATATAGTCATTTTGTTCTATAACATAGAACCTATAGGTTTTGCTATGAATAGCATAGCCTATAAAGATGCACTCAAGCCCACGTTCACCGAGCTTCTTTTTCTTGTTGCCGGGCACTCTTACAATGGCCCTACAACCCCAAACCTTAAGATAACTTAAGTTTGGTTTCTTTTTGTACCAAAGTTCATAAGGAGTTTCCTTATTCGTTCTTATTGGAACTCGGTTAAGAATGTGACAAGCCGTCAACATTGCTTCAGCCCAAAATCCATCACTCAAACCCGAGTAGGATAACATGGAATTAACCATCTCTTGTAGAGTACGGTTTTTCCTCTCCGCCACACCATTAGATTGTGGTGCATAACCGGCGGTTGTTTCATGAATTATACCCATTGAACTAAAGTAAAGCGGATCATAATATTCACCTCCTTTATCGGTTCTTAACCTTTTAAGTTTACTACCAATTTGTATTTCTACTTCTTGTTTGTAAATCTTAAAATGTTCAAGAGCCTCATCTTTTGAATGCAAAAGATAAACATAACAAAACTTTGAGAAATCATCAATAAAAGTTATGACATACTTTTTGTTTCCCAAAGACGGTGTACTATGAAAATCACAAAGATCACTATGGATTAACTCCAAAATTTCGGTTTTTCTTTCAACACTTTTAAAAGGTGTTCTAGTGATCTTAGTTAACATGCACGTTTTGCAATTTTTAGACATTTTATTGCACATAGGTATGAGATCATGTTTAGACATAAAAGAAATTTTATCAAAATTTACATGTCCTAGTCTAACATGCCACAAATAATGCAAATCATCATGTTTATTATCATCCAAAACATTACATATAGAGTTTTTATTTAAATCTAAAGACAATTTAAATAAACTATTACAAAGATAAGCCCTACCAATAAACAAATTATTCTTAGAGATAATACACCTATCGGCTTCAAACACTAGTTTGTAGCCCAACCGATTCAAAATAGGACCCGAGACTAAGTTTCTACCTATTTCGGGTGTGAAATACACATCTCTTAATACTAAAAGATTCCCCGAAGTAAACAATAATTCAACTTGTCCTTTGCCTTGGACCTTGATAGGTGCATTGTTTCCCATGTAGAGATGCTCCCCATCAACAACCTTGTTAAAGGTTTTGAACCATTGTGTAGAATTGCATACATGTCTCGATGCCCCCGAATCGATCCACCAAGCCAAGGAATCATCCTGCAAAGCACTAATATTAGTATTCAAAGTAGAAAAACTCATATTAGAATTTTCATCAAAACATGCAAGATTACCTTGTGTGGGTGGTCCCTTGCTTGTAGAAGCTTGACCATTCCCCTTGGCTTTCTTTTGCTTGTTCTTTAGAACGAAGCAATTCTTCCTTCGGTGCCCGGGCTTTCCACACTCCCAACATACCTTTTCGGCATTGGGATTAGTAGCTTTCCCCTTTGAAGAGTCATTCCTCTTCCTCTTATCTCCGGGACGGGATTGTGGTTTCCCTTCCCCAACCATATTAATAGTAGGTACATTAGGATTATCATCCTTCCGGTTTTCTTGTAACCGAATGCTAGACTCAACAATTATATGTTGCCCAAGGTCGGAGAGTGTAATCTCCTCCCTTTTATGCTTTAAAGCATGTCTAACATCCCTCCAAGAAGGAGGCAATTTGTCTATTATGCTTGAAACCAAAAACACTTCATCAATTTCAATTTTATGTAATTTAAGGTTAGCATGCATTCTTTGCAATTCATGAAATTGATCTATAATTGGGCGATAGTCTACCATTTTGTACGAATTGAAATTACTTACTAGAAACTTTTTGGAGCTAGCATCCTCCGCCATGTATTTGTTTTCAAGAGCATCCCATAACTCCTTAGCGGACTCATGGTATTGGTAGATGTCAAATAATGCATCTTGCATTCCATTGAGGATGTGTCCCCGGCAAATGAAATCGTCATTTTCCCATTTTGAACGTTTGCGATTTTGTTCAAGAATCTCCGTTTCCGGAATCACCGTTTCCGGATCATCCGACTTAGCAACCTCCGGTTTTGGTGAGCTTATGACATAAGCCACATTGAGAGTAGTGAGCATGAACATCATTTTCTTTTGCCAACGTCTAAAATCGACGCCGACAAACTTCTCTAACTTAGCAAAGTTAGAAGTAAAATCCTTCATTGATGCCATCGGTGAAGGTATCACAAAAGATTATTACGTAGAGTATATAATGCAATACAAATTACAACTCGGGAATTTGTATAAACCCCTTTGTTTGATGACAAAAATAAACTTACAAGATGATTACAATGTAACAAGCAAATTGAAGATTATTGTGTAACGATGAACGTCACCCGGAAACTTGATACAAATCGAAGGTGTGTGCTCACTATCCTTTTGTGATATTTCCCCCACAAAGGTACTTGGGTTGTTGTTTGGAAATTCACAACGAGATACAATCGATTACAACACAACCTTAGTACTTAGGTTGTATTATGCAATAACAAAGTGTTTAGGAAACAATGAATTGTGGAATTGCACTAACAAAAGTTAATTACTCTTTTGTATGCAAAGAACAAATGAGAAAAGCTTAAGAGAAGGAATTCAGAGATTTCAAGTGAAAGGTGCAAAGAACACAAACACCCAAGGACCTCTATTTATACTAATAGAGGAGCCTTAGCCTTAATCACCTAATTGATTATGATTCAATGCAATCATAATCAATTGCTAATGAATTAGCATTATACTCCCTCATAATCTCAGAAATAATGAGAATTAAGAGAGGATCCTAGGCATTAAACTCAAAGAAAACGGGAAGAAAAGCAACGGTCAACTCCAGAGAGCAATCGCCGAGTCGGCGACGAGCCCACAGGAGTGGGCGCCGACTCGGCGCTAAGTCACTGCCAAAACAGTGAGTTCCCAGTAGCCTAGCGCCGAGTCGGCGACGAGGCTACCCAAGGTAGCGCCGACTCGGCGCAAACCTTCTGTCCACTTTTTCTTCTTTTCCTTGTGTTATCTTAAAACACCTATTTGGACCCCGTAAATTAATACGTATATTGTCCCACTATTATTATAGCTTTAATCGATACATTACGGACTTAAACTGTCCCACTACCTTAGTAGTACTTTGGTGATTAAATACTCAGGATTATTATTATACACTAAATGTTCAACATTAAATACCCACTTACACCCTACGAGCTTTCTCCATTTCAGTACCTTTACCAGTTCCCATTCTCTATGCTTGTAAAGAGACTGCATCTCTTCACCCATTGCAACAAGCCACTATGCCGACTCACTACAACTGATTGCTTGTTTATATGTTGCAGGTTCAAATGACTCCACTTCATTAGTTACACTTAATGCATAACTTGTCAACTCCTGAACACAGCAATTCCTACCCTCCATCTCATCAAACAATCTAACAGGCTTCTTGATAACTCATATAGGATTTCTTAAAAATGGTGTCAGATCGTCTAGATGTCCCCTAGAGTTTGGATGAGTAAGAGCATGGTTATCAGGATCTCGATCCTGATCAACGATTCTACGATTCTACGATCCAAAATTAGGCAACCGATCCGGATCGTAGGTAGGATCTTAACATGGTAGAATCGTACGATCCTACATAGCTCCAGGATTTAAGTGGTAGGATCATAACACGATTCTACGATCCTACGATCTTACGATCCGATCCTATAAGGGTAGCTTTTATCGTAAAAATATTTAATATAATCCAGATTTTACTTATGTATGTATATGTATATATCTAAACAATTACATTAATATGCAACAAATTAAGTTATTCTTGATTCGCATCTTAAAAATGATTATTAAAGGTATTTTTTTTTTTACAAAACTTAATAATTGAAGTCAAATAAGTATAAATTTAAACCTTAAAGCTAAAAAAAAGAACAAATACAATTGAAAATCAGTTATCTAAAGCATATTAATGTATATTTGTAGGATCACATGATCCTACGATCCGATTCTACCGATTTCGATCCTACCCCCTTAACGATCCTACGTAGAATCCCGATCCTAACAACCTTGAGTAAGAGTAATCTCAGGTTTAAGTGTGCCCAACAATGGATCCTCAACATCATCATCAATAAAATGGTAGTTTGATTTGCCTCAAGCTCCCCATATGTCTACAATAAGTTCTCCCTTTGCTTCCTCAAATTTGAAGTCTTTGTGCTCTTCACTGAATACATAGTACTTCTATCGAAAGTGATATTCTTATTCTGATTCACCCGACCCTCTGAAGGTGAATAAATCCTAAACTCCTTCACACCATCACCATACACAACAAATAAAAACAATCTCTCTTGGCACGTGGGTCCATCTTGCCCTCAATAACATGATAATAAGAAATACAATCAAACATCTTCAAATTAGAAAAGCTACATAAGTTACCACTATAAATCTGAAACGAGATTTTGGAAGTTAATTTGTAAATGAAGACCTCTATTAATGATGTAACAAGATGTCATCACAACTTCACTCCAGTATCTCCTCCCAAGCCTTGCATTAGAGAGCATGCATCTAACTCTCTTTTGCAGTGTTTGAATAACCCACTCTACAACACCATTATGCTGTAGTGTCATCTTAACGGTAAGGTGTCGACCTATATCCTCTTCTACACAAAACTGATTAAACTCGTATTTAGAAAACTCCAGCCCATTGTATGACTTCTCTTAGGTCTCCATCAACGTCGATCCCAACATCTTTGTGATTCATCTTTAACGTCTACGACTCTAGTTTGAGTCACTAAACCACTACCAATAGACAGAAAATACTCTCCTATTTCTTTAATTTTGTTACACAATATACTCAAAATTTTACCTAGCTTTTCGTTATGTAACAAAATTAATGGAATGGAGGGGTGATTGACATCTGGAGTGACATTTTAAAGCAAGATATATAATTCATTTTTAAGTTATAGCTAGTATACAAACCCGTGCATTGCACGAAGTTTGCTAGTATAGAAATACCTATAAATAAATTTTTTTAAGATACAATTGCATATTATACTGAATATGATTTGAATATCCCACAATCACATTTTAACTTTAAGAATGATTTCAGTTGGTAAAGTTATGTAAAATCATTTTTTGCAATTTTTTTATTCTTTTATAATATCAAGTGTTCTCTTGAGAGACCGTCTTTTGTAAAGACGACTCTCAAAAGTCCAGCCCAAATCTATATTTAGAGTTCAATATATATTTAGAATTGGACTGACTTTTGAGAGCCGTCTTTACAAAAGACGGTCTCAAGTAAGAATTTCGTTATAATATTGTATAATTGTATGATCATATCTAATAAAATCTTTGTGATAACTTACCTAATACTTAAAATCATAATTAATGCAAAACTCTGTAAACTCGCCATGTGGAATTTTCCAGTTCTTTTATACTATTGTATGATATGATAATTGTATGATTATATCTAATAATTTTTTTTGAAAACTTACCTTTAATACTTAATATCATAATTAGTGCAAAACTCTGTAAACTCGCCATGTGAAAATTTCCAGTTCTTTTATAGTATTGTATGATTGTATTATGATAATTGTATGATTATATCTAATAAATTTTTTTTTGAAAACTTACCTTTAATACTTTAAATCATAATTAATGCAAAACTCTGTAAACTCTCCATGTAGAATTTTCCCGTTCTTTTATAGTATTGTATGATTTATGATTGTATGATGATATGATGTATAATTGTATGATTATATCTAATAAATTTTTTTTGAAAATTTACCTTTAATACTAAATCATAATTAATGCTAAACTCTGTAAACTCGCCATGTGGAATTTTACAGTTTGATTATAGTATTGTATGATATGATATAATATGATATGATGATTGAGTTTCAATATTTAAGACTCTCTATTAAGAACGAATCATAACTCAAGCACCAAAGATATAAATGCAAAGAAAACATTTGAACGTTATAACCTATTTTAAAACTAATTTTTAAAATTAGTTTTTCTATATAGTTATTCTAAAAATAAATGTCGTATTACTCTTTCTCTCCAATTTTAAGGTAAGTGTTTGTTCTCTATTAATAACAACAAATAATAATTTTGTTAAAATATTTGAACCAATGATTCTCCATTTTGTAATATTATTACCGTTGTAAGTATTCAAAATAATTCACTATTAAAAACAACGAAGAACCAACTAAAGGTATTCATTCGGGCAGGTCTAACTTATCAATAGAGGAAAATCGGGTATGGTAAAGAGTATGGAATATTCAGGGACCTCCAAAGCTGAAGCATTTCTTGTGGCGTGCGTGCAAAAATTCGCTTCCTGTTAATGAGGTACGATTTCGTAGACACATGGCTCAATGTCCTTTATGTATGCAATGCAACAAAGCCTCTGAATCTGTTGCATAGTCGTGTTTGAGTGTGACCAACCTAAATCCATGTGGCTGTCACACCCTTCGAGTACTACTGTTTATGCTGCCCCAGTGCCCATTCTGGTGACTTCAAGGAGAGATTCATTTGGCTATGTGAGAATACGGATCGTGATACACTGGCGTCAATCTATGCTTCAATGTGGGCGTGTTGGTTTGGTAGAAATAGTGTAGTCATGGAAAATAAACAATGTAACCTTGAGCAACTATCAATCTCCTTTGTCAAAATGGTCCAAGACTATTCTTTGTATGCCCAGGATGTTACTGCCCAATGTGTTCCAATTACAAGAGCCCCCCCAATTGTGGCAACCACCTAGTGAAGGGTGGGTTAAAGCGAATTTTGATGCACATGTGGGGGCTGACTGTCGCAGGGGATTAGGTGTTGCGTTTAGAAATCTCGATGGGACTCTCTTGGTAGCTGCTGTGAAAACTGTGCACTCGAATATGGGGGTTGAAGAAGCTGAGCTTGCTGCTGCCTGTTATGCACTGAAAACGGCTATTCGTATGGGGTTTGATCACATCATCCTTGAAGGTGATGCTCAATCAGTGGTAAACACCATTAACAAGAAGGAACATGACTTATCTCCTATTTTTGCTATGTATGATTATATTCATGTCCTTAGCTCACATCTTGCTAGATTTACCTGTAGTGCTGTTCGTAGAAGTGGCAACACCGTAGCCTATTTAGTTGCTAGAATGGATACGAGTGTAGGCCAAGAAAAGATATGTATGGAGCCTTTTTCTCCGGGCCTCATGGCTTTGGTTGACCTTGATATAATATAAGCTATAGGTTTCAATAAAAAAAAACAGGTATTCATTCGGGTCATCAGGTTGATTTCGGATCAGGTGTTTCGGGTCGGTTCGAAATCAGGTTTTGTGTTCACATTGATTGTTACATAATTATAGTAAGTCGGGTCAAATCGAATTCGGTATAAAGTCGGGTGTCTATCGGGTTAGCCTCTACAACCAACGATAAAAGAAAATACTTAAAATAATAAAAAATAAAAAACAAAACGAGTAAGCATCCATGCCTCCTCCTTTTCTTACACTATTTTAAAAAAAGAGTCAGCATCGTCTTCCCGGATTCCTCCTTTTCTTCTTATAATCAATCAAAGAATAATAAAGAAAGAAAGAGGTTAGTGCCAGTGGTAGATGAACTGGGGTGGGATCCACAAGTAGGACTACCATTACCAGTTTCCTTGTTTTCTTCTAGTGTGGACTGTGGAGAAGACGATTCAACACTCAAGCGAAGAGTATCCGAAATTGTTAGAAGGAACGGGATCGGAATCTGGAACGAAAATCTGATTCAGGAGTATCTGATTGCATATACGAGTACATTTTCTTCAATTTTCCGAATTTAATTCCTAAAGTCAATTGCAGTTTTAATCTGAAATCTGAAATTATTATCAGTTCAATTTTCATGTATATATGTATGCGTGTATTTTGTTATAGGTACAGGACGATTGAGAATCAGTATGATCCATTGAAGTAAAGTAGTCAACACTGAAGGTCAAGGATGAGTTTATCACTCACGGTCATGACTTTTAACCTCCATGACGACCAGCCTTCTGATAGTTTGAATTCATGGGATAACAGGAAGGATTTGTGCATCAGTGTCATTACTAGTCATTCACCCAACATCATATGTACTCAACAAGGTTTCCTTTTAAAAAATTTAATTACCTCTTTTACATTCTTATCCCTCACCTGTTCCCCTATCACACATTTCTTTTATTCTTTTTTTTTTTTTTAATTTTTTTTTAATTTTTTTTTATTGTCTCAGGGTTGAAGTCGCAGCTGGATTACCTTCAGCAGGGATTACCAGGTATTTTTCTTTTTGCAATCATCTTGTTGCCATTCCTTTCACAATAGCTCTATGCTTAGAGACCAACACATATTATTTCATGCCTGTTTCTTTATACTTTTCTGTACCCATGACACATGAGCTGCCAAAGAAACAAGTACCACCTCTATGTTTAAGGAAGCATTATAGGAATCCATTTTCTTAGAGATTATGAATTGATGGTTGAAGCCCAAGATATATTAGCTAAAGATGGAAATAAAATTCAATGTTGCTCTACAAGGCAGTCAAATTAGGATTTCTAGAATCGTATATGCTAGGGTGTTAGAAGGGGAACAGGGGAGCAGAATAAGACTAGGACTAGGTCAAGTTTTGAGTTCTAAGGTGTATTTACCCTAACGACCCTTTTGGTCGTTGTAACTAAATGGTGGTAATGAGGATGATTTGTAGCGTACATTTTCAAGAAATGTAACATCTTTCCCATGGTAATGAGACTATTAACGTAAATATGTTTTTTTTTTTCACATTTTTTCTTAATACCACCTCTCAAGATGTAACTGCTTTGGAATGAACTTTGTAAATAAATGAGATGATTGACATGGAACAAGCATAACTGTTGAACTTTTCAAGAGATTTTACTATCAAAATTGCACTAATTTTCTTAACTATATCCACCTATTAATATTGATAACCAAATGAGCTTTAAATGTTGGGTGTTGATGAGGTGGTTGTGGAGGTTCATTTCGATATACGGTTTTCTCTTGCATGAAATGATCAAGAGTAATCTTGTCATAAGATAAGCTGCTAATAGTGATTGGGGCATTTTGGCTGGTGATGTAATTTTTCACATCCATGAAAGTTTGTATTCATGTTTACTACACATTTTTTAATCCCCTTGGTGAAGCATGCAGGTAAAGTGAATGATGTAAGGTTTTGGGGGTTTTTTGGGGTAAAAATAGCACCCTTTGCCATCCCTTTTCTCCACCTTTTAGTTTTATTTACCTTTTGACTTCCACCATGGTCTAATTTTTTATTTCACGCCTAAATACTTGGAAAGAACCTTTTGATTTCACATATAAACAAAAGGCTGGAGACGATCAAAAACATCTTAGGATTACATGATGCTATAAGCAAACACCAAGTCTAATGATTTTTTATTGACAAATGACAATAATTTTGCTGAGGATAAGCACTCGTGAGGATTTTTAATTGTGTTTGTTGAATAGAATTATGTCCCCTTACAATTGAACAATCTCGCTAAGATTTTGCCGCTAATTTTGTAGTATGCCTTATGATTGTACATATTTGGTTCTCAGTACACCGTTCAAAGTGATGTCATATGTTTTTTAGCTAATGTTTTAGGCCGTGTTTTTCTTCTCCAATGTAGTTCGTTTGATTGAGGGTGGAGTATCAATAGAATGTACTTTTGAGATGCCCATTTATGCTTTTGAATTGCATGGTATTTAGATTGTTGTTTTATGGCTTCCAATTCATTCTCAACTTAAGTGCTTTATATGCCCCTCACTATCATCCACATGCAAGGACTACTAGATGAGGATTGCATAAGGACTACTAGATGAGGATTGCATATTAACATTGGGGTAAACTTAGGAAACACGAGTGCAAAATTACATTTTCCTTTAATTGATTGATTGATCAACGAAATTGGTTCAAATTAAACCATGGGGCATGAAGCAAATTACCAAAACTTAGGAAACACTTTGTAAAGTTGGGAAATTTGATGATAGTTGGCTGCTGGTGAGATATGTTTAACTTTTTTTCTACCTTCATCTTCTCCTTATATTTACTTCACATTTTTGTTGTGAATCTATGCCTTATGATCCTCTTTGTGGTCTATCCTTCCTTCTTTTTCTACGTTATATAATCTAGGGCTATGAGGCGGAAAGTTTAAGGAAAACCATTAAAACAAGGTTAAGGAGAGAAGTTTATAAACTAATTAAAATCTATTTGTTCATGATTGAACAAATGATTGAAGTTGCTTTCCATGTTTGTGAGTTGTGATTTCTATTGTTTGATGCCATACACATTTGATTTGGAAATTTTGGGGATTTCATCATTATAAGTTGTGCCCAACTACATATTTATTGAGCATTTCTAGTAGCCAAGATTTGTAAATAGATCAAGTTTTTCTTATTATATGAAAAGGATATCAATTGATAAAGTTATAAAAAGGATGTCAATTAATATGAATGCATTGCTTTAAACACGTGAAAAAAGGAACCATTTTAAGTGATTCATCATTAAACTATTATTGTTTAAAGTAGTTTTAGAATGCAATTTGACTATAAACTCTTTATTAAATACACTATTTTTTAGATTTAGAAAATGCTCTTTGAAATTTTTAGCAAAAGGACTATTTTTTCAAAATAATAAAAAAAAGGGAAATTCCACGTGGTAACCCTGAAGTTTTGGGTTTTCCATGTGGTAACCAAACTTTTTAAAAATCCATGCGGTAACCCTGAGGTTTATGTAATTGTTCCATCGTGACCATTTTGCACCTAAAAACGTTAGTAAACGTTAATTTTTAAGCTTTATAATTGTTGTATGCCTATTTATGCGACTCACCATTTCAAATGCCATCAATTTCAACCTTTTTCCCCAAAACATAAACCTCAACTCTACCATCTTTCATCCAAATCATATTTTTTCCTCCAAATCCAAAGATTGTAGCGTTTGGGTTTATATATTGAGGGAAAAGGTTGAAAATGATGATATTTGCAATGGTGAGTCGCATAGATTGGCGTACAAGAACTTTAAAGCTTTGAAATTAATGTTTCCTTACGTTTTGCTAACATATTATGTGCAAAAAGGTCATGTTGGAACAATTTGGTAAACCTCGGGGTTACAATGTGGATTTTTTTAAACGTTTTGGTTACTACGTGGAAAATCCAAAACCTCGGGGTTACCATGTGGAATTTCCCATAAAAAAATAATCAAAAAATGAACACTGCCCCTATAATCTTTGCTCTTCCCCTCTTATTTCAGTTTACATAAGATGGAACAATTGAGTTCAGTCTAGCTCGAGTACGTCGGGAAGAACAGGCATGAAGAGGAAAGGTTTTTGATAATTTTTTTTTGGGAATTGTTTCCAGGTTATGGGCATTTTGGAATTTCTAGAAAGGGAGTTGATGACCCTTCAGATGAATATTGTGCAATCCTTTTTGACAAGGAGAAGGTGTGTAATGTGTCTTATTATTTTGGAAGAGAAAAATTTGATTCTATACATTCTTGATAGAAAAATTTATATGCTATCTTGTACGAACTTTTCTTGTACTGCTGAAATTGACTTGTTTGTGTTTGGTTTATTTTTCTTTGAAGATAGAGCTGGTTGAAGGTGGGACATTTTGGCTATCAGAGTCACCCTCTGTCCCAGGAAGCATGTCATGGGGAGCGGTAGCTCCCAGTATCGCGACTTGGGCAATATCCTTGATATATCTTAATTACTCCCTCCTATTCACCCAATATGTCCCATTTGATTTTTCACCATTTTTTTGGTGGTCAAATGGGGCCACATCTTAAAGACAAAGTGTAGTGTTTTTAAATTTTGATAGGGGGAAAATGGGATTAGTAAGTGTAAATGTGTGAAAAGTTTTAAGTTTAGTTAGGGTAACTTGATAAAGTTAACATATCCAAAATAGAAATGAGACCTTTATGGTAACTTGACCCAATAAGAAAATGAGACACTTAGGATGAATAGGAGGGAGTATCATGTTCTCGAAACCCAGTCTTTCTTGCTATCAACAATGTCTTTCTTTGATGTGATATCCACACTTTTCAGCTTAAGGGGGTTGAACCTCCTGGGTTTTCCTTTCAGATTGTAAACACAAATATGGATGAGTTCAGTCCTCGTGCTCGTCGAAGAGGTGCTTTGCTCACATGGCAGCATATTGCATCATTACCTCCAAGCTTGCCGGTAATTTACTGTGGAGGGTTTAATACGCAAAAGGAATCGACTACCGGACGTTTTCTTCTTGGGAGATCAAGGTAGAATATCCGTTCTCAATTTTATTCCATATTTAACTTGATAGAATCTATGTTTCAAATTAGAAATTGGTGAGTCAGAGTAATCATTACCTCCAAGCTTGCCGGTAGTTTACTGGACCTAATCTATGTTTCAAATTAGAAATCGGTTCGAACGGATAGAGCCACCCGGTGATTTTGGTTATATTTATGGCACCGGAGGGGGTGCTAGTCCTGGATCTCATGAATTTCCGGACCTGAAATAATAATGGCTGCTGAGAATAATGTTAAACTAGAATATTTTTGGAGATATTTCCCTTTCAGCCAAACTCAACTGAAGTGATTGTACAAAAACATTAATGAAGGGGAGAGGGAGGGGATGGGATGGGAAAGAGAGGAGCAAAGTTAGAGATCTAGCTTGCGTTCTCAAATAATAAAGTTTTAGAGAAAATGTTGGAACTAGCGTTTATTTGAGATATATTTCCCTTCCTTCCAAACACAGCCAAATTTAATGTAGAAAAAGGAGGGAGTCTTGTGCAAACCAAAAGCAGGGAGTGTTACCGAAACAGATATTGTTTTGTTCACGTGCCTCTTTTTCATTCCTTTTCTGCTGTTTCAAAAGATCGAGATATGGAGTTCAAAGTTCACAGTCATGAGATAGAAATGTTGAGTCTTTCATTGTTTTTGTCTCCAGAGAACATGGTGTAGTGGGTGACATGAGAGACTCATGGCCAAATGCACGGGTGAGGAAAAATGTATCCTTAATTCGCACTTATCACGGATTCAAAGGTATTCTTGAAGCTTCTGATTTTTCTTCCGATGCGACATGAGATATACCTCTGACATGCTTTCCCATGATATGCTAGGTAACAAACAGGGAGCTGTAGAATTTCTCAAGTTGATTTTTAGGGCGTTATGTCTCTGTTGGGATCGACAAACTCAAGATCTCCATGTGGATTGGATTCTGTACAGAGGGAGATCGCTTGTACCTGTCCTATGTGAAGTTGTGAATGATAATATTGATGGTTGTTACCCATCCTCCCACTATCCAATGTTTGTCGAGTTCATGCTACCTCGTTCTGTTAGATTGAGTGAAGCTCCTGCTCAAGATGAGAGCTGAGCAAGTACGTCTCTAGTTTTTCTTTTGTGAAGCTTAATCAAATGCAATGCGCGTTATTCGCCTCAAATATTTTTCTATATTGTGTTTCTTTTCTACGTATAGAGTTCATTTTTTAAAATCTTGATTTTTGAGATTAGTTAGTTTTTGCTGTCCACAGCTTCACAACCTTAGAAGTTCCTTTGTTTCTAAGGAAAGATTTATGTACCGAGTTCATTTTAAACTAGTAGTTGCTATTTAATGACATATTGTATTTTTGTACGTTTTGTTTATATATTATAAAAGTAATTTATTTTGTTATAGAATGACCATATTCCACTTCACACTTTGCGGGCAAGGAAGCCACAGATTCCCATACATTACCTGTGGAGATTACAAACCAAACACTACCCAAAACAAGGAGGAAAATATATGACATTCTACACCTTCAACACAGTGTATGTCTATGGCTTAAAACAAAACAATTTGTTTTTCAATATTCTTGCAATGTCGTCATAGATGATAAATATGTTATTGGACTTGTACACAACTAAACCGGCATAAGAGGAGGATTGATTGCACACAAAACCAATGACATTCCATCCTTAAACCAATTGGTAAACTTATCTGTTAGTCAACCTTTATCTAATTTTTCAATGTAGGATCACATGTGGTTTATTTCCAACAATAGACTGGTTCAGAGAAGTATCAACAAAAAAAATCAATTGCATTCAGATTTGAAAGGATTAAAATGAACAACAGGACGGCATTTAAGTGGATGAGCCATGGCTAGGGATATGCCTCTGCCAGGCTGCATATTCACCTCTCCAGAATCAACCTTCCAATCAAAGCATTGAATTGAAGCTGCAATCACATAGTTGAGAAGAGTAAAAGCAAGCAAAGTTCCAGGGCATCCTCTTCTTCCAGCACCAAATGGTATGAAGTTTAGATTCTGCCCCTTACTATTACTTTTGATTTCTTTGTTGATATCCCCTTCGTATACATTACCCAAATTTAGAAACCTCTCAGGTCTAAACTCATTCGGATTCTTCCATTCGTTAGGATCTCTCATTATAGTGTATAGATTAATAGCCACGGGAGTATTTTCCGGTATGTCAAAGCCGTCCACCTTGCAGTTTTGACGGCACAATCTAGTTGTGAACACCCCTGATGGATGCAATCTTAGAGTTTCCTTCACAACTGCTTGCAAGTAAGGGAGACTCGGAATGTCAGATTCCTTAACCAATCTAGTATCCCCTACGACAAGCTTTATCTCTTCCCTCACCTTTCTTAAAACGAGAGGATGATTGATAAGCTCCGCTATCACCCATTCCATTGTCTGTGACGAGCTATCTGTGCCTGCTATTATCAAATCCTGCAACAACAGTTCTCGATTTCTAAATAGTGTATGTAAGAGTCAGACATGTGGTTTTCTTTCTTATTAATTTCTTAGAAAATTCCACATGATAACCCTGAGGTATTGGGTTTACCACGTGGTGGACAGTTTTTTTCTAAATCAACATGGTAATGCTGAGGTTTACCAAAATAAACCTCTGACTTTTTTTTTTTACTAAAAACGTTTGCGAAACGTTAGTAAGGAAGCCAAGTGTTAATGAGATTGAATACAGCTAAAAGATCCAGAAAATCACATTTTCCCAAACTTTCCTAATTTCCCAATCCATGAATTCCCAAACCCTAATCCCCCAATTTCTCAAATTTCCCAACCCATAATTTTCCTAACTCTAATTTTTTTTTAATTTCCCTAATTTTCCTAACCCTAATCTTGCTAAAATTTCAAGCATTTCTTGAATGTAATAATCAAGTTCAACCCAAAATTTCAAAGGTTTTAAAAGAATTTCCATTGGTTTAGCAAACAATAAAAGGTGAGTAATCTTGATGTACAAGAATTTCAATCTTTGTGGTATGCGATCACATTTCTTTGCTCTAAGCCAAACCACTTTATTGTTGCTTCCAAGCGAATTTGATGAAGAAATTCGAAAAATAATCAAATCTAGCTGAAGAGTTTGAAGAAGAAATCCAATATGAGCAATTGCTAATGAGCATTGGAAAAACGTGATTTATATAATGAGCAATTGCTAAATAATTGAAAGGGATGAGTTAAGTGTACTACCAGTAGTAGATGGAATTAACGTTTTATAAATTTTTTTTGTAAATAAAGGTCAAGGAGGTTTATTTGGGTAAACCTTTGGACTACCATGTGGATTTTAAAAAAACTTTGTCTACCATGTGGAAAACAATAATTCAGGGTTACCACATGAAATTTCCCTAATTTCTTTACACGAAACGGAAATATGATCTGAATGAACACCTTTACATAACCACTTTGAGGTTGTCCTTACTAGGTAGTTCGGAGATCATGAAAGAAAAAAAAAAGAAAATGAAAACTTACTGTGTTTTAGAAGTGGTACAAGTGAACTAGAAAAACATTGAAAGAAATTTGGCTATAAACAGTAAAGAAACTCACAGTGAAGAAGGCCTTGATATTGCTTCTGGTAATCGGAACCTTAGCTTTCTCGTCACGCTGGACATCCAACATAATATCCATCAAATCCTTAAAGACATGATCTTCATCAGATTCAGATTCACTCTCATGATCTTTCAAAATCTTCTCAAGCAACTGATCAAACCTTTTGGTCAGATTAGATACTTTGTTACCATACATCCATAGTATGAGTCTCTTGAAAGGGCCTAGCATTTCACCCACATAAAGCTTTCCAGCCAACTCAAAAGATTGTTTTAATATATCTCTCATCTCCTCTGCTTGGTCCATCCCCATCCCCATTTCAGTGCTTGTACTCATTGCCATCCTACATAGCACATTATTCGTCAACTTCACCATCTCGACTCTAACGTCAATCAATTCTGATCTTTCAGCACACCCTATCACTCTTTTCAGGAACTTAAGGATCTCTTGGGATCGAATGGACTTAGATCTGTCCACCTGGCGGGCTCCAAGCAGCTCATTGACGCAGAGCTTCTTCAGGAAACGCCAGTACTCTCCATATGGAGCATTAATGAAGCTAAATTCTCCATAAAGGATCTTGTCAGCATAGGAGAATTTGGGTCGGCAAGCAAAGTAAATGTCTTGCGCCTTACAGATTTGGGTAGCCACAGAAGCAGAAGAGACCAGTACAAGGGTAGAGCTCCCCAGACGGAGGTATACAAGGGGTCCATATTGAACGACCACACGGTGCAAGGAGCTGTACAAACCAGTTAAGGAAAGCAGGTGATGAAGGTGGCCAATAAGTGGAAGAGATAATGGGCTTGGAGGAAGGTTCAACTTTCTGTCATCTCCTTTTCTTTTAGTTGTGCAGATATAAATACAAAGAGCTGAGAAAAGGCAGAGGATCAACAATAAGTAATCCTGGTATTCAATCATGGATTCCCGGACCCTCAATGAGGTCGAGGTCGAGGTAATTAGATATTGTATTTGGTTTAGCATTAGCAGTCAACTGCCAATACTTCTTGTTGCTGTACTTGAGACGAGAGAGTGGAATAGAGAAATAAGATTACTGATTATCCTCCTCACTATTGGCAATTTGAAATTGTTATACACATTAATCTAATCTACATGATTAATATTTTTCAATCAAAAATAGTACATGATTACATGTTTGAAGGAGCTCATTTTAAGCCTTTCATGTGCAAACATGTGAATTTAAGCCTGCTGTCTTGCTGTAGCTCCAATTTAATAAACTCCTAACATCCCCAGAGTTTGAAAGTCCACTCTACTCAAATTTTCCTTTGTATAGTTATATTTGTTGGAAAACAAGTAAATAACCCACACGTGTTCCCACATCGAACAATTTTAGAAAGAGGTTGATTTACATATAAGCTTGATGAACTCTTCGCCAATTGGTTTTAGGATACAATCTCATTGGGTTTATGTATAGTCAATTCTCCTCTTATACGGGTCTTGTATACAATCCCAAATATATGAATATTAACTACATTATTTTATTACAAAATTCCATTTTCCCCCTCCCACCCCAATGCGCTCGCATCTGGGCGGGATTTAGGGGAGTTAGATGCACTCAACTTTATCCTTATAAAAACGAAGACATTATTTCCGATTGACTCTTATAGAAAACTTTTTGGTCAAATATTGTAACTAGTAAGCAAACTGGTAAATTGCCATTGGTAAGTGGTAACACACCAACACAATGTTAAATAAGCTGAAGTCTAAATGCCAGAGAAGGAGAAATCAGAAAAGGGGATTAACATTTTCTTTGGACAAATTCTCAAACTGTTAATAATTAATTGTAGTCCATCCTGCTTTTTTCCAAGAATTATTAAAATACTTAGAAAGTAGACATACAAAATGGATGAAATTTAACAAACTAAATCCTTGTTTCTCCTCCTCTTTATTAGCACATCATACATCAGTGTTCAGTTCTATGGAAATCCTATCTGTGGCAATTCGATCACCTGTTTTATTGATTACACCATCCATGCTCTGAACTTTTCCGGTCCAATTCTACTTCCTTGCTAATTCACCTGCACCAGAATGAGTGCAACCGAGTTAAGAACAGTTAACGGGTCATGAAGATCTAGAAAGACCGACCAAGGGAATGGAAGCACGAGACTTACATGGATCAAAATTCGAGGAACACTTATCAGGAAGTTGCAAGGCCATGCTGCGGTCAACACCGGATATAGGAGGGCCATTGACAAGGACACATAAACAAGGCTGTCCAAGAGTCTTGACGGCATTGCAGCAGGTCTCACTTGGTGGAACAGGGCCAAATGGAGAGACTGCTGTTCTGCACGGTATTAGTTGTACGAGTGCTGAGAAGAACGTGCTGCTACACGTGCTCCCTTGGCTCAGCTCTACATTCACCGTCATGATTAAGATCATCACCACCGAGGAAACAAAAGCCTTGCTGCGTAGACTTTGAGGTACTTTCATGATTCAACTCGAGATTTACAGCTTTCGAAACCATAGGACTAGGACCTTATATAGAGAGATACCAGAGTGAGAGCTAACAGGTACTCATGCCAAACTGCATCTCCATCCTACCTGACAGCAGTATGCTGAAGCACACTTTTATCAACAGCTACTATCAATGCAATCACAAAAATCATGCCTATCATAATGCAACAGTTTGATAACCCAAATTCCATGACTGCACACTTTAATATGCATCTCCCTCACACATTCAACACAACTAAATTAGGTGTACGATTAAATTTGTAAGAATTTATGAAGTATATAACGCAGACTTGGAGTGAAATGTAAGGTGGGTATACTCATGATGGCATACTCAGTTGGCCACAGTGGGTGAGGATAGTTTTGAATGCACACCCAGGTGAACAAACGTGAGTATGAAAATTTTACTCGTCATGGGTGGTGGGTGGTGGGTGGGTGGTGGCCTGGTGGGTATGGGTATAGGTGAGGGCTTACTACATTCATCTGCCCATTTGCCATTCTTAGATACAACACCAACATGGCCACCTTAATTTAAATCGGAAGGTGGTTTGAGCTAGAGCAAAAACTAGGAATTTCACAGGTTCGCAACAATAGAATGCATGTTACACTGTTCTGATCTGAGGAAAGATCAGCATAATCTGCCATAATTTTGTCAAACAATGAACATAAACTTAAGGACACCTTAGTGAGAAGTGAGAACATTTTGTACAAATAAGTTGTCTTTTGAAAAACTACTTTAACAAATAAGCTTCGAAACTATAACTCAAAATTAAGTGTATGTTTGCCTCGGATAATAGTCGTTTGAAACAACGGATTAGCCATTAACTCAAGTAGTCGTTTGAAATAAGTACTTAAGAAATCCCATATAAATTCTTTTCTTCCTTTCCTTTCATCATTGTTGTTTTTTGATAGTCGAGTTTTAGATCGTGAAATAATCTAGGTTGTTTCTATGCAAAAAATAATTATAACACCTTAAACACCCTCAAATGACTAGAATTAGTGAAAATTAAGACATCGTATCCATAAGGAGGATGTTCATTGTTTTTTTTTAAAGTCCGATGCATATCAAAGAAAGAAAACAAAACACTTATACACTTCACAATCGTTTAATTATACTCACTCCAATTTACATTTATTGTCCCATTCGATTCGGCACGAAAATTAAAAGTGGTATGGGATCCACCAAAAAGGTGGTAGTGAAGTATTTTAATTGATTAATAACTTAATTTTAAAGGTGGTAGTTGGGTTATTGTAAGTAGTAAAAGTGGGGATATTTTAGTCATTACTTGTGTGAACATGGGGTATTTAAGTAAAAAAACCATGACTAAAAATAAAAATAGGACATTTGAGGTGAACTTACCCAATAAAAAAATGGGACAATAGTTATGAATTGAAGGAAGTTTATTTAAGGGAATTTCACATTGTAGCATGAAGTTTTAATGAAATGCTAATGGTAGCACTTTTTAAGAAAATTCCACATGGTAGCATCCAGTTTATGCATTATCTAATTGCCGTAATATTTTCCGTTAAGTTCTTGTTAAATTTCGTTAAATTCATCATTTTGTAAGTTTTTTCCACATGGTAGCATCCAGTTTTTGTTAATTTACCATCTTAACTTTTAATTCACCATTTTAATGTTTAATTCACCGTTTAATTCATTAACGCTCATAAATGTTCAATAATTTTATTGAAAAAAATTATAAATATTGAATAATTATACGAAAAAATAATTTTAACATTTAATTCATCGGTTGAAACAAGTACTCTTTCGAATAAGTACTTGTTTCGATCGAATTTTTGAAAGAGTTATCCCATAAGGATAGTAGCCACGTCCGTTGTTTCAAAAAAAAAATCATTATGATGGGTAAAAATTACGTCAAATATCAATTTCGGTTTACGTATCGAAAAATAGGTGTATAAGTACTTGTTTCGACCGGATTTTCGAAAGAGTTATTCCATAAGGGGATTTGCAACGTCCGTTTTTTGAAAAAAAAATCGTTATGACAGATAAAAATGACGTCAAATATCTTTTTCGATTTACGTATCCAAAAATAGGTGAATTAGTACTTGTTTCGACTCGATTAGATAGTTTCTTATAATTTTTCAATAAAATTATTAAACATTTATGAGCGTTAATGAATTAAACGGTGAATTAAACATTAAAATAGTGAATTAAAAGTTCAAATGGTAAATTAACAAAAACTCGGTTGCTACCATGTGGAAAAAAACTTACAAAATGATGAATTTAACGGAATTTAACAAGAACTTAACGGAAAATGCGACGGCAATTAGATAGTGTATAAACTAGATGCTACCATGTGGAATTTTCTTAAAAAAATACTACCACTGACATTTCATCAAAACTGGATGCTACCATGATTTCCCTATTATTTACTTGATCGAGCAATGCTTCATTCATCTATGGGTTTTGTTTCACGTTTTTCTAGATTGAAACTTGTTTATATTCAACAATACTTGTATTTGATTGTCGGCAAGTTCATCTAGTAGTTACTGAAATATCTTTTTGTTTTTTAAAAAAATATCTATATACTTTTTTTTAAGATATAAAAATCTCTATACTGTTAGAAGTAGACAAATGAATGCATTGTTAGATGGGATGCAGTGAAGTACTAAATGCTATCTTGTTCTACAGTAGCAAACAGTACTTGAACAGTATTAAAATGTTGCCTATATAAGCATTGGTCTTGTTCTACAATGAGATGCAATATACTGAAATAAGAAACAGATGCAAGTTTATCAATCCTCTATACTACTTTTCTCCTTATATTCTCCCTACCTCTTAACACGTTATTAGCACCATTTTCGCTCTCAAATAAAAAATTTCAAGAAGAAATGGAAATGCCAGTAAATGGATCAAAATATCATTGCCTCCTGGACAGTGGAGCAACACATACAATACTGAAAAATCGAGAATATTTTTGAAATTTGAAATTGCTTCAGGCAAATGTCAATACCATATCAGGAACAACAAAATTAATTGAAGGCACTGGAAAAGCATGCATCATACTTCCTATGGGGACAAAATTGATAATAAATGATGCACTATACTCGAGTAAATCTCGAAGAAATCTTATCAGTTTCAAGGCAATACGCCAAAACAGTTACCATATGGAAACCAAAACCATAGATGAAAGGGAATTCTTATGCCTGACAACAGAAAATAATGGCACAAAAATTATTCTTGAAAGGATGCCAGCATATTCATCGGGATTGTATCTTACTCATATACGCCCGATTGAAATAAATATGATAAGACTAGACAATAAAGAGCTAATCACTCTATGGCATGACCGCTTAGGTCATCCTGGCACTGGGATGATGCATAAAATAATAGAAAATTCAGTTGTGCATCCACTAAAAAGTATTAAGATTCCCCAGTCAAATGAGCTGTTATGCACCTCTTGTTCTCTTGGGAAGCTTATTACTAGACCATCAGTAAATAAGATTGCTACTGAATCTCCTATATTTCTTGAAAGAATTCAAGGAGATATATGTGGACCAATTAATCCACCATGTGGACCTTTTAGGTACTTCATGGTCTTAATAGACGCTTCAACAAGATGGTCACATGTCAGCCTTCTATCAAGTAGAAACAATGCATTTGCAAAACTACTTGCACAAATCATCAAATTGAAAAATCATTTTCCTGATTATACAATAAAAAGTATTCGATTGGACAATGCTGGTGAATTCACATCCCAAACTTTTAATGATTATTGCATGTCAATTGGGATTAAAGTGGAACACCCCGTGCCACATGTTCACACGCAAAATGGTCTTGCTGAATCATTAATTAAGAGATTGCAATTAATTGCAAGACCACTTTTCATGAAATCAAAATTACCATCATCGGCTTGGGGTTATGCAATATTACATGCTGCATCATTGATTAGGCTAAGACCTACAACTTATCATAAATATTCGCCAATGCAATTAGTAGCGGGTCATGAACCTAATATTTCACATTTGAAAATCTTTGGATGCGCTGTATACGTACCCATTGCTCCCCCTCAACGTACAAAGATGGGTCCACAAAGAAGAATGGGAATATATGTCGGTTTTGAATCACCATCAATTATTCGATATCTTGAACCATTAACTGGTGATCAATTTCAAGCTAGATTTGCTGATTGTCACTTTAATGAGACAATATTCCCATCCTTAGGGGGAGAGAATGTGGACTTACAGAAAAGAAATATAGAACTTATTTGGAAAGCAACACATTTAGAATATTTAGACCCAAAAAACAAAATCATGTGAACAAGAAGTACAACGAATTGTTCATCTACAAAGTGTTGCTAACCAATTACCTGATGCATTCACAGATACTAAGAGTGTTACTAGATCACATATACCAGCAGCAAATGCTCCTGCTCGAATAGAAATTCCTGATGAAAAGGGAAAAAGTGATGAAATTGTTGTGCAAAGAAAGCGTGGAAGACCGCTTGGTTCAAAAGATTTGAAACCAAGAAAATTGAGAAAAAACAAGAAGGTGCACCAAATGATACTAAGAATGAAAATGAAAATAAAGGAGAAAATCAAGATATCTCCGATAATGAAAAAGAAGAAAATGAAAATAATGAAACCTCAATAAATTACATTTTCTCCAAGAAACAATGGAATCGAAAAAGGATCATTTCAGATGAATTCTTTGCTTATTCCATAGCTATTGATATAATAAATGATGAAGATGATCTTGAGCCAACGTCGATAAATGAATGCAGAAAAAGACCTGATTGGCCAAGATGGAAAGAAGCAATTGAGGTAGAGTTTAAATCATTAGAAAAAAGAGAAGTCTTTGGGCCAATTTTACAAACCCCAAAAGGCGTAAAACCCGTAGGCTTCAAATGGGTTTTTGTTAGAAAAAGAAATGAGAAAAATGAAATTGTCAGATACAAGGCTAGACTTGTAGCCCAAGGTTTTTCTCAAATGCCAGGAATTGATTATGAAGAGACATATTCCCCAGTTGTTGATGCAACCACACTTAAATTCTTGGTAAGTTTAACAGTTTCTCAACGCCTACACATGAGATTGATGGATGTCGTAACTGCATATTTATATGGGTCACTTGATACAGACATCTATATGAAGGTCCCTGAAGGACTAAACTTACCAATAAAGAATGTACCCTGAGAAATGTTTTCCATAAAATTAAAAAGATCATTGTATGGATTAAAACAATCTGGGCGAATGTGGTATAATCGTTTGAGTGAATACCTTATGAAAGCAGGATTCAAAAATAATCAGATTAGTCCATGTGTATTCATCAAACGATCTCAATCAGGTTTCGTAATAATTGCTGTATATGTAGATGATTTAAATCTAATTGGAACTCCAAAGGAGATTGAAATAACAACTAAATATTTGATGAGGGAATTTGAGATGAAGGATTTGGGAAAAACTAAATTTTGTCTTGGACTACAAATCGAACATTTGAAAAGTGGAATATTTGTCCATCAGAATAATTATACTCAAAAAGTCTTGAAACAGTTTTACATGGACAAGGCTCATCCACTAAGTTACCCAATGGTGACACGATCACTAAATGTAAAGGATGACCCATTCCGTCCACAAGAAGAAAATTAGAAATTTTAGGCCCTGAAGTGCCATACTTGAGTGCCATTGGTGCTTCAATGTACTTAGCAAATAATACAAGACCTGATATAACATTTTCTGTAAATTTATTAGCTAGGTATAGTAATTTACCAACAATAAGACATTGGAATGGGATAAAACATCTATTTCGATACCTAAGGGGGACTATAGATCTTGGATTATTTTTCCAGTCAGGAAATGAAGCCATACTTAGTGGATATGCTGATGCAGGATATCTATCTGATCCACATATGACTAAGTCACAAAATGGATATGTATTTACATATGCAGGAACCGCAATATCTTGGAAATCAACAAAGCAAACTCTAACGGCTACATCCTCAAATCATGCAGAACTCATAGCTTTATATGAAGCCACTCGAGAGTCTGTATGGTTGAGATCCATGATCGGCCAACTCCAAGAAGATTGTGGTTTAAACGATACAACTACTGCACCGACTATAATCTATGAAAATAATGATGCATATATCAACCAAGTCAGAGAAGGATATATATCAGGGGAGATAGAACAAAACACTTGTCACCCAAATTATTCTTCGCACATGATCTCCAGAGAGATAAAAAGATTAAAGTCTAAGATATTCAATCATGTAAAAACCCTGCTGATTTATTCACAAAGTCACTTCCAACAAGTCAATTCGAGTATTTGGTACGCAAGATTGGAATGTGTGGATTTAGAGATATATGTTAGCTTCAGGGGGAGAAATATGCCCACTGTACTCTTTTTCCCTTTAATCAGGTTTTTATCCCACTTTGTTTTTCCTGATGAAGGTTTTTAATGAGGCAGATTTAGGGCTATAAATGTTATAATAAAATTTAATTTCTATGTAATGCATTCAAGGGGGAGTGTTAGAAGTAGACAAATGAATGCATTGTTAGATGGGATGCATTGAAGTACTAAATGCTATCTTGTTCTACAGTAGCAAGCAGTACTTGAACAGTACTAAAATGTTGCCTATATAAGCATTGGTCTTGTACTACAATGAGATGCAATATACTGAAATAAGAAACGAATACAAGTTTATCAATCTTCTATACTACTTTTCTCCTTATATTCTTCCCACCTCTTAACATATACTTTATTGTCTTCATATGGGGATTTATTTGCAGGTTATATGAAGGAGTTATTGTTAAGGAATTAACTCAACCAAAAGTTTAAGTTAATGGTTGAAGCCTCAAGTTATGTGGTTGAGATTCGATCCTGTAACCTCTTGTCACACTGGCTTCTGATACCATGTTAAGAAACCAACTCAACCAAAAACTTAAGCTAATGCTTGACGCCCTAAGATATGTTATATACTCTAACAGTTATTGTACGCTTTGATCATTCTACTAGAATGCATGGGTGATTAAAAGTCGATTACGTGCACATTATTTTGTTAAGCTTTATTTTTTTCTGAGTAGCCAATAATTAAAAATAATTTATTGCCAAAATTAGTTAAAATTTTAGTTATGCTCAATTACCCATTTTAATTATTTGTCTGGGAATACAAGACAAATAATAGACTATTAAATCATGTAGACGCTTATCCAGTGAGGAAAGTTTCAAACACCTAAAAGCATTGCTGAAGGTACTACCGGCCACGCTTATTAGCAACTTTAGCCACACTTATTAAGCGTGCCTAAAAATTTACCAACATAAGCAGAAATCACGCTTAATTAAGCATGATTAAATGTATCAACCTTATATATAAGCGTGTCTAACCTATAACCATAAATTAATTTTATACTTCCTAGTTCCCTTCGATATTAACTAAATGAAATAGTTTTTATTAGCAGATGTTCTCAATTACTTGCAACACATTCTGCAAATTGTAATTTTATATAACCAAATGACCGTTTTGCCCTTAATATTTGTGATCTCCTAGTTTCTAAATTTAATTTTCAAGGGTAAGTTGGATAATGTTTATCTAAAAATTTTCACTTTCTGTTATCTCTCATGTTACATTTAACAACCGGTTTCATGATAGATCATCTCTTTGAGAGACGCCTCTCAACAAGTCTTACCCAATTTGTTTTAATGATAAAAAAGAGAAAAATAGGTATTTAAAAGGATCGTTAAGCATACAGTTTAAAAAATCCTTTTATTCTTTACTCATTCACATCGCGTTTTAAATCGGAAAATAACATTCTAAATTTATTCATCCTCACAACCTGTTTATTTTTATATTTTATGTTGGTGTGTTAACATAAAAACATTTAAATTATTGGGAAATTCCACATGGTAGCATCAAGTTTTAATGAAATGCCAATGGTAGCACTTTTTAAGAAAATTCCACATGGAAGCATTTAGTTTATACACTATCTAATTATCGTAGCATTTTCCGTTAAGTTCTTGTTAAATCCCATTAAATTCATCATTTTGTAAGTTTTTTTCCACATGGTAGCATTCAATTTTTGTTAATTTACCATCTTAACTTTTAATTCACTATTTTAATGTTTAATTCACCGTTTAATTCATTAACGCTCATAAGTGTTTAGTAATTTTATTGAAAAAAATTATAAATGTTGAATAATTATACGGAAAAATAATTTTAAAATTTAATTCATCGGTCGAAACAAGTACTCTTTCGAATACGTACTTGTTTCGATCGAATTTTCGAAAGAATTATCCCATAAGGATAGTAGCCACATCCATTGTTTCTTTTTTAAAGAACTTTGCTTTTAATCTTTAAAGATGAATAAAAACCCCAAAATGTAATCACTAATCCAAAAAAAATCGTTATGATGAGTAAAAATTACGTCAAATATCATTTTCTGTTTACGTATCGGAAAATAGGCGTATAAGTACTTGTTTCGACCGGATTTTCGAAAGATTTATCCCATAAGGGTATTTGCAATGTCCGTTTTTTGAAAAAAAATCGTTATGACAGGTAAAAATGACGTCAAATATCTTTTTCGGTTTACGTATCCCAAAATAGGTGAATAAGTACTTGTTTCGACCCGATTAGATAGTTTCTTATAAATTTTCAATAAAATTATTAAACATTTATGAGTGTTAATTAATTAAACGGTGAATTAAACATTAAAATGGTGAATTAAAAGTTCAAATGGTAAATTAACAAAAACTGGATGCTACCATGTGGAAAAAAACTTACAAAATGATGAATTTAACGGAATTTAACAAGAACTTAACGGAAAATTCTACGGCAATTAGATAGTGCATAAACTAGATGCTACCATGTGGAATTTTCTTAAAAAAGTGCTACCACTTGCATTTCATCAAAACTGGATACTACAACGTGGAATTTCCTTAAATTATTAAAAGTGTCCTTAGAAGTAACTTTTCAAGTGTGTATACCCTTTACACGTGGTTGCTGCATATATTCATTCTAGTTTATACATTTAGCATTTCATTAATCATTTATATTATGTTGGGAATAATTATTATATTTAAAAATTAAGAATTGATTTAAATTTATTATTTGGCAAATTAAAAATTTTCTAATTTGAATTTGGATTATATCCCACTTTATTTTTAAAGTAATTAAAGTTGAGAATTTGAGAATAACTACCCAAACCTTGTCATTCTCAAAATTTTCATATATGATTTCATACTAATAGTATTTAATTTGAAATGAAATACTTGTTCTCAAACACTACATTATAGAATTTATTTTCCACTTGACATAATAGTTGAAATATTATATAACTAGTGTAGAAACCCGTGCAATGCATGGTTCTATTAGCATCAATAACTAAATACATGTGATATTAAAAAAGTCAAGGATATTACGCAGCATAAAAAGTTAATTTTGACAGTTATATGTATAAATGAACTCTGTAGTTTTATAAGTTGTCACATATATATTATGCAGTATATCTAAGACATTTTTTAATTTACTCAAAATAATTCATCAAAATAATTCAAACTCATTTTTATTGCACCTAGGCCTTAATTTGAACAGTATAAAAGGTTGATTAGAATGCAATTATTCAATTAAAAAGATGCATATATATAGGGTTATGAAGGTTAAATGTTTTCTGATTTAAATATGGACAAAATTTTCTCTCAATTATTCAATTAGAAAGATATTGTAATATTAATGCATTTTTCTATGAATACTTACCATACGTTGAAAATATGAAAAATATTATTTAGGCTATGATTTGTATGATCTATGAATTTGCCTCTAATAAATTGACCATTGACCATTTTTGTATATTATACTTACCATACGTTGAAAATTAATATTGCCTCTTAAAAAGTTTTACCATACATTGCAATAATTAGCCTATGATTAATTTTTTTTTTAAATTAAAATGCAATAAAGTTGCCTCTTTTGATCAAGATGAATTTAAAATTATACTTACCATACGTTGAAAATTAAAATTACCTTTTAAAAAGTTTTACCATACATTGCAATAATTAGCCTATGATTATTTTTTTTTAATTAAAATGCAATAAAATTGTCTCTTTTGAGAAAGATGAATTTAAAATTATACTTACCATACGTGAAAATTAAAACATATTAAAAGGACTGAGATTAATTACACGTGGCATCTCCTCTATCAACACTGCAACCTGTCGGATAATGATAGGCTTTGGATATTTATCTTTTCTCAAGTTGACATTTACTCAAATAGGCTTTTAATTCAAAAGAGTAAGTAATTTAATTTTATAAATTAAGTAATAGGGTAATAATCTTTGACCATAAGTAAAAAGTAACTGTGAAAAATTAGAAGTAATTTAATTTTAAAAAGTAAGTAATAGGGTAATAATCTTTGACCATAAGTAAAAAGTAATTGTGGAAAATTAGAAGTAATTTAATTTTAAAAATGAGAGTAATAGGGTAATAATCTTTGACCATAAGTAAGTAAATAGGCATTTAATTCAAATTGGCATTTATTCAAATAGACATTTAATTTAAGGAGGTAAGTAACAGGATATTGACCATGCGTTGAAAAAAAAAAGAATAGGCTAATTATTGCATTAATTTAATTGGTTTACATAAATGGTCAAACTTTTTAAGAGGCAACTTTATTAATCATACAAATCAACTATCCAAAATGGGAGAATGAGATTTGGCGAATATCAAAAGAGTAAGTAATTTAATTTTAAAAAGTAAGTTATAGGGTAATAATCTTTGATCATAAGTAATTAAATAGTAACTGTGGTTAACAATCATCCTTATATTTTGAGTAAATTGAAAATTTAATATACTGCATAATATATTTGTGACAATTTATATAACTACAGAGTTTATTTATACATATAACTGTCGAAATTGAGTTTTTATACTGCATAATATCCTTGACATTTTTAATATCATACGTATTTACATATCGATGCTAAAAAAACCGTGCGTTGCACAGGTTTCTACACTAGTAAATATATAAACGAGTTTTATTTTTCATGATTTATATTTAAAAATTTATGAGAAGGAAGTACTATAGAAGATAGTATTGTCACAAAATACCCATTTTGGGTGTTTTAAGTTGTAAGCTAGGCCAGTGCCGTTCCTAATAATTTTTGGGCTCTAGGCGAAAAATAAAAAAAGGGCCTTAGTCATGCGCTTAACTACAAATTCTAATGCTGTAAGTTCTTGGGTATCTTAAAAAAAAAAAAGTACAAAGTGGATGTTTTATGTTACAAGATATTTAATATTTTGTGATTAAGGTAGGTCTTCTAGAGACTAGGTAGGTGTTATAAGATCTAATTTTAAAATTCAAAGTTGGTATTTAAAAGATCTAAAGCATGCATTATTAAGATCTACTGTAAAATTCTCAACAATTCTTAACAAAGGTGTTGTAATACCAAAATAGGTGTTTTTAGATCCAAAGTAAGTGTTATAAGATCTACAATATATGTTATAAGTTCTAAAAGCAGGTATTATAAAACTCAAAGTAGATGTTTTAAGATGCAAAGTAAGTGTTATAACTTTTCAAAGACAGTGTTGTAAGATCAAAAATACATGTTTTAACATCTAATATACTTCCTTCGTTCCATAATACTTGCTACATTTTATTTTTTTTACGCAATACAATGCACAATTTTGATCATTAATATCTTAAACTACACTTATCTAAAAATTATAAAAGTTTAATATTATAAAAGTATGCGATTAGACGATTCAAACAAGATCCCACTTGACTATATTTTTACTTACACATTAGTCGCAATATGTAAAATAAGCTTAAACGATGAATAGTGAACAAAAACGAAATGTAGCGAGTATTTTGAAACGGAGGAAGTAGATGTTATAGGTCCTAAAAGCAAGTGTAGTAGGACCCATTGTAGGTGTTATGATCCAAAAGTAAGGATTTGAATACCCAAATTAAGTGTTATAAGTACTAAAATAGGTATTGTCAGATTCGATATAGATATTGTAAGATTCAAAAGTAGTTATTTTTCAAGTTTGAAAGTAAGGTGTTCTAAGTCTCAAAATAACTGTTTTTATCAAGATTTAAAAAGGTAAAAAAAAGAGTTTAACTAATGAAATAAAAGTAAGTAGAGACGTATATAAACTATAATTGAGAAATTATTGAAATAAAGATTAAAGAAAAAAAATATTTCTCCACCCTCCTTTAGGATAAATATATCCAAAATGAGAAAAGCAAGTGTTATTCTATACTCCCTCCTATTCAGCACAAGTGTCCCATTTCCATTTTGGGTCAAGTCAGCTCAAATGTCCCATTTCCTTTTTTGGCATGTACTTTTTACCCTTATACCCTTATAACTTCTTCCTATTTACAATTTTTACCTAACTTATCCCTTACTAATTTTCCCCCATATACTTAATCTAACCTAATTAATCTAACTAAAAATTAACCTAACTCTCCTTAATTTAAAACCAACCCACCCCCTTTTAACCCTACCTCCGTCCTTCTCGACATTTCCATGAACCCTTCATCTTCTGAGTTTCTGGGTTCTTCAAGAACCTTCTTCTCCCCTCTTTCTCTCTGATCTACGACTGTTCATTCCTCCTATTCGACATTTTTATGAACCCTTCATCTTCTTAAGTCACCCACTATGAACCCTAACTCACCAAAGAACTCACCCCTGAAGAACCCTAACCCTAAGTCGCCATTCAAGTCACCCCTGAAAAATCCTAACTCGCCATCTTCTTCGAATCTGGGTTTTAATGATGGAAACCCTAGATCTGAGTCATTAAAGTTCGAATACTATGAAAATTCAACCTCTGTTGAGACTGATCCTAAATGGGGAACAGAGCTTGACTCTGAAGGTAAGCCTGTAACACCCTCTAAATTAAGTCCGTACAACTTAAAGATATTTTCGTTTAATAAAAACCAAACTTAACTTAGAGAGTGTTATCGGACATAAAAACGAAGTGGAAAAACATAATAAAATTATTTAAAATAAAGCGGAAGATAAAATGTTCAAGTTCAAATTACATTTTAATAGAAAGTTCATAAATGAAAAGACTTAAAAAGATAAAGCGGAAAATTCAAAATGACATTCTATGCGATCTTATTCTAAGCATCCTCACTCAAAAATTCCCCTTTAAGAAAAACCTGCAAAATTAAGAGGAAAACAAGAAGACAAAAATAAACAAAAATCAGTTAAACTGAGTAATTCGACTCCATTCCGTAAAATAATTCTTTAACAAAATAATTTCAAAATATAAATCGACTTTGAGGAAGTAAACAATTTAAAATAAATAGTTTAAAAGAAAAAAAAAGTATCTTTAAATAATTTATCCTTTTTAAATTTATTGATCATAAATAATTTAGATAAGTTAGAGGAGAAATGTGAACGCTAGTAGGCCGGGACTAATCCCTGTTATCCGCCTACTTCAACAAGGTCGTCACCTTAATGATAATAATGGCCAATCACAAGAGTTCCTAGTGTGCACACCCCTTCTACTTGGATCACAACAAATAGAAGGAAGACAAACAGAATATATAAATGTAAATAATACAGTTTGTGGGTAGCTATACTAACCCAACAAAACATACTGTTCAACACCCCTACGGGTTACATTTTCCTCATAACATATTATTGTTAATTTTATATCCATTAAAATTAACCGTCATAAACTTTATAAAACAAACACAATTTAACTTTACTTTATATCACTTTAAGATTTAACATTATTTTAAGTTTCAACCGAAAATAATCATAGTCGTTTATTAGATCAAAGAAATAAATTAAGAAATATAACACAAGGAATACAAGATTTCACATCGTTTTATAATTAATGCCAAAGAAAATATCGATCGTATTAATATTTTATAAGAGTATATTTTAAAATCATATTAATCGTACTAGTCTTAATCGTATGTATAGTCGTATTAGAATAACCAAATTATATTTTATAAAAATATATTTATAATTATATCGGGTAACGGATAGGAGTATAATGGACATCGAAATTACCTCGAGTAGTGGAAAAGGCGTCGAAAGATGTGAACTAATAATTCGTTGCGTTTATCGATCTCCCGAAATCTCCGTCAGAACTTAGAGAAAGATGGTTTTTGTGTGTCTTTAGGGTTTAGAATTAGGCTTAATTTATAGGTGAAAATGGGGGTTTAATTGGGGAAGGTGAGTAAAGCTGATTGAGAAAATTTCTCTGGTGAAATAATTAGGCTGAGTTATTTGGGGGAAGACTTGGGGAATAATTAGAGTATAAAATTCAAATTTCAAATTCCAGTAAAATAATTGGGGAAAATTCTGATTTTTATTTTTCTGAAATTTGGTTTTGCATTTCTTTGGAAATTATTTTTATTCTAAACAATAATTTGAAAAATTTTGGTATCAAAATTTTATTCTACACAATAATTTGAATATTTTGGTATCAATATTTTTGGGGTATTACATCTACCTCTTCTTAAAACGAAAGTTCGTCCTCGAACTTACAAATAAAGTCTAAAAGAAAAGAAACTAACAAGGGCACAACAAGACGAAACGTATGTTGATTTTAAGGAATGTCACATTCTTCCTCCGTTAAAAGGGTTTCGTCCTCGAAACTAGATCTTACCTGGTCGAAAAGCTCAGGGTAACGTTGTTTTAGGGCATCCTCATGCTCCCATGTCGCTTCTTCTCGCTTCTGGTTTGACCATAATACTTTGATCAGTTTGATGGTTTTGTTGCGTGTGTTCCGAGTCTTTGTGTCTAGGATTTTAATCGGACGCTCTTCATAGGTGAGGTTCTGGTCTAGCTCGACAGCTTCAGGTTGGATGATATGAGAAGGATCATGAACATATTTGCGTAGCTGAGATATATGAAACACGTTATGGACCTTAGCTAGATCCATAGGTAGCGCTAGCTTATATGCCACTTCTCCAACTCTTTCCAATATCTCATATGGTCCTATGTAACGTGGACTCAGTTTTCCCTTTTTCCCAAACCGCATCACCCCCTTCGTGGGTGATACCTTTAATAACACTTTTTCTCCAACTTCAAACTCTAACTCCCTTCTTCTTGAGTCCGCATATGACTTTTGTCGATCTTGAGCTGCTTTCATTCGTTCTTGAACCAGTTTCACCTTTTCTGTAGTTTCTTCTATCATTTCGGGTCCTAAATTCAACGACTTGTTGACATCGTCCCAACAAATAGGACTTCTACACTTTCCTTCCATATAATGCCTCATATGGTGCCATCCCTATGCTCGCATGATAACTATTATTGTATGAAAACTCGATGTACATAAGGTGTTCATCCCATGCCCCACCAAAATCCATCACACAAGCTCTTAACATATCCTCAAGGGTTTGGATGGTTCTTTCCGTTTGTCCATCTGTTGCAGGGTGAAAGGCTGTGCTAAACTTAAGTATAGTTCCCATGGCTTCTTGGAGCTTTTTCCAAAAATTCGACAAGAATCTTGAATCCCTGTCGGAAACGATATCCTTTGAAACTCCATGTAGTCTTATCACTTCATTGAGATAAGCATCTGCCAGCTGTTGCATTGACCAAGTATCCTTCATTGCTACGAATCTTGCGGTTTTTGTTAACCGGTCCACTATCACCCAAATTGCATTGTTTCCGGTTTTTGTTCTTGGTAAACCCATGATAAAATCCATTGATATAGATTCCCATTTCCATCCAGGCACCGATAAAGGTTGAAGTTTTCCACCCGGCTTCATATGTTGAATTTTAACCTTTTAACAGGTTAAACATTTGGCAACAAAGCTTACCACATCCTGTTTCATCCTAGGCCACCAAAAGTATTCTTTAAGATCTTTGTAAAGCTTATCTCCACCAGGGTGTATGGAGTAATTTGAGTTGTGTGCTTCCTTCAATATCTTTTCCTTAAGGTTCTCATCATTAGGCACACACCAACGTTTCTTGTACTTTATCGTCCCATCTTCATCCACTTCAAATTCTGGCGCTTGGCCTGATTCTTTCATTCCTCTTAACCTCGTTAACCAAGAATCTGATGACTGTTTTTGTCTGATTTCTTCAAATATGTCGGGTTCCACCGTGACACTATTTAAGTATCCATCGACAAAACCATGTTCCACAATCTCCAAATTCATTCTCTTTAAATCCTCACATATTTCATCTGCTATGATCATCACATTCAATGCATGGCTGCTCTTTCGACTTAGTGCATCAGCCACTTTGTTTGCCTTTCCTTCGTGATATACAATATCCAAATCGTAATCACTTATAAACTCCAACCACCGCCTTTGCCTCCTGTTGAGGTCCTTTTCCGTGTATAGAAATCTTAAACTCTTATGGTCCGTCCTCATAGTACACTTTACACCGTACAAGTAGTGCCTCCAAATCTTAAGCGCAAAAACAATTGCCCCTAATTCCAAATCATGGGTTGGGTAGTTCTGTTCATATGGCTTGAGTTGTCTTGATGCATAAGCTACTACTTTCCCATGTTGCATTAGCACACATCCAAATCCATGCTTCGAGGCGTCACTAAAGACTTCAAACCCGTCAGTTCCAGACGGCAAGGTTAAAATGGGTGCAGATGTGAGTCGCTTCTTCAATTCTTGGAATGCCTCCTCACACTTGTCATCCCACTTAAACCTAGTAGTCTTTTTCATCAAATTGGTGAGAGGTTGAGCGACCTTCGAAAAACCTTCTACGAATCTTCTGTAGTACCCAGCGAGTCCTAGAAAACTCCTCACTTCTGTGACACTTGTTGGGGTTGACCAATCCATAACTGCTTGTATCTTTGAGGGGTCAACCGAGACTCCATCCTTTGACACTACATGACCCAAAAATGCAATTTTCTCAAGCCAAAACTCACACTTGGAGTACTTTGCATAAAGCTTCTTTTCTCGAAGAATTTCCAATACAATCATTAAATGTTCTTCATGTTCCTCTTTGCTCTTCGAGAATACCAATATATCATCGATGAACACAATCACAAACTTATCCAAGTATGGTTTGAAGGTTCTATTCATCAAATCCATGAAGGCTGCAGGTGCATTAGTGAGTCCGAAAGGCATAACTGTGAACTCATAATGACCATACCTAGTTCGAAAGGCTGTTTTAGGTATATCATCTTCCGAAATTCGTAGTTGATGATACCCTGACCTTAGATCAATTTTAGAGAATATGGCAGCTCCCTTCAATTGATCAAATAAGTCTTCGATTCTAGGCAAAGGGTACCTATTCTTGATGGTCACATTGTTTAATTCCCTATAGTCGATGCATAACCTCAAGGAGCCATCCTTCTTTTTAACAAATAGTACCGGTGCTCCCCACGGAGAGACACTCGGTCTTATGTAACCTTTCTCTAACAATTCTTCCAATTGAACCTTCAATTCCTTCAATTCAGCTGGTGCCATCCTATAAGGTGCTTTAGAAATAGGGCCGGTTCCTGGGACCAAATCAATCTTAAAGCTAATTTCTCTCTCGGGTGGCATTTCCAAGATCTCTTCGGGAAAAACATCTGGGAACTCTCTAACAATAGGGATGTGTGTTATATCCTCATCTTCTTTACTTACGTCCTTCATGTTACATAGATAAATGGTATGCCCTTTTCTAAGGTATTTGTGAAGTTGCAAGGCTGAGATGATCTTTACCCCGGGTTCAGATGAGTTGTTTTGGTAAGATATTCTTTTCCCTAAGGGTCCCTTCAAAATAACTTTTTGCTTATGGCACTCAATTCTTGCCTGATACTTACACAACCAATCCATTCCCAAGATTACGTCAAAATCCTCCATAGAGAATAGGTAAAGAACACTAGGAAGATGGGTTCCGGCAATAGTTATGGGAATATTCTGAAAAATACTATTAGAAGGAACACTCTCTCCCGTGGACAATGGTATGTTTGCTGCGCATGCAGCTGTGGGTTTCAAGTCATGTTTCTCAACGAAAGTTTTCGAGATGAAAGAATGTGACGCTCCAGAATCAAAAAGTATAAAAGCAGGGTAAGAGTTTACAAGAAAAGTACCCGTCACAACATCTGTGTTGTTTGCTTCGGAACGGCTCATCACATGAATCCTGCCATTGGTTGGTCGTGCTCCATTCCCATTCCCATTGTTGTTGGAGTTAGCCCCAGTAGGACCTCCGTTAGCACCATGTCCTTGGCCATTATTGTGTTGACCCGAAGGTTGATGGTTCCTGAATCCACCTCCATTCCCATTGTGGCTTCCATTGTTGTTGTAACCACCATTTGGTCCCTTGTGGTTGCCCGATCCCTTTGGACACTGATTGGACTTGTGCCCTGGTTCACCACACCCAAAACATCTTATCTTTTCTCCTTGACAATTGAATCCTGGGTGGCTCTTATTGCACCGCTTGTAAACAAAAGGTTTCTTGTTGCCATCACCATGGCGAGCCTGGTTACCGTTGGAGTTATTGTTGCGATTGTTTTGATGATTGCCTCCATTATTGTAGCGAACCCTTTTGTCATGACCTTGGGTATGAGGATTCCCACCATGGTCTTTTCGCTTGTTCCTACCCAAGATTTCCTCTTCCCGCTTTAGGATTCTTTCCATGTTACTTGCCTTTGCATAGGCTTCCAAAAGAGTTGAAGAGGTACCACCACCAAGTTTCTTATGAATTTTAAAGCTTAGCCCATCTTCATACTTTTGAGCCATTGTAGCATCATCCGGAACTATGTTAGGGCAGAACCTAGCATACTCCATGAACTTTTGGGTGTATTCCTCCACACTCATACTAGGTCTTTGAGTAAACCTAGTAAACTCACTGCGACTGTTCATTCCTCCTATTCGACATTTCCATGAACCCTTCATCTTCTGAGTTTCTGGGTTCTTCAAGAACCTTCTTCTCCCCTCTTTCTCTCTGATCTACGACTGTTCATTCCTCCTATTCGACATTTTTATGAACCCTTCATCTTCTTAAGTCACCCACTATGAACCCTAACTCACCAAAGAACTCACCCCTGAAGAACCCTAACCCTAAGTCGCCATTCAAGTCACCCCTGAAAAATCCTAACTCGCCATCTTCTTCGAATCTGGGTTTCAATGATGGAAACCCTAGATCTGAGTCATTAAAGTTCGAATACTATGAAAATTCAACCTCTGTTGAGACTGATCCTAAATGGGGAACAGAGCTTGACTCTGAAGGTAAGCCTGTAACACCCTCTAAATTAAGTCCGTACAACTTAAAGATATTTTCGTTTAATAAAAACAAAACTTAACTTAGAGAGTGTTATCGGACATAAAAACGAAGTGGAAAAACATAATAAAATTATTTAAAATAAAGCGGAAGATAAAATGTTCAAGTTCAAATTACATTTTAATAGAAAGTTCATAAATGAAAAGACTTAAAAAGATAAAGCGGAAAATTCAAAATGACATTCTATGCGATCTTATTCTAAGCATCCTCACTCAAAAATTCCCCTTTAAGAAAAACCTGCAAAATTAAGAGGAAAACAAGAAGACAAAAATAAACAAAAATCAGTTAAACTGAGTAATTCGACTCCATTCCGTAAAATAATTCTTTAACAAAATAATTTCAAAATATAAATCGACTTTGAGGAAGTAAACAATTTAAAATAAATAGTTTAAAAGAAAAAAAAAGTATCTTTAAATAATTTATCCTTTTTAAATTTATTGATCATAAATAATTTAGATAAGTTAGAGGAGAAATGTGAACGCTAGTAGGCCGGGACTAATCCCTGTTATCCGCCTACTTCAACAAGGTCGTCACCTTAATGATAATAATGGCCAATCACAAGAGTTCCTAGTGTGCACACCCCTTCTACTTGGATCACAACAAATAGAAGGAAGACAAACAGAATATATAAATGTAAATAATACAGTTTGTGGGTAGCTATACTAACCCAACAAAACATACTGTTCAACACCCCTACGGGTTACATTTTCCTCATAACATATTATTGTTAATTTTATATCCATTAAAATTAACCGTCATAAACTTTATAAAACAAACACAATTTAACTTTACTTTATATCACTTTAAGATTTAACATTATTTTAAGTTTCAACCGAAAATAATCATAGTCGTTTATTAGATCAAAGAAATAAATTAAGAAATATAACACAAGGAATACAAGATTTCACATCGTTTTATAATTAATGCCAAAGAAAATATCGATCGTATTAATATTTTATAAGAGTATATTTTAAAATCATATTAATCGTACTAGTCTTAATCGTATGTATAGTCGTATTAGAATAACCAAATTATATTTTATAAAAATATATTTATAATTATATCGGGTAACGGATAGGAGTATAATGGACATCGAAATTACCTCGAGTAGTGGAAAAGGCGTCGAAAGATGTGAACTAATAATTCGTTGCGTTTATCGATCTCCCGAAATCTCCGTCAGAACTTAGAGAAAGATGGTTTTTGTGTGTCTTTAGGGTTTAGAATTAGGCTTAATTTATAGGTGAAAATGGGGGTTTAATTGGGGAAGGTGAGTAAAGCTGATTGAGAAAATTTCTCTTGTGAATAATTAGGCTGAGTTATTTGGGGGAAGACTTGGGGAATAATTAGAGTATAAAATTCAAATTTCAAATTCCAGTAAAATATTTGGGGAAAATTCTGATTTTTATTTTTCTGAAATTTGGTTTTGCATTTCTTTGGAAATTATTTTTATTCTAAACAATAATTTGAAAAATTTTGGTATCAAAATTTTATTCTACACAATAATTTGAATATTTTGGTATCAATATTTTTGGGGTATTACAAAGTCAATCCACACACCTGACCCTTATGATTGGGAGAACCATGAATATACCTCCGTTGATGCTGTTTTTTCGAATAGTGATTGTGAAAAAGAAGAGTGGCTTGATAAGCTTGGTCCTTTCTCAAGTGAGTTTCTATTCTTGTGGGTGCATGTGGTTTTTGACTGATGATGATGGTTGTTTATTTTGAGTCGTTTTTTATGCATTTTTAAAACTTGCTCTATGAACTTTTTAGTGAGGGCATTATTTAGCCACCTAAAATCGAATCTATTTGGGGTTTGGAAAATTTTCTGACTTTAAAGTGCAAAGATGTGGTTCGATTTTATCACTCTATGATTTAAAAAAAATTAAATACCTGCGAGTAATGCAAACAACCCACCATTTTCATTTCTCTGTATAAATATACAAGTGTTTCATTTTAAACAACACAAAATTTTTTACACTGTTGTTTACTTCTGAAACACCCACATTTTAAGATCCCAAAAGTGTGTCCTAAAATAAACGGAATGTCATTTGAGGTCCCAAAAGTTTGGCTTTTTGTTGCTTGCTGGTTTTTGTTTGGCTTGCTGCTTGCATTTCGTTTGGCTTGCTGGTGTTATGTTGTTTGGCTTGCTGGTATGTGTTGTTTGGCTTGCTGGTAATCTGTTGTTTGGCTCCCAAAAGTTTCTATTCTTGCCCCAAAAATTCTGATTATTTCTGTTTATGGCCCATTCTGTTCTTCATCATTTATTGCTGTTGGTTACTGCTTGTTGATGCAATATTAGTCCCCTGGTGAATGTCTCCTGCATACCCAATCATTTCCACTAGCTGGTTCATTGTGTCTGTGCTTATTCTTGAAAATATGAATTGAAGTGAGTCAAGCACCAATTGTTTGTCAATGCTCAAATAGTCTTGCAGTGTGCCCTCTCTTGCTGCTTGTGTCTTGTTCACATGAGGAATGTGATAGTCAAAACCTCCTTGTCTTTTCATTACCTCAACCATACAAGCTTGTAAAGTTATGAAAACAAACCTAAGACATTGGGGACTTAGGTTGTCAAAAGCATTGTTTACAGCCCTAAGTAATTGAGTGACATTGTATGCTGCTTTTTGATACTGTAGTGCTTGAATTGATCTAAAAAACCCTAAGTCTAACACATTCATATCAGGGGAGTTGGGTGGTTGTTGAACAAGTTGAATGTAAAACCCGTCTTTCATTGATTCATGTAAAAACTCTCTGTCATTTGGTGCTATATGTGGCTTGGCATTGTCTTGTTGCACATAAATGTGTTTAGATAGATTGGCTGGCCACTTTGCTCTAATGCTTGGTACTTGGTAGTACATATGTGATTAGCATGGCCCTTATGTGTTCTTTGGTGATGGATTGAATTGGTTTTGTTTCCAACTCCCCTCTCTTCCTATTTTTTGAGCTTCTTTTAGCCGGCTCTTGTGTAATAAGTGGCCAAATGCCAATCTTACCATCAAATTCACATTCACCATCATGAGAAATTGGTTGTTTGCAATTGGCGGCTATTTAAGAAATTAACGATGAATGATTTTGGTAATTTAAAAACTAAAGTCAATGATCGTAAGAAAATCCGCACCCACATGATCAGTAACGACTGCAATTACGTCACGGCCATCGAAGAATTGAGAAGGCTAGGCGACATACCGTAATGGATTTATGTAATTTTATTTTGTACTCGGCTCAAATTTATGTATGTTAGGACAATTATTGTAATTGTTGGATGTATTTTTATGTAATTTTCGTATGTAAGTGACGAGACTATGTAAAATCGGGGTTGTAATGAAAAATATTCCGACTTTTGGGTTTTTAAATTATCAATTTTAAGTTTTCATAAAAAAAACCCACAAAATTGATGGGAATCATTAAGTTTTAATCTCTACAATTAAAAACCTTTAATAACACTCTCTCTCCTACCCCAAGGGTCCCATTTGACTCTCCTTAAAAACCGTGAAAAGTCAAATGGGACTCTTTTGCTGAATAGGAGGGAGTATTATATAATTACTAGATAGATAGCCTCGTGCTTTTCACGGATATTAAATAAATATTCTTAATTTAATTACATACTTGCATAAAAGATTTGTTAGATTGTTTATTTTTAAAATTTTTTTATAAATGAAGGTTATTGGGCAATGTTTTAAACATTATAATTTTTCTTATAATAATAATAATAACAATAATAATAATAATAATAATAATAATAATAATAATAATAATAAGGAAAAATTACAAAAAACTACCTTTTCTGAAGGGTGACTTGCAAAAAACTACCTTTTGTATTTTTTTTTACAAAAAACTACCTTTTATGATACAAACGTTTTCAAAACACTACCTCTTAACGGTTCCAGTTAGTTGACCGTCAAAAATTACGTTGACTTGGCACGTGACTTGCACGTGACCTTCTTCTCCATTACTCCCTCCACCTTTCTTCAACCATTTTTCTTCCTCTATCTTTTATCACATACTACCCATTATTGAAGATGAAATTAAAGTGGGGGTTTTATGAAAATCAAAAACCCCATTTTTCTGTTCAAAAACCTAGATGAAATGAAAATCAAAAACCCCATTTTTTTCTGTTCAAAAACCCAGATGAAAATCAAAAACCCCATTGGTTCGACCCATTTTTTCTGTTCAAAAACCCAGATGAAATGAAAATCAAAAACCCCATTTTTTCTGTTCAAAAACCCAGATGAAATGAAAATCAAAAACCCCATTTTTTCTATTCAAAAACCCAGATGAAATGAAAATCAAAAACCCCATAGGAAATTGAGGGCATCTGTTTCCGTGTTGAATAAAATCTGATTCTTGATGTGTAGATTCTTCCAAGAGTGGTCCTTGAAGCCGATTCAAAGGTCCTGCTTAAAAACAAGAAACAAAGACAAAAAGCTATTGACTTAATTGTAACTGAGTGCAAGTATGTGATGTGCAAATGTTGTTCTTTATGTTATATAACTTTCAGTCAATGAATATGGACTTGAAGGAAGATAATTGGAATTGTGTATTGGTGATTGTCTTGATGTTTGTTCACTGTCATAGCTCTTTGGCTCATTCTCGTTTTTTTGTACAGAGATATTGTTGTTGTTTCAATTGAAATCCAAATCCAAATTTCAATCCAATTGAAGAAGACCAAGAACTTTAGTATTGCAATGAATTTCATGGTTGTGAGCCTTCGAAATTTTCCAAAGAACAAGAGAAAATTGTTGTTTCTTGTTTAAAGAATCAGGAGGGAGAAAATTTCAGAGAAAAGCCCAGAGAAAATTGTTGTTGTTTCTGGAAAAATTCATTCTTTGATTTCATTCTTGAAATCTTGAAATCTTCAAAAATGAAATCTAGAGAATGAAATCTGGAAAAATTCATTCTTTGATTTCATTCTTGAAATCTTGAAATCTTCAAAAATGAAATCTAGAGAATGAAATCTGAAAAAATTCATTCTTTGATTTCATTCTTGAAATCTTGAAATCTTCAAAAATGAAATCTAGAGAATGAAATCTGGAAAAATTCATTCTTTGATCTTCAATGGTGATGGATAAAAGGAGAGGAGGGAAATGAAAAATAAGGTCACGTGTAGGTCACATGCCAAGTCAACGTAATTTTTGACGGTCAACTAACTGGAACCGTTAAGAGGTAGTGTTTTGAAAACGTTTGTATCATAAAAGGTAGTTTTTTGTAAAAAAAAATACAAAAGGTAGTTTTTTGCAAGTCACCCTTCAGAAAAGGTAGTTTTTTGTAATTTTTCCTAATAATAATAATAATAATAATAATAATAATAATAATTTAATAATAATAATAATAATAATAATAATATTATTATTATTATTATTGTTGTTGTTGTTGTTGTTGTTGTTGTTCATGAGCTGCATTAACTCTTTGATTTTTATTATATAGAAGTTACTTCAAAGGCTGAAAAAACTATAACTATGTAAAGTTTTGATGTTATTGTAATAATAATTATTTTTATTGTTGACTCAAAGAATTAGATATTTTCTATAAATATTATAAGTATTAACTTATAAAAAAATCATATTTATTTATTAAATAATGTATAGAAATAAGATATTTATTTTGTATTTTTTAAAAATTGGCAAATATTTTATTTGTAGAAAAAAGTTACATGACATATATACCAACTTTTGTCATGGAAATAAGAAAGATACGGTTTCATATTTACTATAGTAAGAAATGAATTTTAAAAGTCAATCTTTTTTTACCATATTAGCTTGAAGATTGGACGGAAAAATTTTTACTTACAGTTTAACACGTGTCAAAACTGTTTCTTCTTTAGTAATTTTTATAGATAGATTATTAGTGGCCTTATAAGTTATGTGTTTTAGTTTACAAGGACAAGCTTGATTATGTTTATCTAAAAATTTATTCATTTGATTTCTGTTTTATTTCTCATGTTATTTTTATGAGAACTGGAGGTAAGTACACTATATGAAATATAGCATTTTCTATACGACGGGAATTAATGAGAGAAAAATTGATGTTTAAAGCCTCAGATTTACCCTTTTGGATAATTACAAATCTTACATTGTGGTTAATATATAATTGAAATCTTACCTTTATATCATTAATTTATATAAAATAATTTACGGTCGCTTTTTATTGCATTTTTTATGATTGTGATAGTTGCATTAAACTCTTCTCTAGTAGTTGCAATGTATTTTTATTAAATCTATTAATAGAGGGTCACAAGAATTAATATTAATTGGTAAATTAATCGAAAAAGATGAATAAATGTTACTCCCTCCATTCCCTATTGATGTTCCCATAGGTAATGTTCACGGGAATTAAGAAAAATGGAATCTTTTAGATAGTAGAGATATTATTTTATTTAATAATAAATTTGATGGAGGAAAAGTGGGGACCACAAATATTAAAATTATTTAAAACAAGTTAGTGGAAAAAAATATGGAGACCACAACTAATTATAAAATGTTTTTATGAAGTTAGTGGAAAACATGTGGGGACCATAAGGAATATAAAAATATTAAAATGGAGTTAGTGGAAGATATGTGGGCCCATAAACAATATTAAAATATTAAAATTAGGATGGTTGAGGTTATTTTTATCTAAAATTTGTGATATAAATAGAAAGATTCCTTATGGGAACAACAATTGGAACACCCTAAAATGAAAAGTGGGAACTTCTTTAAGGAACGGAGGGAGTACAAACATGAGATTTTCATGGACTAATAAAAGGAATTAGATAGGACGAAGGTATGATTTTTAATTATTTTGTTTTAGATAATATGAGATGAGTATCATTTTCACTAAGAGAATATCCAATAAACGGCGGCCAATTTTCATATGAGAGTCAATTATGAAATTACACGCACAATATCAGTTTTGATGGTTGATGGTTGATGTTTATGATATCTTAGATACGTAACATGTCCTTTTACACAAGAGTTCATTGTGCTAGAAGTATGAGAGCACGTAAGCACTAAATAATGGCTGAGATTTGAACTCGTGACCTCTTGTCACCTTGGCTAGTTGGCTTTTGATACCATGTCAAAGAACCAGCTCAACCAAAAACTTAAATTTATGGTTAGTCCCTATGATATGTTATATACTCTAACATTACGCATTTTAATGTATTATTTTGATCATTTATATATTGAATTATATACATTCAAAAATTATAAAAATGTAATACTCCCTCCGAATCATTTTAGTTGTCTCATTTTCTTATTTGGTAAAATCATATCAATTGTCCCATTTTCTTTTTAGTCTATCTTTTTTCTACCTAATTTCCCCCACTTTTTCAATTCCCAATACCCCACCACTTTTACAATTAATTTAATCAATTATAATACCCAACTATCACCTTTTTAATGGACCCCACTCAACCCTTAAAATCCGTGAAATTCCAAATGAGACATCTAAAATGATTCGGAGAGAGCATTATAAAAGCAGCTATTAGATAATTCAAACAAAATCTCACTTGATTATATTTTTTCTTACATATTAACTGTAATATATTTCTTACATATTAACCATAATATATAAAATATGCTTGAACGATGAATAATGTCAATAATCATTACAATTCAGGAATTACTAATTAAATAAGATTGATTGATGAGTGTTGGTATTTTGACCACAAAATTAGTAAACGTAAGTGTAAGACAAAAGGAAAATGGAAGATGAGAATGTCCAGGTGTTCCCCATAATTCCGTCCAAATCTTGCTAAGTACAATTATGTTTGGTACTAAGTATCCACGTGTATCTCACCACAACTCACAAGATTGGGATTTTTCATTCCCCCTTTGTGGAAGGTAATGCCATTTCCCTATTTTAGACTCCAATCATTCAATAACTATATTTATTTATTTATCAACAAACAAATTTTGGGTTTTTTTTAATGATCATTGAAGTGATGTTTATTGCGAGTTTAAAGTGCCACGTTCTTTTATTACTTTTAAATAGTCTATTTTAGTAATGGACCATCATCATCATCCTATCCAGTGTATCTCGTCCATAGGAAATTATGGATAGGGTCTGGAGAGGAAAGGACGGCGGCAACTCATACCCGTAAATGAGAGCACGACCAAAAGGAGTCCCCCGACTCGAGAACGATTACGATGTATTCATGCCACTTCAGAGCTGGAAACAACACAAATAGATCAAATAGATAGGTTAAAACAAAAAATTAAACTTGAAACAATAATACTTACAACAATAGAAACGAGAGCAAGCAAGAAAGCAAGAACACCATTAAGAACTTTAAGAAGATAATCAATAGTCTAGAATCTAGATATGGCACCTCTAACTACCCTTATCCCTTGTCAGATCCTCCGAGAGATTTAGCTCATACAAGTCGACTTTGGGGCCCTATAATTGCAATTTCTATAACCAGAGCCGTTTTGAAAATTTTGGGGCCTGATAATATTATTTTGCGCATTATTTATAGTAAATATATTTATTTTATTAATAAACTTAACATATCTATTTTTTATTAATTTTTTCATATATGCGAGAAAGAGAATGCCATGTGTAGTCGATCACCTCGCACACCCTCAAAACCAGGTATACTCTATGAAACCCAATATATCCCCTAATAGGAACTATGCTCATGGTTTAGGAAGGGAAGAAAGACAGCAACTCATACACATAAAGGAGAGTGCAGTCAATGAGTCCCTCAGCTCAAGAAAAATTTACAAGAGAGTGCAGCTACCCAAAAAGCCTGCAACTTACAATTAAAGTTGACCATCAAGGAAATAATGTGAAAAAAAATATACTATATACTCTAACAGTTTTCATTATCAGCGACATCATTATTAAAATTAATTCCCTTGTCATTCTCGTTAATTCAATCAATCATAAATACAAAATGTATCATCAAGTTTAGAAAACAAGATAATTACAAAATATTACAAAATATTTATTAGAATCTAAATATTCACTAAATCATGAAATATATTATTCTATCACACCCCCGTAATCAAATCAGGAGGAAGTCGAACGCTGAGACTGGACCGAAAATCTTCGAAGAGAATTTGTAGAAGACCTTTGGTAAATATATCAACAATATGAAAACGAGAAGGAATATGAAGAACACGAACATCACCACGTTTGACTTTTTCTCAAACAAAATGAATGTCTATCTCGATATGCTTAGTGCGCTGATGATGCATGAGATTGCCAGATAGATAAGCAGCACTAACATAGCCACAATACACAAGAATTGCAGTAGTAATAGGTCATTGAAGCTCTAGGAGTAAATTACGAAGCCAACAAGTCTCGGAAACAACATTGGCAACACCACGATATTCTGCCTCAGCACTAGACGTGTAAACAGTAGGTTGCCGCTTAGCAGACCAAGAAATCAAATTAGCACCATAAAAAATACACAGTACCCAGAAGTAGAGCGGGGAGTGTCAGGACACCCACCCCAATCAGCATCCGTATATGACAATAAAGAAGAAATAGAGGACTTATACAACTGCAAACCATGATTAAGAGTACCTTTAATATATCGGAGAATGCGATGAAGAGCAGCCATATGTGCCACTTGCGGACGCATAGGGAGACAGACTTACTGAACAGCATAGGAGATGTCGGGATGAGTGAATGTAAGATACTGCAATGCTCCAGCTAAAAATCGATATAAAGACGAATTAGGATATGGAGAACTACCATCAGCACACAGTTTACCGGGGGTAGTTACAAAAGTAGGAACAGATTTGCATTGGCACATGCCCGCTTTGTCAAGAATCTCAGCAGCATACTTTTGTTGTGATAAAAAAGTCCCGCAGATGTACGAGTAACAGCAATTCCCAAGAAATAACTAAGAGGACTCAAGTCCTTCATAGGAAATTCGGAACGCAACTTATGCATGATAGATTGGAGAAGATTATTAGAATAAGCAGTAAAAATGATATCATCCACATATAACAGAATATAAGCAATATCTAGCCCATGACTATAAATAAACAAATAATTATCAGAGACACTATTAAAAAAACCAATGGTGAGAAAAAAGTTTGCAAATCGCTAATACCAAGCCCGAGGAGCCTGCTTAAGACCATAAAGGGTTTTTCGAAGAAGACAAACATAATAAGGGTGAACGGGATCACGGATTCCAAGAGGCTAATGCATATAAACCGTTTCATTCAAATGTCCATGAAAAAAAGCATTTTTAAAATCAAGTTGATGAATAGGCCATGACTTAGAAAGAGCAATACTCAAAACAACACGAATAGTCGCAGGCTTAACAACAGGGCTAAAGGTTACAACACAATCAATTCCTTCCATTTGAGACTTCCCATCACCAACAAGACACGTTTTATAACGCTCAAAAGTACCATCAAATTTAGTTTTCAATCGAAAAATCCACAAAGAACGAATAACATTGATACCGGACGGTTGAGGTACAAGGTTCCAATTAGTATCATAACCTGAACCAATATTTTTTGAAGTAACAAATGTCTTGGACAATGGACATTACTAGAATATTAGTTTCTCCAATTTTGCTAATATCTCAACAAAAAGTATTTGAAAGGAGAGGTGTCGACCTCACTTAAGAACAGTGGCGGATTTAGTTAGGGGCCAGGGGTGGCACGTGCCCCTAGGCCATTTTGAGAAAAAAGTTTCCAAGTGTTAAGCTCTTTTAATCCATTTCTTTCATTTAAGTATTCATTATGTAATATTGCCAACCATTTAATCTATTTCTTTCATTTAAGTATTCATTATGTAATATTCTCTCTATTACCCCATATTTTTGTTACTCTTATTAGACGAAACTCTAAATTAGGTGTACTAGGGTACACAAAGACCTATACCAAGTCATTAGTGACAAGCTCTTTAAATCTATGATTGAATTTGTAGGTAATTAGTACTACTCTTAAACGACCTTACCTTTTTATTGCTCTACTAGAACATCCTTCTTTTGTCTTGATTTTGTTTTTATTTTGATGCATTACTCCTCTTTTTAGTAATTTAGTCTCCTTCATTTATTTTGTCATATTTTTTATTAAGTCAGTTGATTTATTTTGTTATGTTTCCTTCAAAAATATGTTGTATTTATAATTTTACCCTTGCTACCTTTGTAGTGATTTCTTCCCTTTTTGTAATGAATTTAATTAATTAATGCTACTTATTTGCTAAATTTTTGTTATGAATTTTTCTAATTAATGCTATTAATTTTGTATTTATATTTTGACCCCACTAAACAAATTTTATAGAGTTTCCACTAGGTCACGAGAATAAATGTTGTAACTTTTATATTTTATTTTTTAATTTTGCTCAACTTTTTAGATGAATATGGATTTTCCACCATGTTCGTCAAGCTTTATATGTGGTTCTGTTGTTATTTTAGATCTTTGAACTCCAACGAGGGTGTATATTGAGTGCTTTTATATTTATTTGTCTTACCTTAAAATATTGTGATTGTACATGTGATATTGGCGGAATGAAAAAAAAAATTAATTGTTGATTTTACAAACAAAATTATGCCAAAATTTTCGTAAAATTTCTTTTATATATTGGTGCCCCTAGGGAGTTAAGGCTCTGGATCCGCCACTGCTTAAGAATTACAAAATAAAGTTTAGATGGATGTCTATGATGTGACAAAAATGTTGGAACCAAATGAGCAAGTATATGTAATTAATGACAATAATAAAGAAATAATCAAAACAAGAATTTAAAATGCACTAATCAATGTGTTACATCCAGTCATCCACCATCAGGATTAATATTAATGTGGTTAACGGAGAAATAAAAACTTTAGAAGTATTACCATGGAGGTTTAATGTAAGAAGAGAACATCTAATTAGGGAGTAATCTTAAGTAAAAAAGTTGCTCTAACAAATGAGATTTTACTGCATCTAACTAAGGCCTAAAACAAGAGTTTTCATAGGGTATAAGCCTTGGTGCCCAAGATTTGCTTCATCCAATCCAAGCATCTACTAACAGCGAATACAATATACTAGGGTACTTGTTTGGTTCTTCATCATCCAATCACAATATAGTACTTGCATTCTCTTCTTATTTTCAGTAACAAGCTAGATTAGTTTTCTTAATTTTATTTTGATTACACGATAAACAAAAATCACCAATAATCCTAACACTATTATATACATGATATCGCATGGATAATGATGTAGTAGCTAGTACACTAAAAACAACACAACTATGTTTGAATGTCTTCATAGTACTCAACTTTACATGATACTAATACAAATTGTACGTGCAACATATTTTTTACATGGCCGGCCGTCCTGGAATGGAATTAATGATTAATGTAATTTTTTTTCAACAAAATGTAATATAAAAATCATGATTAGAGTGAAATGCAAATATATATCTTCATTTTACTACTAAGTTAATTACTCCTATTTATATTTCTAATTATAAGTAGTATAAAAATTATCATTAAATTGAAATTGTTTAATAATATTTTAATTTATAAATCAATGACGAAATATGAATTAAGGTTATATGAATTATTATTATTATTATTATTATTATTAGGAAAAATTACCCAGAATAATACGACCTTTTACTGATTTTCCGAAAATAATACGAACTTTCAATTAACCACCAAATAATACGAACTTTGACATGCATTTTCCGCTGGCATACATGACCTATTTATAACCGGTAGTACAGGTCTTTTTTGACCGTTGCTCAGCAGGTTTCAACCGGTAGTACGAACTTTCAATTAACCACCAATAATATGAGATGAAACCTGCTGAGCAACGGTCAAAAAAAGAACTGTATTACTGGTTTTAAACTGGTCATGTATGCCAGCGGAAAATGCATGTCAAAGTTCGTATTATTGGTGGTTAATTGAAAGTTCGTATTATTCTTGGGAAATCAGTGAAAGGTCGTATTATTCTGGGTAATTTTTCCTTATTATTATTATTATTATTATTATTATTATTATTATTATTATTATTATTATTATTATTATTATTATTTTATTCTTTTTATATTAACGATATTATTATTATTACTAATAATAATAATAATAATAATAATAATAATAATAATAATAATAATAATAATAATAATATTGTTATGTTATTATTATTATTATTACTATCATTATTATTATTATTATTATTATTATTATTATTATTATTATTATTATTATTATTATTATTTGTCAGATTATTATTATTATTATTATTATTATTATTATTATTATTATTTTTACTATTATTATTATTATTATTAGTATTATTATTTTTATTATTATTATTATTATTATTATTATTATTATTATTATTATTATTTTTATTATTGGAATAGGTTAAAGTTAGGGATGGTCCTGGTTCTAGGACCCTGTTAGACCCGTCCCAAACCCTCCCCTTTATTATGGGTTTGGGTCTTATATTTTGAGATCCATCGGATCTGGTTCGGATCTGGATCTAAAAAAATTTGAAGGTCTGTGTCTGAGATATGCACTCTGGACCTGCCCCTTAGACCCCTATCCGGACCCTTATAATATTAAATAGTCTATTTCTATTTGTCCTCTGCATATTACTTCTGCCCCTAATACTTATTTTCTATTCATATAATCATAATATATATAAATAATGTATATATGGTACTCGCTAAGCACTAAGTCCTAACCCAAATACCTTTATTTTATGGATTCGAACTAGTGTTTGTAATAGAATTTAAGCGTATATGGATGACAATATGTGACTTTAGATGTTAAATATCTACTCTCTCCGTTCCTTTATGTTCTTCCACCTTACTATAACGGGTAGTTTGAAAAGTTTTTCCACTTTAGAATACTTTCTATTTTTGGAAAGTTTTCATCTCACTTTTACCCCTTAAAACCCCATTTTCCTTACTTTATACTACTATTTAATTATTTTCTGTCTCATACTTCCAATACAATCATTACTTCATACTACTATTTAATTATTTATCCCTCTCATAATTACAATACAATCATTACTTTCCACTACTATATAATTAAAATAATACTCGCTACCACCAAAGATTCCTTCTTTCTTAATATTTGTGAAAAATCCAAAGTGGAAGATCAAAAAGGAACGGAGGGAGTATTAAATATTTGAAAATACGATAATAACTCTCTTACAAATATACGAAAAATATAATGACTTACAAAAGGTTCAAATTTGACAACTCAAAGAGACTATTTTTAGACCCATTAAGGACTCTAAACGACTAAACTCATTAGATCCAGAGGGTCTGGCCTTAGGATCCAGATTTGATTCTGAACCTCTAAAAATTAAACGGGCTCGGATCTTGTTGGACCCGCTCCAAACCCGACCATGACCCTCCCTAGTTATAGTTTATATATAGTATGATATTTAATCGTCAATCAACCGACCACCGTCACCGTGTTAAGAGAAATATATGAATTGTGGAGTTGACTTCTTATGTTTGAGGTGAGTTTCTAGTATTTTAGTGGCGTGGATCTTATCAAATCATTATTTAATTGTTATAATCACAAGTCTAAAGAGTTGAAAAGTGTAGATGTTTAATTAAATGCGGAATTGCAAAATAACAATGGTTAAAAAAATTACGCTCAATAATATAGCATCTTGTTATTTTACTATAATAATATCAACTTTAAATTAATTATAATAATACTAACTTAGAAAATTCTTTTCCTAGTTTAATATCGACTTTAGTTCATTAGTTAACTTAGCAAAATTTTTTGGTCATATTCTATATTTTGAGTTTTAACTTGTTAGGGATATTCTAGGGAAACATATCCTCTAAGTTGGTATTATTGTTAGTTAATTAATAGTTGATATTATTGTAAGAAAATAAGTAAAAAATTGTATTATTCTTGGTAATTTTTCCTACAATAAATTATGATTTAAAAGAGTGTAATGAAATAATTCAATAACAACCTTTGATGAGTAACTTGTATAGGTTTGTAGGAAACAAGTTTTTAGCTTACTATCGACTAAGGGATTAGTAGGAAAATAGGTACTTCTAATTAGCCCACTTAGATTAAGATCAGATTTGAGCAAACACCGAAAAAAAAGAAAGAAAGAAGCACGAAGTTCACGTAGTTTTTTCTTCTAATTTTTCTTAGTCATTTTTCTACTTCTCAACTACTAGTTATGTATGTATGTATGTAAGCATGCATGCATGCATGCATGCATGCATACATACATACATACATACATACATACATACATACATATTATTTTGGTGATAATTAATAGTGATTATAGTTGCTGCATTATTGTTAATTATTTATTATTTTATAATGCTGATAATATATACAATTATTATTAAAAAAAATAAATTGATAAAAGTTAACCTAAAAGGCTGCGGTTTAGGCACGACCGCAGCCTATAGTGGTGCCCCAAATTTCACTTTGAAAAATACACAAACGACTGCGGTTTAGGGGTTGACCGCAGCCTATAATAAGTTATCCTTGCTGCGTTTTTTAACCGCAGCCTTTGTTTGAAGCTATCAGTTGCCACCACAAGTGTTTGGGTCCAAAACTACAGCCTTTAATGGCCCAAAACCCGCAGTCAATAGCTTTTTTTCCACTAGTGATACTCGCACACACACACCCGCATAATTGAATAAGCACTAGTAATTAATCACTTGAGTTGAACTCTATGATAAAATATGGACTAAATTAATATTGATTGATGTACCTCGTGGTATTCCAATTATCATAATATTTCATATATTCCCGCTAAAAATAATATTATAAATCAACAATAGTTGTTCTTGTCGGATTCGGTCGGACAATTAATTAAGTAAACAACCCACTTAATCCCATGATTTAACCAAGTAGATTGTGCTGTAGAGGGTCAACGTCTTTAATTCTTTGCCCGTTATGCAACAAGATCTTAAGGGTTTGAGTGGCTGGAGCCTGAAAATGTCAACAGAACCGTTAGAAAGATTAGGATTTGCCTAACCAGTCCTTCAAGATGCACTGTGGCTATCAAGTGGATTATGGCTTAGGACTTGTTTAGACGTGAGGTCTTTTGTGGGACAAAGTTTCTGGGAACACCCCTTTTAATAAAAAAAATGTTTTAGAGTTTACTTACTGAGTTTGCTTAGTATACGAGTCTTTTTTCATCCTCTTTCTTTATTGCATGTCTCCTTGCATTTATATCAAATGATTGAGCTCAGATTCATTCTCTCTCAAGGTCCCTTAGAACATTCCTTGCATGTATTATATTTCTTTCTTACATGTGTCGAGTTACAATTTAATAATTCCACTCATATACATTATCCAACACGTGTCTCATTACAAATGATTACTTATAATTATTGGATAAATACTTTAACACTCACGTGAGTTCTTCATGCGGGAACCCTTACATTTGCTCAAGGTCTTCTTTATACCCTAGGAGACAAATGTTCCCAGATGACGGTCCTCCCAGAAGGCCATGTTGCCAGATAACACCAAATTTGACCTTCTTTGACCAAGCTTTACCTTAATTACTCTTGCTCAATATTTTTACCCATACAATAGTCAATACTAAACCAAAATTAAATGTTAATGATATATTTTGATAAACAAACATAAATGTGTCTTTACAGTTCAATAATAAAAGAAAAGAATAAAAAGCCACCTGCCTTCGTTCATAATTTTTATAGAGTTAATATGAATATATGATGCTCATGTTTAGGTTGTGGTAAAGGTTTAGTTAAATTATTACAATATTATCATTAGTATGAACTTTTAAGATCATTATATCTCCTCTAGCAACAATTCTCTCATTAGAAAAAACTTTCTATATATATATATGTTTATGTCAAGGAACTAACTTAACCAAAAAGTTTAAGTTAAGGGTTACGACCTCAGGATATGATATATACTCTAACATACCCCCTCACACGAGAGCTCATCGGGCAATAAGTGTAGATGTGTATAAGCGCTAAATATTTTACTTTAAATAAGGGGTGATTGAGATTCAAAACCGTGAACTATTGTCATGTTGGTTCTGATACCATGTTATATACTCTAACACGCCCCCTCATGCGAGAGCCCATTGGGCTAGAAATGTGGATGCAACACATGCCCTTTTCATACCTAAAGCTAAACATTCCACTCTAAATGAGGGGTGGTTACCACTTGACCTCTTGTGATGTTGACTTCTGATACCATAATCATCCAAATTATACAAACTCTAGACCTCTTATTTGAAAGCTATGAGGAGAACTTGTGTTGCATCCACACCGTGTTTAATTTATCAAGGTATCAAATCAACCAAAAGTTTAAGCTAATGTTTGAGGCCCTAGGATATGTTATATACTCTAACACGCCCCTCACATGTGAGACCATTGGGCTAAAAGTGTGGATGCAACACAGGACTCCCTTATACCTAGCACTATATATTCCACTTTCAATGAGGGGTGGTTGAGATTCGAAACCGATACTTCTTGTCACATTGACTTTTGATACCATGTCAAAGAACCAACTCAACCAAAAAGTTAAGATAATGGTTAAGGCCTCATGATATGATATATACTCTAATAGTTTAAAGTTTTCATGTGACCTTGATTCCTCACAATTAGCCATAGCACCAATACTATCACAATAGAGATAGATTCCATCTCTAAACTCCAAGTTTGTTGAAGAACTTTTGAATCCAAGGCCTCTTTTGATTTGAGTTAAGTGAAATTGTTAAGAATATTGTGGATTATTTTTAGAAGCTAAATATTCTAGGAAATATTTAGAAATATTTACTCCTTAATTATAAGATTTGTTAGGATATTTTTGTAAGGTGAATTATTCTAGATTGATCCTATCATCTTGTATTTATATCTTTCTCAATTAATGAATCAACACCAAGCTTTTTTAGCCTTTCTCTAAACTAGCATGGTATCAGTCGCTCAGGCAATCTAAAAAAAACAACAATTAAAAAAAACAATTTAAAGAACCTGTAGAGTCTTCTTCCATGGCAGGCAATCAAGAATTATCACCACTGCCTCCTCGCATTGATATTACATCTCCATTTTACCTTGGTCCTCATGATCGCCCGGGTGATTTTATCACTCCAACTCGATTACAGGGCGATAATTATGACGAGTGGGCATGTGATATTCAAACGGCTCTAGAAGCAAGAAGGAAATTTGGCTTTTTAAATGGGACAATCACCTTTCCTGTTTCTCCTTGTACTCAAGAAGATTGGAACACCTTACATGCCATGTTGATCTCTTGGCTCATGAACACAATTGATCCAGAGGTCAAGAGTACTCTTTCCAAATACAAGGATGCAAAGCGTCTTTGGGATACTCTGAAATCACGATTTGCGATAGTTAACGGTCCTCGCATTCAACAATTACAATCATCAATTTCACGATGTGAACAATCTAAATCGATGTCCGTCGCTACTTATTTCGGCAAATTAACAGCCTTATGGGAAGAACTTAACAATTATGAACCATTGATAACATGTTCTTGCAGTCAAAATTGTACTGCTGGGGTCGAGCACGAGAAACGACGTGACAACACCCGACTTCATCAATTTTTAATGGGTCTGTATACAGATTATTACTCCCAAACTCGTGCTAATATTCTTTCACAAGATCCCATACCTTCTCTTGATCGAGCGTATCAATTAATTACTCAAGATGAACGTGTCCGTCTCGCAAAGGCTGTTTCAGATGACAATCCTCCTGATGCAGTTGGCTTTTCCCTTCAAACCTTTTCCAGCAAGAATAAATCAGAAGCTTTGGATGACCAAAACGAGAGAGTAGAAAAGTCTCTTCTTGGTTGTACTCACTGCAAGAAAAGGGTCATCTTATATCAGGGTGCTTCGAACTTATTGGTTACCCCGATTGGTGGCCCAATTTTTCCAAAGTGCAAGGCAGAGGAGCGGGTCGTGGAAAATTACAATCTCATGGCAGATGCAAGGGTCTTGGTCGTGCTAATGCGGCTATAGCTGGCAGCCGTGGGTCAGGCAATAATTTGACACCCTCTTCTGTTTTCTCGGCGGAACAATGGAAGGTGCTTGCGAATTTTATTGGTAATACCAAAATCCTAGATGATAGATTGAATGTGGATTATCAATACCGGGGCGTCTAGACATGTTACTTGTATTGATTCTAGGCTTTTGGATGCTCAAAATGTCACATGTCCTGTCGGGCTTCCAAATGGGAAGTCATTGGTCGCCACAAAGCAGGGCTCTGTTCAATTAACAAAACAAATTATTCTTCACAATGTTCTTTTTGTCCCGGAATTAAGCTGCAATTTAAAATCTGTATCGCAATTAATTGATGACATACAATGTACTGTCCATTTTACTTCTTCTTGTGCTATACAGGACCGGTCGAGGGAGCTGACTGGAACGAGTGTTAGCGGGATGGACTTTTCTACTTCAAGGGTACAGATCCGGTGAAACATATTTCTGTCAATGCGGTTTCCTCAACATTAGACTTATGGCACAAAAGAATGGGGATCGTATAGACATCCCTCCTGTTAGTAATTGCAAGGGTAGTTTAAATAAAGCATGTGAAATTTGTTTTCGTGCTAAACACTCTAGAGATAAATTTAGTTTAAGTGAAAATAAAGCTTCTAGAATTTTTGAAAAGGTACATTGTGATTTGTGGGGATCGTATAGACATCTCTCCTCATGTGGTGCTCGATATTTTTTGACCATTGTGGATGATTTTTCCCGTGTCGTATGGATTTATTTGTTGCTTGATAAAACTGAAGTATTTCGTATGTTTATGTCCTTTGTTGCTATGGTTGAAAGACAATTCTCTCAGACTATTAAAGTAGTTCTAAGTGACAACGACACTGAATTTAATTGCTTGCTTGATTTCTTTACTGCAACTGGCATTTTGTTTCAAACCTCTTGTGTCGGGACTCCTCAACAAAATGGTCGGATAGAGAGAAAACATAAACATATTCTCAATGTAGGGAGGGCTCTGAGATTTCAGGCAAATTTGCCCATATATTTTTGGGGGAGAGTGTATTAGCCGCTGCTCATCTCATTAATCGAACACCTTCTCCATTACTTCAAAATAAAACTCCCTATGAAATTCTTTTCAATACCCAACCATCTTATGACACAATTCGTACCTTCGGCTGTCTTTGTTTTTCTCACAATAAAGATTTAAAAGGTGACAAATTTGCTAGTAAAAGTCGCAAGTGTATTTTTGTTGGTTATCCCTTTGGTCAGAAAGGATGGAAGTTGTTTGATTTAGACAAAGAAGTTCCTTATGTCTCGAGATGTTAAATTTTTTGAGGATATATTCCCTTTTGATGATCCGATTTCTAACAACATTGACCCGAAAAATATTGTGCCTATGTATGATCATGTTCATTTTGATTTTGCGGAGTGCTTTGCTGAAAATTGTGGTGTTTATGAGAATATGGGTGGTCGTGAAACTGCCCCAAACCAAACAGCCCAAACCAGCAAAAATACAACGACCGATGCTCAGCAACACAACCCAGAACCGCCACTTTTTCCTGAATCGCAACCCATTCTTTCCCAGGAGCAGACACCCATAACCTCCCAATTGCAGCCTCCCTCACAAAATATCAATCCAAATCCTTTAAATAACTCACAAAATCAGCAGCTTATTGATCATCAGAATTTAGATTTGGGTCGTGGTCTTAGGACCGAAATTCCATCGGTGAAGTTTCGGGATTTAATTCTTGATTCAGTCACTCATACGGTTGTTGCTAAAAGTCCATCTTCTCCCGCTTCTAACACATGGTCTCCTACGCCTCCCTCAGGTACTCCTTATCCCATAGCACACTATATCAATTGTAGTAGTTTTTCTTTGCATTACAAAAACTTTATTGCAACTATTATTTTCGGAAAGGAGCCTCGGTCTTTTAAGGAGGCCATGAAAGATGAAGGATGGAGGAAATCAATGAAAGATGAGATACAAGCTCTTGAAAAGAATGGCACTTAGACAATGGAAGATCTTCCTCCTAGCAAGCGGGCTCTAGGTAGTCAATGGGTCTACCGAATCAAAACGGTAGCATCGAACACTTGAAATCCATATTAGTTGTGTTTGGTAATCACCAAAAGGAGGGCATTGACTACACAGAAACTTTTGCTCCTGTAGCTCAAAGGTTCACTGTTCGGGCATTCCTTATTATTGCAGCTTCTAAATGTTGGGAATTACATCAAATGGATGTTCACAATGCCTTCTTACATGGAGATCTTGATGAGGAAGTTTACATTTTTTAATCATCTCATCCAACCAAGGTATGCCGCCTTCGAAAATCTTTGTATGGTTTAAAGCAAGCTCCTAGATGCTGGTTTGCTAAACGTGTTTCTGCATTAAAAGAGTATGGCTTTCTTCAATCGTACTCTGATTATTCGTTATTCACTTATACAAAAGGCTCATTCCAACTTAATGTTCTGGTTTATGTCGATGATCTCATTATTTTCGGAAATGACTCTGCTACTTTAAAGGCTTTTAAAGCCTATCTCAATGACTGTTTTCATATGAAGGATCTTGATCCTTTGAAATATTTTTTAGGCATTGAAGTTGCCCGAAGTAAGTCTGGATTATTTGTTTGTCAGAGAAAGTATACTCTTGATATAATTTCTGAAGCAGGTTTATTAGGCTCGAAACCTGTTGGGTTTCCGATTGAGCAAAATCATCGCCTAGGTTTGGCCACTAGGAAACTTCTATCTGATCCTGAGAGTTATCGAAGACTTGTTAGGAGATTGATTTATCTCGCAGTCACTAGACCAGATTTAGCCTATTCAGTTCATGTCTTATCCCAGTTCATGCAGGAACCCAGGTCCGAGCACTGGGATGCAGCCCTACGAGTTGTACGATATTTGAAAGGTACTCCATGGCAAGGAATTTTGTTGAGTTCAAACAGTGATTTAAGTTTGCAAGGGTGGTGTGATTCAGATTGGGCCGCATGTCCGGTTACTCGTCGGTCTCTCACTGGTTGGCTCGTCTTTCTTGGTCACTCGCCTATGTCATGCAAGACAAAGAAGCAAAACACTGTTTCTCGAAGCTCCACAGAGGCAGAATATCGATCAATGGCGGCTATTACTTGTGAATTAAAGTGGTTAAAAGGCCTTCTTTTGAGCTTGGGAGTTCATCATCCTAAAGCCATCAAATTATTTAGTGATAGTCAATCTGCTTTGCACATTGCCAAGAACGCTGTTTTTCATGAACGTACAAAACACATTGAAGTTGAATGTCATTTTGTTCGTGATGCAATTACTGAAGGCCTCATTGATCCATCATTTATTTCAACACATACACAGCTTGCCGATATTTTTACAAAGGCCCTCGGTAAACCTCAATTCGATTACTTACTAAGCAAGTTGGGCATCTTTTCTCCTCCTGCTCCAACTTGAGGGGGGGGGGGGGGGGGGGTTAAGAATATTGTGGATTATTTTTAGAAGCTAAATATTCTAGGAAATATTTAGAAATATGTACTCCTTAATTATAAGATTTGTTAGGATATTTTTGTAAGGTGAATTATTCTAGATTGATCCTATCATCTTGTATTTATATCTTTCTCAATTAATGAATCAACGCCAAGCTTTTTGAGCCTTTCTCTAAACTAGCAGAAATAGTTAACTGATCCTATAACATAAAACTTTAACTTGAAAAAAATTCAACCCGATAAAAGCTAACCTAAAATTCAATTGAGTCATTGGATTTTGAACACTAACTACACCCAAAAAGCGCCTAATGAAATTTGTATAATGTAGTAAAATTAAAGGAACAAAAAATTATCTCTTATTTAGACTTATTTTGTAAAATAAGTGATACATGTGACATATATATCTTATTAACCTTAAATTTGAACTAAATGCCCGGTGTATCTTTTATCTAAATTTAACTAATTATATTTCCTTTTTAAAATATAATTTTTCGCAACACTTGACATCTGATAACTCTAAAGTACATATATGTCAAACAAAGTTGTTTTGTTTGCTTAAAATAATTACTCACATATTAGAGGCTTAAAACATAGCCTTTGGGTATACAAGAAATATTCTAAAGTGATTAGTGAATTGTGCTCTAATATAGTCAGGGGCGGACCTAGTAGGCTCCCGCGCCCGCAAGTGACCTCACTGACTTTTAAAAAAAAATTAAAAAATTGCAAAAAATCTGTAGCTCTGGGGAATTGAAACCGCGACTTGTGCGCCTCACAGCATTCACCCTGCCAACTGAGACACAATGTACTTGTGATTATGCTGAATATCAGCGCTAAATAATACTTGTGTAATCAAAAACTATAAAAACCCAACTTTCATTAGTACAATTCACGAAAAATCTCCTCAATTGTTGATTAGTGAATTATTTAATTTAAATTTTTTAAAAAATTTCATTCTATTATATTGGGTCAGAAATTAAATTTTTATTTAATTTAATTTTTTATAAAAAAAAGTGAATTATTTTTGATAGAAATTTAAATTAATAATTGTTGATTAGTGATATATAATTGTTTAATATGTATAGATCAAAGTGTCATTAATGGAAAAATACTTAAATACGATTTCACATGAACTTTTTCGACAATGAATATCGCGAAGACAAAATTGTGAAACAAAATGGGAGATCAATGAATGAATGAATACTTGGTAACTTTTATTGAGGAGGTATTTTGTACTGTACCCAATGATCTTATTATTCGTCGGTTTCAAGAAATGAAAACTCGTCGAAATAGAATATAAAATATTCTTTTGTAGGAATGAATTGCAAACATTATTATTTTTGTATTTGATGATTTTTTTATTAAATTATTACTTTATCGATTGTGCTCTCACTGAGTTTGAATCCTGGGTCCGCCACTGAATATAGCATAATAATCTCTACTCCACAAATACTCAACTTATTTCTTTGTTTTTTACTTTTGTATATAAAGTTGGATTAGATAACTTATCCTCATCTTTTCATTTAAATTCATATTTATAATAAACAAACTCTATAAATAGAAAGAAAAAAAAAATCTAATAATAACTTAAAAATAATCTCAAAACATAGTAGTAGTACTCCCTGCTATTCACTTTAGGTGTCCCATTTATTTTTGGGACACTATTCATCTGTTACTCTTAAATTGCATTTTATTATTAATCTATAAGTTTAAACATAATCATGTGAGATCTTATTTGATTCGTTTTGATGTAAAGATTATTAATATCAACTTTTTATAATTTTTAATTACACATAACTCGATATATTAAGGATCGAATAAATACATTGGATAAAGTGCATAAAGCAGATGAGACACTTAGAAGAAATTTTGAAAATTTACATAAAAAATTCCAGATGAGACACTTAAGATGAATAGAAGGGAGTATAATTTAAATATTCAATTCAAAGACAATGATGAACACTTAAAGCGCGCGGCAGCTCACACGAACCCCATCACTCACTCAATTATCAATCACTCGCTACCGCTCCACTTTAAATTCATTCTAATTATATATTCCATTTTAAGTTATTTTGTTCCGAAAGAATTCTAAATTCATTCTAATTATATATTCCATTTTAATTAAATTTGGAAAGTTATCAATGGTTACGGTGTGTTATAGCACTTTATTAATGGTACTCTTGTGTTTTCTTAATTCCAATGGTACCTCTATCTTTTTGAGCTAATTACAAGCGTGACAATATTCACTTTTTTCCGTTATATTGACGTTAAATGTCATTTAAAAGTGCTAGAACACAGGGGTACCATTGATAATTTTCATTGCTTTTAAATGACACTGCTCATCTTAATTTCCAATGATAAAATTGACGCTATGATGTGTATTTAGAGATATTAATACTCAAAATTACTTTAAAAACTAAGCAAAAAGTAAATGAGAAGATAAAAAAGAACAAAGAGAGTAGTAATTAGATAGTACAATAATTCTAATATTGCAAATAATTTTTATGAAGAAGTATAATACTCAATTCAATACAAAGATAATGTTTCATTTTTCTTATTTTAGGTAAATTCACCTTAAATGTCTCCTTTTTTAATTATAGTATATTTATTTTTTTACCAATTTATTCTTAAATTTCCACTTTAATTCAAAATAATAATTTAAATTTTTTTTATTAATTTATACCTTAAAATCACATATCACATACTCCCTCTTTACCATTTAATTTGATGCAAAGAGAAGTTGGTATTTTTTAAGAAAAAGATGGTTAATGGTAATTGATGAAACGAGAAAATAAATTGTATCAATGAAATTAAAAGAACGTTAAAATATGTGGATGAGATAAAAAGTATGTGGTGGGCCATTGTCGAAAAATAAAAAATGATCCAAATTAGATTGGACAAACCAAACCACTCCTTCCGTTCCTTTTTGATCTTCCACTTTGGGTTTTTCACAAATATTAAGAAAGAAAAAATCTTTGGTGGTAGTGGGTATTATTTTAATCATATAGTAGTGGAAATAATAATTATATTGGAATTATGAGAGAAAAAATAATTAAATATTAGTGTGAAGTAATGATTATATTAGAAGTATAAGAGAGAAAATAATTAAATAGTAATGTGAAGTAAGAAATGTAGGGTTTTAAGGGGTAAAAGTGATATGAAAACTTTTCAAAAAATAAAAAGTATTCTGAAATGAAAAAACTTTTGAAACTATACGTTATAGTAAGGTGGAAGAATATAAAGGACGGAGGAAGTAACAAATAATGCAAATTAAATAAGACGGAAAGAGAACTATTTTAGGTGGTTCCTACCAAACAAATAGTAGGAGACATGTGTGAATCGGAGAGAGTAAAAATGAAATTTACAAATAAAAAAGGTCCACCTCAAACACGTGACAACCAATTTAATGTCACCGCGTGTCATACATCTAAAACCTGCCATCTTTTCACGTCAAATTTCTTCTGCCTTAATCATATAAAGCCTATGAAATCACCTAACCTAACTCATTCATTCCCTTTCCCTTTTCATTTCCTTCTCTTTTCCGCTTACTCCATCCCAATTCCCATTCTTCTTTCTTCCATTTCAAGATTCTACACTCAACAATCATGGATTCCACTTACTACAACCTCGGATCCGAGCAAGGCGACTCCTCGTCCACCGAAGATGTTGAATCGCCGAGATCCGTCGTTACTGCCGCCTCGGCCAGGAAAAGTACTGGACGATTCAGACGGTGGCGGAAAACTTATGCGATTGATCGTCATCTTAAAATTAACGAAGAGAAATTTAAAGAGGAAAAGGAAAAAAGTCATTTGCATAATCAAGTGTTGAGGATTAAGGAAGAAGAATTACAAATCGGAGAATATTTGATCGATTATTTTGCGATTTTTAATTTGAATTATGTGATTGAGGATGATGATGTTTGGTCTAGGAATTCTAATTTGCCTGCTTCTCCTCTTGGTTCTAACAAGAATTTTTAGTAAATTTTATTTTGCATCACTTAATTATCGGTTTCGAAACAGATCTTCAGGTTTGTTTTTCGTCTTTTTATTTTATCAATTAACTCAAGTATTTAATTTGAAACAGTAATAGTTTAAAAGTAGACAAGACGTTATGTTAATAGTGTTAATTTGTTATTTTATACAAAAAAAAATATTATTTAGAATAATGATCTAATATTTCTATGATTTTTTTACGATAATTCCACTTATTAATCGGCCATAAATAATTTTAATTTATTATTCTAGGATCTGCTATAATAGGTAAAAATATTACCAAAAAATTAAACTTAAGGCTAATGTAGACTTAGAAGAAATTTTGAAAATTTACATAAAAAATTCAAAATAATAAAAAAAAAAGTCAGAAAAAAAAAACTTTTAGACTTTTTTCGTGGATATTTTAGTTTTTTTTTTAATTGTTTTTAAAGAAAATAAAACTTGTTTTACTAAGTCATTCGGTTTTGGGGTTTACTTCAGACAAATGCCTCATAAAGTTTAAGTTATTCATGATTCATCAATAAATGAAATTATTGTCCGAAAAATTATGAAATGGATAGATAATCCCACATAATTTTTCAAAAAACATAAGAATAATTCGTAAATTAGTTTAAAATTTTTGCGAATTATAAATTTAATACTCCCTCCTATTCACAAGTTTTGTCCACTTTCCTTATTTGGTAAAGTCACTTCACTTGTCCACTTTCTATTTTTGGCAAAACTTTTTACCTAAATACCCCCAACTATCCCAACTTATATTATTTAATAATACCCCACCTACCACCTTTTCAATTATTATAATCACTTAAAATACCCCACTATCACCTTTTCAATTATTATAATCACTTAAAATACCCCACTACCACCTTTTCAATTATTATAATCACTTAAAATACCCCACTATCATTTTTTCTTAAAATCCGATCCAAAACCCAAAGTGGACAAAACTTGTGAATAGGAGGGAGTATATTTGTTTTTTTTATGAATCATAGCCATTAAAATAGAACGCTGTAGATGTAATCCGCATAAATTAAACATTATGAGCACAATTCACAACAAAAGTACTATAGGTTAAGGAGTAATAACCACTTTTCTCCTAGCATATGACGAGGGGCTGATTTGGTCCTTAAGAGCTTTGGTAGAGTTGTGATTTCTAAGTCTTTTGAACCTAGGATGTAAAGCTTCGGCTTTTTTCAGGCATTTTATATAAAATTTACTTTGCCAAAAAAATAAAATCTTTCCTTAAAAAAAAATAATAAATCTTATTTGATTCAACTCTAAATTACTGTTTTTATACGTATTTAAGTTGAACAGACTTTTATTACATGTATAAATAAAATACACTTACTCCGTCTATCGAATGAAATTTGTGTGTTTTTACTCTTCATGCTATCCAATTTTGACACATCACCCATATTTTTAATTCATATACAGACATTTTAAGTAAAATAAAACTTAATAAACTTAATATACTTCGTATATAAAACTGAGTATTAGATTAAATTATTAGAATCTATAATGGAAACATTCAACAATACAAGTATTACCAGGACTGATTATTCTTGCTGTACGTGTACAACAAATGGCCTTCAATATTCAAATCAAAGGTTGTAGAAATTAGTAACGTTATTTTTATTTTTAGTTTAGTCTAAATTTTATATTTAGGCTTAAAATTTTGAAGAAGTATAAAATAAACAGAGAATATAAGTTATTGTTTGTTTTTATTTTGCCTTGATAGCTTACATTGATAATGCTTAACGTCTTCTTTTAAAAAAAATGTTGCTTAATGTGTAATGGGCCCAAAACAAAAGTTGATAAAGTACAAATGAAAATAAATGATTAGTAATGAATTTGGTGTGTAATTTCAGGACGAAAAGGAAGGCAGGAAGAGGACAAAGGAAGGGCGAACAATGAGATCTGAATCAAAAGCGACTGGGGCAGGGGCAGCCTTCTCACCTACATCTGGTTTTGTTTGATAATGTTATGTGTGTGTATTTGCACATATAAATATCTTCACTCAGATATTTTTTGTGGCCACCCTACCTGTTGTAGTCCTGTACAGTTTTTTTTTTTTTTTCTTTTTTTTTTTTTTTGAACAATGCAAATTAAGGTGGTGTCTTAAACCCTTAAGAATCATTAATTAGTTTTTCTTTTTTTTTTTAAAGTATCAATCACATTGTGTGGTCATTTACAACATTTGACTTTTTATATATTCTAATGGCGCAATAACCTAATTATTTAAAAAAAATTAAAGAAAGTAAATATGGTAGAGTGATGAACGTAAAATTGTACATAAATCTCAAGCAAAAAAGAAAAGACTAGATTGTACATAAATCTCAAGCAAAAAAGTAGCCACAATCAATAGAATTTTCTTGTGCGCACAACATAGAAAATAAATGAAAACGATTAATATCAAATTCACCATGTATGGCCATTTTCAGTATAATGCCCTTAAACACGTCAACTTATAGCATAATTTCAAACATATTTCCAATTTCAAATCCAATAATTTCAAAACTATATTAGGTATTGCATCATATTTTGGATCAAATAAAACAGCTTTGAAAAAGTTTTTGCGAGTCATTGGCTTAAAAAGGCCTTAAAATGTCAACTTATGGCGTAAGTTGAAACACATTTCCATTTTTAAGTCTTACAATTTCAAAATTGTTATAGGTACTAAATAGTGATTTAAGATCAAACATTGTAGGCTTGAAAGTGTTAGCAAGTTAGTGGTTCAAAATGCTTTTAAAACGTCAACTTATTAATGACATAACTTGGAATCTATTCTCATTTTTTAAAGTTTAACAATCTCAAAACTATAATCGCTACTAATCTTTGTTGCATGCCTAGTTTTAAATCAAACAAATCAAATTTGAACAAGATTTTGCAAGTTAGTGGCTTTTTGCACATATTTTAAGCCATTGTTGTCATTTTGCGTAGCCTTCAAAATTTTCAACAAAATTTAAATGTCATTAGTTATTATATATCTTATTGAACTGCTGTGAAAAATTTCACGTCATTATGATTTTTATATTGGATTTGATACTGTTAGAATTAAGGAAATAAATTATTAGAATATTTTCTAGAATATTTGTGTATAATCTAGGAAACTAAATATGTTGTAATATTGTTAATCTAGGTAAGAATAGGAGTATTAGTGTATGTATATAAACAGTGTATGTAATAGCAAGAATTAAGAATGAATGATTAAAATAGAAAATTAAGCTCCAAAACATCGTTTGTTCTTCGCATCATGGTATCAGAGCCAAGATGTTTCTGAGGAGAAATTGTCCAAGCGGCTTCATCATCAACCAGAAAAAACCTTACCTTACCAGAAAAAATGGAGCCAGATTCCACAAAACACCATTATCACGCCAGACCATACCGTTACAATGGGACAGTTGTTGCAACTGTTCTCACAGTTAAACACCGAAAAGTTTGCCCTTAAATAAAGGGGAGGGGTACGTGGCTACCCAAAAGCCACGCCTTTTTTTCTTTTTACCTAAAAATAATTGTGCTTTATCTATTTATAGTAATAGGTGGAATTTTGATTGTGGACCACAAACTGGTAGGAAAATTGATCTATTTGGCTCATACTAGGCCAAACATTGCCTATGCTGTAGGAGTGGTTAGCCGGTTCATGCCTAGACCTCAAATTCAGCACATGGAAGTGGTTATCAGAATATTGAGATACTTAAAAGGTTGACCTGGAAGTAGGGCTGCACACGGTCCGGTCTGGTCTGGTTTGACGGAAAAATCAGACCAGACCAGAAATTACTGTCTGGAAATTTTTTAGACCAGACCAGACCAGTGAAGTCACCAGACCGGACCGGACCAGACCGTTCTAGACCGGTCTGGTCTACGGTTTTTTTTTTTTTAAATTTTTATATTTTAATCATAAGATAGTGTATTCATTTATACATACGTAAATATTAATATATATATTCCGAGTCATTAATTAAGTCTACGAAAGCCTTCAAAGTTCAAATACATACATTACTATGAAAAATTACATCACCAAACGACATTGACAAAATATAGTTCAAACCAAATAGAAACGTCTCAAGTCTTCAACCATCGATAAACAAAATACATCACCAAATTCAAAATATTACAATAACTAAGTACAATAAAGACTTCATCCACAAATAAGCAATTGCATTAAGGAACGTCGATAACTGAAGGAGCCAAACTGATCTTCGATAGCTCTGTACAATAAAAACAAACATCAAAAAAATATGATTTTATTAAATAAACATAATACTAATCTAATCATGAATTAAAGATATGAAATATCGCATACCTTTCTCTAGTTGTGCTATATCCTCCAAGCACTCCTCAACTTTTGGAGAAGAAGCACGAAGCCAATCTTGACAAGAAATAAGAGCCTCCGCCATCTTTGGACTTAATGAACTTCGAAAGGAATCTAGAACTCGACCTCCAGTGCTAAAGGCACTTTCCGATGCAAATGTGGATACAGGAATGGCTAGCACATCACGAGCTACTAGAGAAAGAATGGGAAACCTTGAACTATTGTTTTTCCACCAGGTCAAAATATCAAAGCCTTCTCCATCTTCTTTTGTAACCTCATCTAAATACTTGTCCACCTCTGTTTTGGTCAATTCCCCATCCTCACGAGACTCTTTGAGTTTTTTGAACTTAGATCTCATAAGTCCTTTTTTCGGAAGACCAGATTCATTCTCTTTGCTAGAACTTGAAGCACCATCACTTTGGTTTTTTGTTGCGGCGGGTGTAGAATGAATGCCTTTGTATTCATCATATAAATCATAAAGGGCATTCTTTACCCGCATACATACATCAGAAGCATCATTATCTTTTGTGTACATTTGTCTTATCCCAAATTCCACAGTTTCTCATTTATATCTAGGATCAAGTACAGCAGCAACATATAGCATAACATTTAGTTTTTTTAGGATCCCCCCAATACTTATCACACTTCTCTTTCATTCTCTTTGCCATTTCCTTAAACTCAAAATCAGGGCTTTCACACCATTCTTTTAGCAAACAATCAACATCAGTTATATCATCAAAACAACCATTACAAGTAACATATTGTGAACCAGACACACGCAAAGTTAAATTATAAAACACTTCTAGTAATTGAACTAAGTTTTTCACTTGGTTCCAATCCTCAGTAGTAGGCTTTCCCAAACCATTCCCATAACCTTTGGGATCTAGAAGATGCTCATGAAAATTTGGGTCCTCCCCATCATACCTCTCAAATGCCAATATAAACTTCAAAGCAATGCTTAACATCAAAAAAGTTGAGTTCCACCGTGTAATCACATCAAGACTCAACATGTTTTTTGATGGTATCTTCTCATCAGAAACACACTTATAAAACTTTTCAATTCTAGATGGAGAAGATAAAATAAATTTAACAGCACCACGGACTCGACACACAGCATTAGTTACTAATTTAAGACCATCATTAACCACTAAGTTCATGATATGAGCAATACATCTAGTGATGGCCACGGTCCGGGTTGGCCCGGAACCGAACCGGTCCCGAACCGCTGAAAACCGGAACCGGAACGTTCGCGACAGGTTCCGAACCGGAACCGGACCGCGAAACCGTGGACCCGCCGGAAAAAGTTTGCCGGAACCGTGGAACCGCCGGAAAAATTCGAAAAAGCCGAACCAAAGAACCGCGGTCCGGTTGAACCGGCCCAACGGTCCAATGGAACCGGTTGGAACCGCAGAACCGGACCGGAACGGGTGAACCGGCCCAACGGTTCCATGGAACCGGAACCGGACCCGGACCCGGAACTGAAAAACTGCATCAACTTCAAACGCTCGCCATTTCTTGCTCGGTTATCGGAATCGGACATATAATATACCGTTGGAAAGCCCTTGAAGTCTAGTTTCCAATGCCGCAAACCTTGTATTAATACGATATTCCTATCAAAAGTTATAGCCAAAAGAGTAGACATGTATCAAATTTCACCTTAATACTTTTGCATTAACCTACTCTTTTGTTTTTTTACTCTTTATGGCTTGACAAAATTGATAGCTTGATACGTTCTTTGAGCCTTGTAAACATGATTAGCACCAAAAACCCACCAAAATGACTCAAAGTACCATAATTCACCCATTTGGCTACAAATTGGACATGGAATACCGAAATGGAGTGAAACCACATAAAACAACCCTAAACCGCCTCAAAACATCGAAAATGAGCGCAAATATGTTAATGATGAGTGCAAATAATTGCACTTATCATATGTCCACGAAACTAAGATTTTTTCATATGTTTATGAACCAAACGTTCACTTAGTAATAAGTGAATGTATTATTGTTTTTTATCATCTTCTTAGACATTCTCATGATGATGGATAAGTGGAAAGCGTATTTCACTAATTTTCCTTATATTTATGGAATTGCGACAATTTTAGATCCGTGTTTTAGGACGGAAAACCTAAGTAAAATAATAGGATTTTAGTACCAAGCATTAGATCGCCCGTCTAGTGATGTACATTAATTGTGTAGGAAATTGTAAAAAAACTTTTAGCGGACCTTTATGACCATTATTCTAGTATATATAACCCGAGTCGCGATATGTCTAGGCGTGCTAGCGTCTCGGCACGTCCCGATTATTATAATCCCGTAATCGCTAACATAATAAGTCGAGATGATACTTTTCTAGTCATCTTCTTCCTCCTCCTCCGCTTCATATTTAGAATTAGATAATTATCTTAAAAATCACTTTGAAATCGACCAAAGTAATTATAATATTTTGATTTATGTCTTTATCGTTGATTCTTTCGGGATACGTAGGCAGCTTAGTATTCCTTCGGGATACTAGGTTCAAGTCCATTCTCTCCCCTTTTTTTTTATGATCTTTATCGTTGATTCGTTTCTTATTGATTTATTTTTTTCGTTCTTTTTAGTAAATATTTTAATAACGATGACAACCAATGCATTTCGCTAATAATCAAGTAATCGACGAAGGTACGTCCGCATTATTATAGTATTTTTTATTAAAAATAAAGGAAAAATAAAAATGGAACCGATGGTCCGACCCACCCGGCCCGAAAATTGGGACCGCCGGAACCGTCTTATGAACCGCCAAGGAACCGGTTGGAACCGGCCGGAACCGGAACCGGAACCGGAAAAGTCTGGGTCAGGTTCCAAATGGAACCGGAACGGAACCGGCCCAACCCGGACCGCGGCCATCACTAAATACATCTTACATGCAAATATTCTCCATTCAACACACTAGTTCCCCAAGTTTTGACTCTTGTTTTTAAATAACCAATTGCAGTGTCATTAGAACTAGCATTGTCAACATTAATGGTCATCACATTTTCAAGACCCCAAGCAAGCAAACATTTCTCAATTGCCTTTCCAATGGCCTAACCTTTATGACTTGATATTGGACAAAAGTTTAAGATTCTTTTATTTAACTTCCAATCGTTATCAATGAAATGCGCAGTTAAACACATATAATTAATCTTTTGGATTGAAGTCCATGTGTCAGTAGTAAGACATACTCTCCTACAATTACTTTTTAGAAAAGCTTTAAGTTTCAACCTTTCATCCAAAAACATCTCATAACAATCTCTAGCCACTGTCATTCTAGAATGAACTACAAACTTATTTTGCATTTGTGATCAAAAGTGCCTAAACCCCTGGGCCTCAACAAATCTAAAGGGAAGTTCATCAACAATTATCATGTACGCTAAGCCTTTCCTACAAGCCTCATAATTAAACATCCAAGTCTTTATTTGAGCTTCTTGTTCCCCTTGTTCATTAACACTTGATTGAAAACTCAATTGTGTTTGAGTACCATTTGATTTGTTATTAAGTGAAAATCTAGGACATTTACTTAAATGTGCTCTATATGTACTAGTCCCATTTACACTAGGATTGCACTTATATTCATGACCACAATAGTTGCACTTACATTTGTTTTCCATATTTGTAAACTTGGTGAAGTGATCCCATATGTCAGATCGTGGTTTCACAAGCTTCCTCCTTTGTTTGCTCACAGCTTCCTCCTTTTTGCTTTCATTACCATCTTGCTCATCCACTTCATTTTCATCACAAATAATAAAAGGCTCATCCATGGACATCTACAATTGAACAACTTATCATTACTCATTAAAAAACAGAAAATAAAGTCATAAAAATCATAAAAAGAACCATATGAACTAAAATTAAATTACAGATCCAAGTTCAAGCTCATCATCATCATCTCGAATAGCTGAAACGACATATACTTAAATTACATATACCCATTTTTTTTTAATATTTTTTTTTACAGATCCAAGTTCAAGAAATAACTGCCGTTTTTAATGTTTTTTTTACATATACCCATTTTTTTACAGATCCAACTTCACGACATATATCATCCACTTCATTTTTAATGTTTTTTTTACATATACCTATTTTTTTAATGTTTTTTTTACAGATCCAAGTTCGATTCGCAAGATACATATACCCAATTTTTTTTAATGTTTTTCCTTAATTTAATTAATACTTAAATTACAGAAAAATCATAAAAATCAGAAAACTAATACTTATATTACAGAAAACTATTAGAAATACAAAAAAACAAAAAAAGTAATACTAAAATACTTACATTACGAGATTCTACACTTAAATCCGTGTTTAAAAGCCGGAGAAGACTGACAGCCGTGAAGAATGGAGCGCCAGCAATGGAGAAGAAGAGCAGCGGGCCGTGAAGAATTGAAATGGGAACTTAGGGTTTTTTTTTTTTGTTTATATACTATGGCCCAATACTTAAGAAATAGAGTTGGGCTTGCTGTTGCTGACTTGACACTACAATTAAATTATTATTATTATTCACGGTTTCCGGGTTACGGTTTCCGGTTTTCACCGGACCGGAATTTTAGTACGATTTTCCGGTCCGGTCTGGTCTGAAAATTTAAAAACCAAGACCAGACCGGAAACCGTAATTTTTTTAAAAAAAACGGACCAGACCATTTAGACCGTAGACCAGACCAAATACTTAAATTACGGTTTGGTCCGGTTTGGTTTACGGTTTAGACCAAACTATGTTCAGCCCTACCTGGAAGAGGGATCTTATGTAAGAAGAACGGTCATCTAGATCTTGTTGCATATATGGATGCACATTGAGCGAGCGACAGGGACGACAGGATGTCAACTTCAGGTTACTTTACCATAGTAGGAGAAAATCTTGTAACTTGGAGAAGTAAGAAGTAAAAGATAGCGGCTCTATCAAGTGCTGAAGCAGAATTTCGAGGAGTTGAAAAGGGGATAGCTGAAGTGTTGTGGCTTAGAAAGTTGTTAACTGAACTTGGGTACGCACCTACCAAGAGTTGTGAACTATACTATGATAATCAAGCTGCCATCAACATATCTAAGAATCCTGTACAACATGATCGTACAAAACATGTTGAGGTAGACAGACACTTTATGAAGGAGAAGTTGGAAGATGAAATAATCAAGCTTCCTCATGCTCGTTTAGAAGACCAACTAGCAGATATTCTGACAAAGGCAGTAGGAGCTCAGTTTTTCGACGAAGTCTTGTGCAAGTTGGGTGTTGGTGACCCAACGACCCAACTTGAGGGGGAGTGTTAGAATTAAGGAAATAAATTATTCTTGGAATATCTCCTAGAATATTTGTGTATAATCTAGGAAACTAATTAAAATATGTTGTTATATTGTTAATCTAGGCAAGAATAGGAGTATTTGTGTGTGTAATAGCAAGAATTAAGAATGAATGATTAAAACAGAAAATTAATCCCCAAAACATCATTTGTTCTTCGTATCAAATACATGTTTTTCGAATTGTGGTCTTTTTTGCTTCGTTACTATGCATCTTTCTATTTAATGTAGAGGCTTGTTTGTTGGTGTGAGTACGTCTAATTTTTGTTGTTAAGGTTATAGTTTGTAAAACATATGAAGAAGGTCATACATTGGCATTTTGGGTCATTTTCGTAGATTTGGGGACCTCACGCTGTCAAAACACAGCAATATGTTATTTTTTTTATGCAGTTTTGTTGATGTTTTGTGTAGCCTATGATAATCACCATTTGATTCCTTTTATGCATGTTATTAGTTATGTTTATATGTTTTTTTGTTACATCTCATTCCTTTTTCTTGGGTTTAACTTTCCTTTTCAAAGGAAGCATTCATTTGTTCAAGTTGTTGTAGGTTTTTCACTTTTTTTCCGAGCAAAAGAGTGTTCAGGACGATGTTCTCCCTCCGGAGGTTTTGAATGGAGAAAAAACTGAGGATAGGAAAGAAGAAGCATCATTTAAGGAAAGAGTCCCCTAAATGGCTCATGGAGGTTGAAACGTCAAGAAATTGGTGGATATCTTGAAAGGATGCAAAAAATGGATTCGTTAGCTTTGAATCGTCTAGCCAACCGTCGAAATTCAGAATTGTAACGAAGAAGTTACTTCATGATATTTCCAAAATGGCGACAATTGATCAACATGAGCTTCGAGGAGAACGACCGATCATTCTACATGAAATGACCTAGCACTTGTGCCAGCAGCAGCAAGCCAGCAACCCAAATTGTTAGAATCATTTATGTTTTCCTCAGCCAAATTAATACATTTGTATACTTCATTCCACACATGCTATGAACGCTTTTTTTTTTACATCAACCACATTGGTTTCCCTAAGAAACTGACCATCATCATCAAAAATAGGCTTTTTTAAATGCAGTCCACCTATCCAAAAACATATTCTTGGCAACTCTTTAAAGCCATAGGACTCTAAACCCCATAATGCATGCATACTCTATACACATAACACAACAATCCAATTCTTGTATATAACTTACAAGAACATTTGATATGCTTAAAACCGTCATAAAATGTCCCTTTATAAACTTTATTACTTTAAATATGAGAAATTTCAAATATTTTGTTTTCATTTTCCGCAATGCCCTTCCAACCACAACCATAACATGCGAACAACACATATTTTTGATAATCGTAAAATATAACGTGTATACTTAGAGGCATGCTCTTCAATAACGGCGCGCCCAGAATATTGTTATGAACTCAAATAATTTCACCTTGTAAATTACAAATGATCGATTACATATCGCTTATTGTACAATAATATTTTTGATGGGACATATGTTTCGTACTTACACAACTTTTATATTTTGATTTTGTGAGATTATGTCCCTAATTATAATTGAATGAGAACAGCAATGTTTTTCTTTTGTGGCTCTTCACTCCAATCACATATGCTATCCATTTCTTATACTTAGGGATGACAATGGGTCAGATTCGGCTCGGATTATATATACTCCGACTTTGTTCCGGATAATAGTCGGACTTTTGTTTTCAGTCCACCTCCACTGGGAGTCGGATTATGCATACTTCAAGTTTGCCACGACTCGGACTCTCGGACCTCCAACGGAAACGAATGCAGAGTCAGATTATTATCAAACAGTATCGTTGTGATATTATATTAATGATTTTAAAGCATATAAAATTAACAAAATATATTTTTCAAATATAATAAAACAAAAAAATATGTACTTTAATTTGAATTCAATTTTAACAAGAGAAATAGTCCTATTACTACAATTTAACAAAATTTTCTCGTGTTTTGATTTGGCGTATTTTATTTCTCTTGATTTCATTTGTCGTATCTTGATTCATTAATCTAAATAAAATACCAAGTAGTTTTTCAAAATCAAAAATTACAATTAGTATGAGAGAAAGCTTGAATTAGTCACGTCTAGAGTTTTAAAGGAAACAAAATATTAGTGTAAAAGTCAATTACAAAGTCAGATGTCCTTCAGGGTCGGAGTTGGGTCGAGTGTCGAATTTTTAATAAGGTCCAACTCCGGTCCGTCTCAAACTCGGACTCGAATCGTAAAGTCGAAGTCGGAGTCGGATAACTTTTTCCTCGGACTTGAATCGGATTATTTTCCTCGGATCGAGTCGGACTAGGGTCGGATCCAGAATGAATTGTCATCCCTACTTATACTTGTAGAATTTGGTTCATGACCCATACTTTGAAACTTTATAACCTTCTTGAACATAATCATCCAAATCATTTAAACTCTAAACCTTTTATTTTGTTCATAGCTTTCAAATTTTCTTTACTTTAATTTGTTTCTTCTATTATCTCTAACAATATCTAAGGAAGGGTTATTAAAGGCCTAAAGTTAGGTATTCTTTGACATAAACCAAATAGGGTAACATGTCATAGAGTTTTTACACCATGTAGTTGCAACGTAATGGGACAAATAGCTCAAGACTTATGGATCTATAATAACTAAGTTGTGATACGAAGCAATAAGCTTCGGAGACTAATGACCACCCTTGAGCAATGCGTATGTTATCTATAAAATACTCTTTTTTTGTATAGTTGTGTTGTTTCATTATTAATCCATCTTTTGCATTGCCTACAATTTTGAGGTGTTCAAGGGCGGGTTTGACCGAGTAGCGGATCGGATAGTACCTAAAAAATCTACCCGCGGGCAAAGTTGTTAAAATCGTGATTCTACTTAGAATCGTTTGGAGAGGTAGAATCGAATCGGTAGAATCGAATCGTAGAATCGTACGATTCTACTAATAAACTTAAAAATAATAAAATATCTAGTTTCTTATCATTATTATCCATTCAAAAGTATTTCAATTTATAAATTATAGTTTCTTTGACTTTATTTTTAAGAATACAACGAAAACTTTTCAATAATTTGTTTAAATCTACATACCGATCAAGAATTTGTTTTTAAAAAGTTTTCATGATGGAAAATTTGAAATTTATGTGTACATGTGAAAGAGATTAGTAAAATATGGTACATAAGAAAATTAAAAAATAATTCATACTATATTAGTAGAATCGGATTGTTAAATCGTAGAATCGTAGAATCGTGTTATGATTCTACCTCTAAATATTTTATTCCAACTAGAATCGTAAGATTCTACAACTTAAAGATTCTAACTGCGATTCAAATCGCTCGCTTGTTTTTGGATCGTAAAATCGTAGAATCGTAAATTAGAATCGCGATTTTAACAACCATGCCCGCGGGTTCAGATATTCAAAAGCCCGCCCGCAGTTGCAGAAACTTTTTTGTCACTAACCGTCCATTTTTAAAGCGAGCGGGACCCGCTGATAGGCGGGTATTTATTATATAAAAATTAAAAATATAATACAAATCATAAAGTTAAGTTTTAATAACAATACTCAAATTACATGAATATAAACATTATGTTGGATAATCCAACAAAAACATTCATCATTGATTCATCTTACTACGGAGTACGAAGTCCAGACATATATCTCTTCAATCATAATAAATTAAATTACAATTATTAAAAATGGGTATGGACTCCAATTACTAAAGTTGCGTATGTAGTAGAGTAGTGCTAGACACTAGACTACTAGTTTCATAGCAATAGACATATACTACCTCCAATTTAACCTAAAGGTCCTTTTTAGTTTTTTGGCACTATTCACTCATCACTCTTAATTCGTTTTTTACTCTTAATTTATAAGTTAAAACATAGTCATTTCATGTGGTATCTTGTTTGATTCGTCTCAATACAAGGATTATTAATATCAAATTTTTATAATTTTTAATTAAGAAAAATTTGAGATATTAAGGATTAAAATATTGTCTCAACAAGTGAAAAAACTAAATGGGATATTTAGGTTGAATAGGAGATAGTAATAATTAATATATTAAACTTAGCGGGCAGGCTGGTATACCCGCAGGTATTTTTTTAGCGTCGATACGCGCCCATTTATCTTGACGGACAGATATTACCAGTCCAAACTTAAAATTTTTTTAAAAATGTTGTCCATGCCCGTCAATTGTTTTGCCAGTGGCATATACTCAATGATGTCACTAATTCTTTATTGATATATTTACCAACTTTATAAATCCGATAAAGTCGCGTTTGAGAATGTCAATTTCATTTCGAATTGTAAATTTCAATTATGGATTCATTAATTAAGAATTTGAGGATGCCAATATTGTTTTGCCAGTGGCATATACTCAATGATATCACTATAGTGGCTTTGACTCAAATCCAAATTTGAAATTTTTTTATTTGCCAAACAATAAATTTGAGCCAATTCGAAATTTCCAAATAAAATTCTTGTTCCCAAACATGGCATAAAGAACTTTGGGACAGATTTGAAGGTAAATACATGGCCAAAACTGGTAGTCTGGTAGTAGTAAGAAAATTCTTTATAGTAACTTCAATTATAAGTGTGTTGATGAATCGACTCATAATGGACCAATGTTATGAAATCAAAATAATGTTCAGTAACAATTAAATGCTTGACGTAAATATGGATAAATTGTATGTTGTGTCTAACATTATAGATGATTAAATGATCAAACCAGAAAATGTTAATGTCAGGTAAATTAGCTACTTGATTAAAACAACTTATTGATATAAATAAGTTGCTTTTAAACAAGCTAATTCCAACAGCATGTTCAAGGTCAAACCGATTGATTAAATCAGTCAACCAAATCAATCACTCCAATCAACTATCAGCAATCAAAGCTACCTATTTGCCAAACACCCCTTGATTCAAAATGATGCTGTTAGTCTTTTTCATCCAACTTTACTCACTGTTGTGTTTGGAGCTCTTGAATTCAGGGGCTGCATGTTTTTTACGAAACTTGGATTTGTCATCAGAAGCCTAATAGAAAAACTGTTACCCTGACTGTAATTTAGGCTACAAAATACACTGGTATGTTCTGTTGCTTCTCGTCTTCTGAGTTCTGCCCATCAGAAGCCACATCACTGCCTTGTCCACCTATAAGGGTCCGAAATCGTGAAGAAAAATTCAGTAAACCTCAATTTGGGGTTAAATCTAACACTTTGTTTGGATAGGGGAAATAGAGAAAAAGAAAAGGGAGGAATTTGAAAGGATAGAAGATCTCTTGTTTGGATAACAAAAAGGGATGGGAGGGATTTAGAACGAGTGGGTTTAGAGGGGAAACATGGATTAATTTTGTTAAGAATATAATCTCTTCTAAAGTGAAAAGATTTGAAGGAACAACGCTCATTTTAAGTGGAAGATTTTGAGGGACAACACTCATTTTCTTTCTTTTCCCTTCCTTTCCCTTCCCATCTAAACAAACAAGGTACACTCTCCCTCGTTACCTCTTCCCTTCTTTTCCTTCCTTCCTCTCCTTCTCCCTTCCCCTCCCTTCCCTTCCCTTCCCTTCCCTTCCCTTCCCTTCCCTTCTTATCTCTCCTAATTTGCTATCGAAACATATACTTCATTGTACTAACATGGACAAGCTTGAATACAAGAACTCTGGAAATGGAGCACCATTGCAGGACTGAAGAATCAAAAGAACAATGCTAAAGCAATAGAATTAAAACTGATACAATACAAAATTAAATTACTCTCAAAGAAACATAAAGAATTCATCAAGCTTATTCATAAGCTAATTCATGACCAAATCACCACTATCATAGTTATCACGGCCTATTGTAGTGGCGATAAGCTAAACACATTCACAACACGGTTGCAAATGGCAATACACAATACAATGATGTGGCCGATATTTTGCACTATATGCATCATTTTCCAACAAACTAAAGTCTAGTTGGTACAAAAAATTTTACCTTTTGCTGTTAAAAGCAATCCTCTTCACCTTCAGCAAGACTGATTAGTTTTTTCCTTGCATTTTTGATAGATTTGCAGAAGATCAGGATCTGTATCAGAATACTTAGTAACATAGTGCTTAATGAATTCATTTTCGGGTCTATCAAGCATCCAAATAAAAGCAGGTCGTTTCAGGTTTCTCTCCCCCAAAATCTTCCAAAACCTGTACCGGGGCTTTACCCTCTTCTCAATTGAAAACATAAGAACCTTGGGGTAACCAATAACACTCTGCTTATCAATTTTGAGAGTGTTGACAAAATAATCCATAGATTGTCTAAGTTTCTCCTCAGAACAACACAAACAAAGTGGACTTCTTATAAATGTTGATATAAAATCATCATAAGACCAACCTAAACTCTCAAAAATCTTCCATTTTCTCTTCCATGTCGACTCACTCAATGATAAGATCACTCGAAGAGTGTGTATATACATAGCAGTACTAGGAGAAATTCCCATGTTTTTTAACATTTCAACTCCATATTTCACCCTATCATTAACTTGACACATACACCTTGGCTGCCAAACTAACATATCAGCAATCCTATGCTTGGGCACTCCTTGTTCAATCAAGTAATCCAAATTCTGTTGCACTTGTTCACAATCAGCAGTAACAATCCATGATCCACGACGAACAGAAATCAATATCTTCTCTGGAGAACTTACAAAACCCTTAAGTAATGCAATCATTGGTTTCAATTGGGCATCTAAACTCCTAACCAAAATCAAGGGAGCAGAAACTACAAATTCAGGGAGTAACAGACCATCAAATCCATTTTGGATAAGAAATTGAATCTTAGGCTCAACATTAGTTGAAATTCTAGATTGAAGAACAGCAGGATATTTTTCAATTAGCTGAGCAATGTGGGTATCAGAAAAGTTATGGGATTTGAAAAAAGAGACAACAGAATCGTAGTGATGCTTATTCTTCCCAACCAATGTCACCTTTTTAGATGCAGACATAGCTGAATCTAAAGAAAGCCCACAAGAATTTGTCAGGTATTGAATATGGAAAGATAAATGTGAGGTTGAGTTGCAAACTTCAATATTAGTCTTTCTCTTATAACTTGCATCAGTAATTCTATCAACCATTTTTGTAGAATTATTATGGTTTGTTGAAGATGAAACTGCATTGTAAAATCGTTTTTGGAGAAAGAAAAGTACCCTTTTGAAATGAGGATTTGCCATGCTAAATTTCTACTTATATAAGAAATGGGATTTATAAAGTTTAAGATTATAATGAAAGGGAAGAAAGAATCCTTACAGTTCAGAGAATGGATCAACAAAGAATGAATTAGAGAATGTTGCGTCTAGGCTGTTTGGGCGGCGCAACAGGCACAGAAATGCCAATTGCCAAAGAGAGTAACAGCCTGCTGTCTGCCGGCTTCCGATAGCCGGGTGCCGGATGCCGAGTGCCGGATGCCGAGTGCCGGATGCCGAGTGCCGGGTGCCGGGTTCCGGATGCCGAGTGCCGGGTGCCGGGTGCCGGATACCGACTGCTCCGTTTTTTAAAGTTAGGGTTAGCGTTTAGCTGCTTACTAATCGGTTTAATCGATTCATCAGCCTCGTATTGTGACAATATACTCCTCCGTCGTGCGACAAAGAACTATATGAGTAAAAAATACATACAACTAATAATGTCTAATACTATTGTGAGAGACCGTCCCCCGAGAAGACGACTTTAAAATAAGAAGCATACATTCTTATTTTCTCACTTGTTTGTATTTATTAGGTTATTTAGTACATATATTTAATGCGTCTTTCGAAAAAATCGTCTCTCACAACAATTTGTGAAAAAAGAACATAGATTTTTCAAGTCATGTGATGCAAATTCAGAAAGTTAGAACATGTATTTCATGATACTTGTCATTGATCTTATATTATACTGGTATAAAAACTCGTGTAATGCACGATTTTTTTAATATAAATTAAAATAAAAAAATATTAGTTTTAATTAATGATTCAATTACATATTATTTTTATTTTATTCAATTATTTTCATTCAGATATTTATAGTCCCAACTATTTTAAAGGCGTCAAAATTTTCCAAGAATAATCCCAACTATCACCCGTTGGCCAGAAATAATCCCAACTATTGATTATTTTTTAATAATCCTAACTATTGATAACGTTTTCTGAAAACAGTCCCATTTGGTTTTCAACCGGCTGTAGCAGGTTAAGTTAAGTAATTATACCTAATTTGATGAAAGAAACTTAAATAAAAAGGTAAAAAAATTACTTAACTAAACTTGCTACAGCCGGTTGAAAAACAAATGGGACTGTTTTAAGCAAACTTCATCAATAGTTAGGATTATTTAAAAATAATCAATAGTTGGAATTATTTCTGGTGAATGGGTGATAGTTGGGTTTATTCTTGGCAAATTTTCCTTATAATTATCACTATAATAATAAATTTTTAATTTTCAAATATAATTATCTTATTTAAATATTTTTCATATTCAAAAACTTTTCTTAAATAAGTGGTAATAATTTGATACATTAGATAGGTAGAATAGTTTTTAAACATTGATATCACACATTCAAACATTGATATCCAATTAAATAAATTCCTTAAATAATTATCATATTCAAATAATGATATCCAATCAAATAATTCCACATGACATGAGTCTTAGATTGAAGACATGTGGCATTTTACATTCTTTTTAGTATATGTTATATGATTATGATTGTATGATGATATGATGATGTTTGATATTTTCAAATATAATCCGTTTGTTTGTGGAGTTTGCGATAAATATAATACTCTCTCTGCTTTATTTCAAATGTCTCATTTGCTTTTTGTACGTTTGTCTATGCACTAATTTGATATTCCCTCCTATTCAGCCTAAATGTCCCAATTAGTTTTTCACACTTGCCGAGACAACATTTTAACGCTTAATATCTCAAATTATTCTTAATTAAAAATTATAAAAATTTGATATTAATAATCCTTGTATTGAGACGAATCAAACAAGGTCGCACATGACTATGTTTTAACTTATATATTAAGAGTAAAATACAAATTAAGAGTGATGAGTGAATAGTGCCAAAAAACTAAATAAGACATTTAGGCTGAATAAGAGGTAGTACTAAATAGTGATGATTGTGTATAATAAAAAATTAGATATTAATAAACCTCATGCTGAGACGAATTAAACAAGATATCTTTTGACTATGTGTTAATGAATGGATTAAGAAGAAAATACAAATTAAGAGTGATTGATGAATAGTAACCCAAAAGAAAATGAGACATTTGAAACGAAACGGAGGGAATAATTTTTTATTATCTGCTCCTATGGCTGGGGTTTTAATAAGAGTCACCGTGGGGTATGCATATTTTACCTTTGCCAACCCGAATAGGACGGCCAACCTCTTAGGTCAGAAATTGTTTTGGGATTAGCTCCCACATGTGTATTCCTCAAATAGGGAATGCGCACAATAAGAAATAGGGAATCAAATTTCACCCAAGGCACACAATAAAAACAACAAGTGCAACAAATCAAATGGAGTCTTGGTAAGACAAACAAGCTAATCACTCTGGCAAGCCAAACAGAATGGGCAACGACTTGAGTTGAGGGATTGAAAGTCAAATATGGCATTAACTTTTTAGAGCTTTTGTATGGAATGAACTTATTGCTTGTTACTTAACCTTTATAATGCATTGCATGAAGTCTCTGATGTGTGCTTGTTATTGTGTTGTTTTTGGGAACTTGCGATAATGTTGTCACTTTGCATCTATCCGATTCATTGCAGGTGTGGGCATCAAAGTGTGTGAGTGGACCTTTGGGAACTTGTGATATGATACATCCGAGTTGTTTTTATATATGAACTTCGTTATTGTTTGATGTTTTTAGCAACTACGATGAATGTTTAGTGTCGTAATATGTTTTGACAAGGGAAATGGATTTATGTAACATTTTAGACTTCCGTTGACTTTATTTATTTTTTCTTGATTTTTCACTTGAACGTCATCGATCTTATAATTGGTTTAACTTAAATGTCTGATATGTCACCTGAAAGTTATGTTTATATATTGTATATGCTGGAACACATGCCCATTAGTCCCAAGACCCTGAAAGAGGAGAAACCCCAATCACCACCATGAACGAAGGACAAGACGAAGCAACCAAAACCTCTATAGAGGTCCTGACTCCCTGGGAAGGACAATTTAGCCCCCGAAGAATTAAACCTGCTCCTCAACTAAAATTCAGGACACCATGACTCACAGAAACATCAAGGTCATATCAATTGGACATGGCAGAGAAACAAGAACATAAATACCTGCAGGATGGTTAACCCTGCAGAATGATAGCAATAGAAACGATGACGTGGTTGGAGACAAGTGTAGTTATACTTAGAAAATGTTGTCAACACTTGTATAAGGAAAGGCACTACACCTACCTCGTATCCTACCTAAGCAGATGTACTACGAGACAGAGAGTGAGGAATATGGTGTAAAGATCAGCAAATCACCAAACGCCACATAGGTCACAAAATATTCTATTTCTCTCTCCACTGATGCTGAAAAAGATTCCATTCAAGGTAAAAACCTAAACTACCAATGGGGTTTTGGGAACCTCTCCTAAGACCCACCACTATATGTATATAAGATGCCATGTATCACCAAAGGTAACTTTTACACTGAAACCCAAGCAATATTCTCTCATACAAAATAGCTCTAATTCCTTATAAGCTTTAACAGCAACCTTCTCAGTACCCTTAAACATCATAGGAGGACCCCCGGAGGACCCCTCTTCGGCCCTCATTTGTTATCTTGTGCAGGAATACACAGTGAAATAGCTGAAAAAGCAACTCAAACCTCTTTAGTAGTTTATATACATTATGAATCCTAAAAGGCATTCTCTTCATCTTTGTTGAGAGTGTTGATTTTACTCTCCACAGTTCATCTATGAATATTCAGTTCACTTTAACTCGAACTATATATTACATACATAGATCCAACTTCCAATTCAATTTTGGCAATGTTATTATTCAAAAATGTGGTTTTTTGTAATGAATTGAGAACGTGATAAGTTGTAGTTAGCTGGGGTGTAATTTATGTTTATTTATTGAAATTATTATGTGGATTGCAAAGAAAATTGAGTTAGTTGAGATTTGTGATGGACTGGATTATGGTGCAGATAAAATCACGACTCTAACCCTCTAAGTAGCAAATTTTTCTATACAACAAATTACTTCTTTAAGTATCACACGATAAATGTGGTACCCCTAGAGGTGTTTATTTGGGTTCTCGGCTTAATTTTGGGTCAAGTGTTTCGGATCGTTTTAAATTCGGGTCTTGTGTTCACAATAATTTTTACATTATTTTAAATTCATTTTGAAGTGGGGTTAAGTCAGGATTGATTTTAAGGTCTGCTAAATATCCAGTCATTGGTTCTATTTTGAACACTTCTAGTTACCTCAGATTAATCTTTAAAAGGGATTGATAGACTGCATCAACAAGGTGCATCTTCTTTTCTAGAAAACACATTTTTTAAGGACTCAACCGTTAAGCGTGCTTGGTGGGGAGCAATATTAGGATGGGTGACCCCTAGGAAGTCTTTTCTGGTTCGCACGTGTAAAGTCAAAGTGCGCTGAAAGTACTTTTAGTGGTCTATAGAGCTAGTTTACAATCTCCATGGGTAGTCACCGACTGTTTGATGGGCCGAGGTGTTATAAATGATATCAGAGCAACTCTGTGAGCATAGTTGATTGTGTGTTTAGTGCACTAACGATGGAAAACATTCTGAAACTAAGGTGCAATGAGGACGTTGCAATCCTTAGTGGTGGTGGTGAATGTAATATCCCAAATTGAGCTTTAAAAAGGATTGATATAATACTCATATCAACAAGGTGCATCTTCTTTTCCATGGTGCGCACGAGTGATCACTTACTGTCTTGATAATTTAATGCTTACAAGTACACATATTAAGGTAGTAAGTGATAATATTCAAGTTATCATTTATAGTCTTAAATTAACCATCAACATTCTTAAACTCATCACTTTAAATGTTAAAGTGATCATTTGATCATTTAATACTTACATGTAAACAATTAAGGTTGTTATTGATAAACTTAAAGTAATCACTAATAAACTTATATTGACCATTTATTGTAACATTTGAGATATTTAATATTTTAGGATTAAGGAATTTAAAATAAATACTCGAACGAGGATTATTTTGGGTTAAGTTGAATAAATAATTTGTGGGCTAAAGTTAACGGAGAAACAAATTGGGCTCAATTTATGACCAATTTTAATTTTGTTAATTTCTTTCCTTTTCTTTAATTTAATTTCCTTTTCTATTCTAATGCCAAATCATGAATCAGTTTACTCCCTTATAACTATTCAATGTCTTCTTCAACCATATACTTCATATTACAATTGAATCACAATCCCCAATTCTCTTATTTTCTTTTTCTTTCCTAAACCCTATTCACACCAACACAGTGTCTTCTTGAATGTGAAATTCAAAAATTTCAGGCGACATTCCCTTCCTTTAATCCAGATTTTTTCGACACAATAAACATCCACACGACGAACAACATTCGAATAGCATTATTTCCTGATATGTTCGACCAAGCTCCAGATTTGATTCCCTTCATTTACCTTCTAAAAATGTCGACTTGGATGAACAGCAGCAGTCCAATTACTCTTGGGTTTTTACATTGAAATCAAAACCTTTCTTGCCTCTAAATTCTTCCGAAAATAAGTAAAAGCCCAAATCAATTTCGTTGCCTCTAAAATATTGTCAAAAATGAGGAAGCCAAAATCAATTTTTGCTCTTGATTAATTGTTAACCAAAATCTTTTGGTTACTTCTGAGTTTTGCTGCATTCAAGAAGGATACGACACGCGACGAGCCCTTTTAGTCAGCTGCGGTGAATCGATCTCGGCTATCAGAAGCGTCGGAATTGGTGAGTAGTGGCAGTCCCTTAAAGGGCTTGGCCAAGCTACTGTTTTGAAAATGTTTTCATCAAATTGTTTCGAACTGTTTATTATTGATGATGATTTGGATATGATTGATTATGTTGATTATGATATGGTTAATGGATCGAGCTGCGAGCTGGCCATTGACGGAGTTGAGGAACATTGTTCCCTACTCCCTGTTTTTGAGGTGAATTGTCATTGAGATATTGACTAGCCTCACCCGAGAGCGACATAGTCATAGAGCTATGGGGCACCTCTCAAACTAGACTCCCTGTGCGCACATAGATCTAGGAAAAGGATGTTGCTTTTAAACCTATGTTTTGAATTACTATGTTTTGTGTTTTGGATTGTTACTTCTCATTCAGTTTATCTGATCCCCTGTTGTTTCCATATTTTAGATTGTTTACAGGTCGGTACCAGTCGGAAACGATGGGATAACGGAGGTGATTAGAGTATACCGTGAAGATTCATTAGATTTAAGTTTGTGTAGAAGTTGTAGTGTTTGTATTGGATTTTAGTAGGTGTGCAATAGTCTTTGTATATTGATTACGTTAGACTTACATAGTGCCTTTGTATGATTAATCTAGATTTTGGCTTAGCTATTCGGAATTAAGATTGGTTATTGAGGTTATGTTTTAGACATTGTGACCCTTCTCACGAGTCATGATTTGAGATTTGAGATCTTTGGGTTAGTAAACCCCGTGACGACCAGTCTTACTCAGTCAATGGTAAGCCGGGTTGTTACAGTTGGTATCAGAGCCGACTCGCGACCGTGACTAATCCTTAGGGTTAGTTCACCTAGCGGGCATACAATCTTGGGAATTAGGAAAAGCATGATATGAGGACTTAGACGTTTAAGATAAGAGATAGGAAACAAAGTAAATATGATTTTGGTATCAACCTAGGTGTTTCAGTTAGTAGGTTTTCCTAGAAATGTAGAATCTAAGGAGTGAGGATTACGGGGTACAACGGGAACGCATTAACGATTGATCGTGATGTTAAGAAGATCCAGTTCGACGACGCAATGTTGGAAGTATTTTCTTATGATGCCAATGTTTCGTTGTATATCACAAGATCGTGTTGATTATCGTTTTCGTAGCTGGATTTAAGAAGCTCAGTTGGTAGAGTTGTTGGCATGCGACCAGCAGGTCCCAGGTTCGAATATTCTTGAACGCATAGGCGAGATTGCTTATCGACTCGTTTTACCAGCTTCCACCGACAAGTGCGTGACGTGTTCCACGTGTCCCAGCAGAGACAACACATTAGTTACGACTTACGCGTTCTACAGCCCGAGCAGCTGAGTTTGGATGACACCTTACAATATGAGGAGACTCCCGTACAGATCTTAGATCGGAAGACGCGCGATACACGTCGAGTTAGCGTAGCGCTTGTGAAGTTCGATGGTGTAACCTCGTTATTGAAGGAATTACATGGGAAGAAGATGATGCTATGAAACACGTTTAAACTTGGTTACATGCTCTAGTAGTATTAAGCTTATCGTTATAACATTTACATCTCCATAGGTTGCTAAGAGGTAAGTTCGAAGACGAACTTTATTCTAAGTTGGGTAGCAATGTAAGATTTCGGGGAATGCTAGGACTTAGTCAGGTCTTGCTAAAAGCCTTAGTGTTCGTTTGGATAACACAATTTTATGAGTTGTGCATAAAAGGAATGTATACTTGAGAAGTTATTTAGTCATGATTTTGGGATTAAGTAAACTTCGAGGACGAAGTTCATTTCAAGTTGGGTAGAATGTAACATTTGAGATATTTAATATTTTAGGATTAAGGAATTTAAAATAAATACTCGAACGAGGATTATTTTGGGTTAAGTTGAATAAATAATTTGTGGGCTAAAGTTAACGGAGAAACAAATTGGGCTCAATTTATGACCAATTTTAATTTTGTTAATTTCTTTCCTTTTCTTTAATTTAATTTTCTTTTCTATTCTAATGCCAAATCATGAATCAGTTTACTCCCTTATAACTATTCAATGTCTTCTTCAACCATATACTTCATATTACAATTGAATCACAATCCCCAATTCTCTTATTTTCTTTTTCTTTCCTAAACCCTATTCACACCAACACAGTGTCTTCTTGAATGTGAAATTCAAAAATTTCAGGCGACATTCCCTTCCTTTAATCCAGATTTTTTCGACACAATAAACATCCACACGACGAACAACATTCGAATAGCATTATTTCCTGATATGTTCGACCAAGCTCCAGATTTGATTCCCTTCATTTACCTTCTAAAAATGTCGACTTGGATGAACAGCAGCAGTCCAATTACTCTTGGGTTTTTACATTGAAATCAAAACCTTTCTTGCCTCTAAATTCTTCCGAAAATAAGTAAAAGCCCAAATCAATTTCGTTGCCTCTAAAATATTGTCAAAAATGAGGAAGCCAAAATCAATTTTTGCTCTTGATTAATTGTTAACCAAAATCTTTTGGTTACTTCTGAGTTTTGCTGCATTCAAGAAGGATACGACACGCGACGAGCCCTTTTAGTCAGCTGCGGTGAATCGATCTCGGCTATCAGAAGCGTCGGAATTGGTGAGTAGTGGCAGTCCCTTAAAGGGCTTGGCCAAGCTACTGTTTTGAAAATGTTTTCATCAAATTGTTTCGAACTGTTTATTATTGATGATGATTTGGATATGATTGATTATGTTGATTATGATATGGTTAATGGATCGAGCTGCGAGCTGGCCATTGACGGAGTTGAGGAACATTGTTCCCTACTCCCTGTTTTTGAGGTGAATTGTCATTGAGATATTGACTAGCCTCACCCGAGAGCGACATAGTCATAGAGCTATGGGGCACCTCTCAAACTAGACTCCCTGTGCGCACATAGATCTAGGAAAAGGATGTTGCTTTTAAACCTATGTTTTGAATTACTATGTTTTGTGTTTTGGATTGTTACTTCTCATTCAGTTTATCTGATCCCCTGTTGTTTCCATATTTTAGATTGTTTACAGGTCGGTACCAGTCGGAAACGATGGGATAACGGAGGTGATTAGAGTATACCGTGAAGATTCATTAGATTTAAGTTTGTGTAGAAGTTGTAGTGTTTGTATTGGATTTTAGTAGGTGTGCAATAGTCTTTGTATATTGATTACGTTAGACTTACATAGTGCCTTTGTATGATTAATCTAGATTTTGGCTTAGCTATTCGGAATTAAGATTGGTTATTGAGGTTATGTTTTAGACATTGTGACCCTTCTCACGAGTCATGATTTGAGATTTGAGATCTTTGGGTTAGTAAACCCCGTGACGACCAGTCTTACTCAGTCAATGGTAAGCCGGGTTGTTACAGTTGGTATCAGAGCCGACTCGCGACCGTGACTAATCCTTAGGGTTAGTTCACCTAGCGGGCATACAATCTTGGGAATTAGGAAAAGCATGATATGAGGACTTAGACGTTTAAGATAAGAGATAGGAAACAAAGTAAATATGATTTTGGTATCAACCTAGGTGTTTCAGTTAGTAGGTTTTCCTAGAAATGTAGAATCTAAGGAGTGAGGATTACGGGGTACAACGGGAACGCATTAACGATTGATCGTGATGTTAAGAAGATCCAGTTCGACGACGCAATGTTGGAAGTATTTTCTTATGATGCCAATGTTTCGTTGTATATCACAAGATCGTGTTGATTATCGTTTTCGTAGCTGGATTTAAGAAGCTCAGTTGGTAGAGTTGTTGGCATGCGACCAGCAGGTCCCAGGTTCGAATATTCTTGAACGCATAGGCGAGATTGCTTATCGACTCGTTTTACCAGCTTCCACCGACAAGTGCGTGACGTGTTCCACGTGTCCCAGCAGAGACAACACATTAGTTACGACTTACGCGTTCTACAGCCCGAGCAGCTGAGTTTGGATGACACCTTACAATATGAGGAGACTCCCGTACAGATCTTAGATCGGAAGACGCGCGATACACGTCGAGTTAGCGTAGCGCTTGTGAAGTTCGATGGTGTAACCTCGTTATTGAAGGAATTACATGGGAAGAAGATGATGCTATGAAACACGTTTAAACTTGGTTACATGCTCTAGTAGTATTAAGCTTATCGTTATAACATTTACATCTCCATAGGTTGCTAAGAGGTAAGTTCGAAGACGAACTTTATTCTAAGTTGGGTAGCAATGTAAGATTTCGGGGAATGCTAGGACTTAGTCAGGTCTTGCTAAAAGCCTTAGTGTTCGTTTGGATAACACAATTTTATGAGTTGTGCATAAAAGGAATGTATACTTGAGAAGTTATTTAGTCATGATTTTGGGATTAAGTAAACTTCGAGGACGAAGTTCATTTCAAGTTGGGTAGAATGTAACATTTGAGATATTTAATATTTTAGGATTAAGGAATTTAAAATAAATACTCGAACGAGGATTATTTTGGGTTAAGTTGAATAAATAATTTGTGGGCTAAAGTTAACGGAGAAACAAATTGGGCTCAATTTATGACCAATTTTAATTTTGTTAATTTCTTTCCTTTTCTTTAATTTAATTTTCTTTTCTATTCTAATGCCAAATCATGAATCAGTTTACTCCCTTATAACTATTCAATGTCTTCTTCAACCATATACTTCATATTACAATTGAATCACAATCCCCAATTCTCTTATTTTCTTTTTCTTTCCTAAACCCTATTCACACCAACACAGTGTCTTCTTGAATGTGAAATTCAAAAATTTCAGGCGACATTCCCTTCCTTTAATCCAGATTTTTTCGACACAATAAACATCCACACGACGAACAACATTCGAATAGCATTATTTCCTGATATGTTCGACCAAGCTCCAGATTTGATTCCCTTCATTTACCTTCTGAAAATGTCGACTTGGATGAACAGCAGCAGTCCAATTACTCTTGGGTTTTTACATTGAAATCAAAACCTTTCTTGCCTCTAAATTCTTCCGAAAATAAGTAAAAGCCCAAATCAATTTCGTTGCCTCTAAAATATTGTCAAAAATGAGGAAGCCAAAATCAATTTTTGCTCTTGATTAATTGTTAACCAAAATCTTTTGGTTACTTCTGAGTTTTGCTGCATTCAAGAAGGATACGACACGCGACGAGCCCTTTTAGTCAGCTGCGGTGAATCGATCTCGGCTATCAGAAGCGTCGGAATTGGTGAGTAGTGGCAGTCCCTTAAAGGGCTTGGCCAAGCTACTGTTTTGAAAATGTTTTCATCAAATTGTTTCGAACTGTTTATTATTGATGATGATTTGGATATGATTGATTATGTTGATTATGATATGGTTAATGGATCGAGCTGCGAGCTGGCCATTGACGGAGTTGAGGAACATTGTTCCCTACTCCCTGTTTTTGAGGTGAATTGTCATTGAGATATTGACTAGCCTCACCCGAGAGCGACATAGTCATAGAGCTATGGGGCACCTCTCAAACTAGACTCCCTGTGCGCACATAGATCTAGGAAAATGATGTTGCTTTTAAACCTATGTTTTGAATTACTATGTTTTGTGTTTTGGATTGTTACTTCTCATTCAGTTTATCTGATCCCCTGTTGTTTCCATATTTTAGATTGTTTACAGGTCGGTACCAGTCGGAAACGATGGGATAACGGAGGTGATTAGAGTATACCGTGAAGATTCATTAGATTTAAGTTTGTGTAGAAGTTGTAGCGTTTGTATTGGATTTTAGTAGGTGTGCAATAGTCTTTGTATATTGATTACGTTAGACTTACATAGTGTCTTTGTATGATTAATCTAGATTTTGGCTTAGCTATTCGGAATTAAGATTGGTTATTGAGGTTATGTTTTAGACATTGTGACCCTTCTCACGAGTCATGATTTGAGATTTGAGATCTTTGGGTTAGTAAACCCCGTGACGACTAGTCTTACTCAGTCAATGGTAAGCCGGGTTGTTACATTTATAACCTTAAAATGATCACTTATAACTGAAAACTTAATTTTTAAATTCTTAAAGTGATCACATACAGTTTTGAATTGATCACTATATCCTTAATTTGGTCACTTAGAACGATCATATACAGTCTTAAATTGATCACTTACGGCCTACAATTAAACAATTTAATTAAAGGATGTTGTTGATAACTATACATTGATCGCTAAAAATCACAAAGCGATCACTTAAAATTTTAAACGAGACTAATTATAACCTTAAGGTGATCACTTAAAGTTTTTAAAGTGATATATGATTTTTCATCGAATTTTGAAACACACAGTTGTCAAATATTAATTGCCTATTTATAGCAACAACGGAACTTTATGATATTTTCAATTGATTATTTTTTTTTAGCAATTTTCCCTATTATTGAAGATATTTGGGGTTGTCAAGTAAGGGTTTCAGGTATATCTATATCAAGTAAGAATTTAAGATATACTAAGTAGTTATTTGGGGTACATCAAGTAGGTATTTGGGGTTGTCAAATTGGTGTTTTGAGGTATACTAATTAGGTATTTGAGACATTAATTAGGTATTAAGGGTATATCTAATACTCACTCTGTTCTTTTAAATTTGTCCACATTACTATAACGGGCAGTTTTATAAGTTTGTCCTATTTAGAATACTTTCCTATTTTGGAAAGATTTTATCTTCCATATACTCTCTTTATCCCTCATTTCTCTCTTATAATACCAATACAATTATTAATTCACACCACTATTTTAATAAAATAATACCCACTATCTATAAATATTCCACCTTTCTTAATAAAATAATACACACTATCTACAAAGATTCCACCTTTCTTAATTTATGTGAAATCTTCAAATAGGACAATAAAAAAAGAACGAGGGAGTAGGTGTTTAAGGTATGTCTGTTAGGAGTTTGAGGTATACCAAGTAGGTAATTAGGGATTGGGTATGTAAATTAGGTACTTGAGTTATGTTAAGTAGTTATTTGAGGTATGTTAAATAGGTGTTTTAAGGTATACCAAGTAGGCTTTGAAGTTCAAGAATTGTAGGCGATTAAGAATACCTATTTGACAATTTCAACATGCTAAACACACCTACTTGACATACTGTAAACCCCTACTTGATGTACGTTAAATGCCTACTAACCTAAAAGCTAAAACCCTACTAAGTAAGTGTGTGGACTGCAATTACACTGTATTTTCCGATTTTGTTTAAAATATAATGGGCCAGTCAATGACAATTTGGGTAAATTGAGAGATAAGTTAAAGATTGAAATAAATAAGCAATTTTAACAAAAAAAAAAGAGCTTTGAGAAAACTTAAATCCAAAATAATCGTCTTTAGGTCCGACCCTAAGTATCTTCAGGGAAAATTATTACAGCTCATCTTATATGAGACTGTCTCACGGTGAGACGACCTTAAAACAAGAAGTCCATAAGCTAACTATTTTTCGGCTATTTAACCAAGTATGAGGAATATTTCACGGTGAGACCGTCTCATACAAGAATCACAAACTCTTGTGAGAGACGATCTCTTTGAGATATCATTTCTGATTGGGTCTGCCATTATATGTTTTTTTTAAATATTGTAAGTAAACATTTAAGATATTGAAAGTAGACATTTAAGATATTGAAAGTAAGCATTAAAGATAATGTAAGTAGACATTTACGATAAGTATTAATATTTAATGAGCTGTGTTTGAGATACGTCTCTTAAAGAGACGGTCTGTCTAGTTGTACAAGAATTTGTGAAATAATAATTATAATTACAACTTCAACTGGTCTTGGGCGAGACCGTCTCAAAGTAGACATTTAAGATATTGAAAGTAAGCATTAAAGATAATGTAAGTAGACATTTACGATAAGTAAGTATTAATCTTTAATGGGGTGTGCTTGAGATACGTCTCTTAAAGAGACGGTCTCTCAAGAGTCTAGCTACAACTTCAACTGGTCTTGGATCTGCCATTATATTTTTTCTGGGCATTTTTCAATTTTAATCTTAAAGGTACCAATTTTAACCTTAAAGATATCAATTTCAACATAAAGTAGTACTTAAACATATCAATTAAAGTAAAAATTTCAATTTGAACCTATAAGTGATCAATTTTGACGTTAAAGTAGGGGTGGCAAACAGATCAGGTTGGGTCATTTTCAGGTTCGGGCCATATATAAATGGGTCATTAGGACATTGACCCGAACCTGACCTGTTTATTTAAGTGGGTCAACAATTGAAACCCCGACCTGATCTGTAGCAGGTCGGGTCAGCCTGCTATTTACCCATTTAACCTGCTATGTCATTTGGGTTTTTTTGGGTCATTTGACCCTTAGGTTCAGATCATTATAATTCTACCCATTTAACCTGCTAATGACCCATTTAGCCATTCACAATTCATAACAAAAATAAATTAAAGTTTATTTACAAAATTCTAACAAAATAAAGTAAACAACTAGTTTCTACATCATAGTCTAAAATAAAGTAGTCGAGGTTCATGTTGTTCGAAACTTGGACTTGGACTAGGGCAAAATATGTCTTCTTCTTCAACTGTAATCTTCATTACCATCCCACAAAGCTGATTCCATTTTTGCTTCATTAACAAACAAAAAATAAGTTAACGAACAGGAAGAATGACAAATGAAAAAATGAAGAACAAATATCAGATTCGAATAGAAGATTAAACACAAATATCAGATCAGATTCGAAAAAGAACAAACGAAAAAACAGAAACATTAAACACAAATATCAGATTAGATTTGAAAAAGAACAAACGAAAAAACAGAAACATTAAACACAAATATCAGATCAGATTCGAACAGGAGATTCGAAAAAATGAAGAACAAAAAACAAAAGCATTAAACACAAATCTAACACATGAAAGTATGAAACTAGAACACATGAAAAAATGAAGAAAAAAAACAGAAACTTTAAACACAAACAGAAACATCTAAATCTATGGAAATATCAGATCAGAACACACAAATTCAAACAGAAAAAAACGAATAGAAAAATCGAACAAAAAATTCGAATCAAGAACAAAAAAAACAAAACAAAAAAATTTGAACAAAAAAAGAATGATAAAATCGATAAGAAAAATCAAACAACAATAATAAAAGAATGAGAGAAAGAAATAATTTTTACCTTGAGTTTTGGCATTCAGATTTGAGGATCTGAGGTAGATTAAAGAAGAGGAGAGAAGACTAAAGAATTATGGGATGAAAAATCATCAAAGGTGCCGCACTCCACAGGTTAGGGTTAGGGTTTTTATTTGTAGAATGTGGGAAATTGGGAATGAAGGAAGAAGGGAAAAAAGCATATATATATTAAGGGTACAAAGAGCCGGTTAGGTTTTTTAGTGGGCTTGGGTTTGGGTTATTTTTAAAAATATATGTATATTATTTTATAAATATTTATGGGTTAATATTGGGTAATATGGGTCGACCTGACCTGATTGACCCATTTAATAAATGGGTTAAACAGGTATTTTTCGGGTTTAAAAATTCAACCTGAACCTAACCCATTTAATAAACAGATCAGGTTGGGTCGACCCATTTAATTAATTGGGTCAAAAATCTAAACCCAAACCCGCTAATTTCGGGTCGGTTTCAGATCAGGTTAGCAGGTCGGGTCAACTTTTGCCAGCCCTACGTTAAAGTGATCAATTTCTACCTAGAATAATTGACAGTGGTAAATATTGAATTGTATATTGTTATGTAGTTCATTTATTTTGTTTATAATTGATATAGTTAACATCATAACAGAAACAAGAGAAAGTCTTTTTTGAGTTTTTTGATTTTTTGAAACAAGAGAAAGTTATAATTGATAAATATTTGGTAATAATTGACAATGATAAGTATTGAATTGTATATATGTTGTTATGTAGTTTATTTATTTTGTTTATAATTGATATAGTTAACATCATAACAAAAATACGATAAGTTCATAATTGATGCATGTTTGGTAATAATTGATACTGTTAAGTTTAACACTTACAGTTACATTGTGTTTTTTTATTGAATTTTTTTTACTATTTTTTTTAGTTTATGATATTTATTCTTTTAATATGTAAACTGATACTATTGATAGTGTTACTGACTATTCATTTGTTGTTTAAAAATCATACATAAAATGATAAAATATAATATTTTATTAACTTTGTTCTCAAATTGTGAAACAGAACCAAATTTAGATAGAACTTGGTTCATTTAACGTCACAATTGATAACTTTTAGGTTCAAATTGAAATTTATACTTTAATTGATATGTTTAAGTACTACTTTACGTTGAAATTGATATCTTTAAAGTCAAATTTGATACAGTTAAGGTCCAAATTGAAAAATGTCCAAGAAAATAAAAATCTGAAGGGCAAAGCGCGCGTGTGTAGTACACGCGCCTAACAATGGGCCGACCCAGATCTCGGCGGTCTCATCCAAGTTTTTGTATTACAACTTTGCTAGAATCTCTAAAGGTTTATACTTCTTCCGTCCCATAATACTTACTAGTGATAGTGATATTATTTCAAACAAAATGTCACAATCAGTAAGTATTATGGAACGAAGGAAGTATGTGATTTCCTAATGTGGATCAAGAGGTGTTCAAAGCAGACCTGATGACCCGATAGACACCCGACTTTATAACCGAACTCGATTCGACCCGACTTAAAAATAGATCTACAATTATATAAAAATCAATATGAACACAAAACTCAATTTCGAACTGACACGAAATACCTGACCCGAAATCAACCCGATGACCCGAATGAACACCTCTATGTGGATCCATTTTAAAGCAACAAATGCTTTCTCATCCACGCAAACCCGGTTAAAAAATTACTACTCGACTCTAATTTTGTGACACAGACAAAAAAACGTCGAACTGTCAACTCATCACTCTCATTTTGACATTTTTCCTGCTCCTCTTTTAACATAGAAATATTATTGTATTAGGATTTTTTTCAGATTAATTCAAGATAAACGCTTTTTAATTAGACATTGTCTAATTAGTTATTATAATACCCACAACCTTTAGATTCTTCATCTGTTATTTATTTTTTATTTTTTTTAAATAAACGTCCTTGAAGAAAAAATCCCAGTTGAAACTTGAAAATATCCAATCTGGGTTATTTAGAAAATAAAAATATATTTGATGGGCACAGTTGATAATTATGGAGGACAATGTGTAAAGGGTTTCAGAGGATTAAGAAGGAGAAAACACGTTGACTCTGATAATCTCAAGATCAGTCATGGTGATCAACAATTAGCCAAGAGGTTAAATGTTATTGATCTTATTGGAATTGGTAATGCAACTTCTTTTTTGATATGATTTCTGGGTTTCTATAATGAAATTGTGATTTAATTTAATTTTTTTTTTCTGTATCTTTGGAATTTCTTACTATATGATCCGTAGACAATCCTTGTTCTTTTGCTTCACAATGATCAATTTTTGACCAGTATTGTTCTGTTTTAATAAAATTGCTCAAATTATTAGTGTTTGTGTGATGAAGAAATGTAGCAATTTTATCAATGGAATAGTAAGTTTCTAGCTGGTTCAGCTGCTGCTTCTTTAGTTTACAATTCAGTAGATGGAGCTATCTGCATTTACTGTGAGGGAGTCTAGGCATTGTGTTAACCCGAACACCTAGCTTAGGCACGTTCGCTTGCTCGGTTGTAAGGAAACAGTGTGGCAAAGGACCAGTTGGAGCAATCACCAAATCTCACTCGTGTGGAGAGTCTTCGGGGTGCATTGATCAAGGCAAAGCTCGAGCAAGCGTGACAGCAAGCTCACTGTTGAGCAGCTCGAATGGTTGAGTGAGCTTGGGTATGTTGAGCGAAGAGTTGAGCAGTGCACCAAGTGAAGACCAGAGGATTCTCGAGTGACGCTCGAGTGGTCGAGCCACGAAGCAGTTTCATTCCAGTGTCTACTTTGAGCCTGCTCGACAGGTCGAGCTAGAGGGGCTCGGTTGAGCGGGCTTCAGCACGTGGATTTTCGCGTGTTCTGTTTTGCGGGCTGTTTTGTTTGGGGTTTAGGGCTTCGCCCTAGGGTTCTCTAACAAGTTAGAGACTATATAAGGGAGCCTTAGAACCCCATTAGAGATGTGTGGTGAGGCTAATACACATTAGATAGGCTAGAGTTTGAGAACCAAGAGAGTCTCGTCTTCTTTGTATTAGATTGTGGGTGACTTCCATTGTTGAATGGATTCACCATCTTAAGAGCTTGTTCTCAAGTGTGTTTGGTTTGTCATTAGTGTAATGTTGATTATATTAATGAAGGATATCATCTTTTGAGGGGGAGGTATCATTAGATACCTCATAAACACTTGTTTGTTGTTTGTTTGTTGTGTCTCTTGATTATTACTTTGTTTTACTCAACTTCTACATCGTTTCTCTACCATTGTTGGGTCCTGGACCTTCTCTTTCAGGACCCTTGAGTCTTGATTCATACCTCCCTTTTCACTCATATATCTGCGTGCTCCTTTAGTTATGCTGCCAAAGGTTCTTAATTACATGAAGTTATTATAGGCTACTGAAAGGAGAGGTGTATGCCTCACTCAAGGATCACAAAATAAAGTTTAGATGAGATTTATGATGTCTTAGCGTAGGAACCATATAATGCAAGTTAGTGTAATGAATGACAATAATGAAGAAATAATCAAGATAAAGATTTAAGGTGTTTCACCAATCAATGGGCTACATCCACCATCTAGCCTAAGATCATATTATGCGTTTAAAGGAGATACACTAAATTTGATAGGAATAACAAGTGGAGGATTAGTGTAAGAAGAGAGGCGCTAATTAGGGAGAAACTAAGCAAGGTAGAATAGCTCTATACAATGAGACTGTTGGGGCAAGAAATAAGCACCTAGGACATGTTCTCTTGTACATGGTCTGAATGAGAGTATTACAAACCTCAAATCCTTGCATCCCAAGTCTCCACTACCACTTAGTACATTGTACTAGTGATACTTGATTCCCATCCAACCAATCACAATTTGGTACTTCGTCCTCATCTAGATTACACTAATTAATATGATTAAGACTTTTTAATCATGTTTTGATTACTTGGTGAACCTAGTCACCAATAATCCTAACAGCTACAATCGGAAGTTAGCAGTACATGAGCTAATTAAAAACATTTATTGACTATAAGATGGAACACAAAAGTTTAGACTCTTAATGCATCAATTCATGACTTTTATTATAATGGTTGTTTCTTTAATTTGCTTGCATTTGCATTTCTGGCTGTTTGTTTCTCTTCTAAGTCCTTATAGCTTAAAAAATCTTCAATTCCTTTTGTTGTTAAATTATCCATTCAATCTCTTTGATATTATAAGCTAGAACATATTAATTATCTACTATTAAATCCTCTTACCATTGTACTATTTTGTTTTAGCAACTCTGAATTTTGATGCATTTGAAAAACCGACATGTTAATCCAACTATTTAACCACTTAAACTGATGTGAATGTATTGGTGGACCAAAGAACCACCATGAAGTGAGCCGTGTTTGCCCCTATGATTTGAAGAATCAAAACTGTTAATTTGTCACTTAAGAAATAAGAATGAAGCATGAGTCTGATGCTTGTGCTCCTATTTCAAAGCAGTAATTTTGCTTTTCAAATTATTAGATGCTAATCTGCATCAATTTTTTTTTGTGCTGTAGGAGTTGGAACCACCATTGGGGCTGGGGTTTACATCCTCATTGGGAGTGTTGCAAGAGAACAGACAGGCCCTGCTCTACCTGTTGCATTCCTCATAGCTGGAATAGCCGCTGCCTTGTCTGCATTTTGCTATGCTGAGCTTTCCTGTCGTTGCCCTTCAGCTGGAAGTGCTTACCATTATTCATACATATGTCTTGGGGAAGGGTAACTCATTACTGTATTTTTGACTGTAATAATTCGTTGATCTTTCATTGTAATATAATGCTAAATCATTGTTATTGTCCAATACGTGAGCAAATACTACTTTTTCCTTTTCAATTGCAGTGTTGCATGGATTATTGGATGGGCTCTCATATTGGAGTATGCCATTGGTGGTTCTGTTGTTGCTCGTGGTGTTACTCCAAACCTGGTACTGCTTTATAATAAGTCCAAGTGGTTTAAGTATGCATCGTTGCAGATACATAGTTCTCCTATAGAGTGTAAAAACGGAATAATTTGTCACTCGGATAGTCGGTCATATTTATAAGTGCACCATACTAGTAAAGAATTTGTCAAAATATTTGTCTAATGTTGGTACTATGTTCCAGTACATATACCTCCTAAATAATTTTGGTTTCCTGATACATTGATTTTTTTTATTTATTTTTTTATTTTCTACTCAGTGGGTGGTCTTAAGAATGCAGGATGAGCTACTTAAAATAGATTTACCAAGTATATTTTTGTTTGCTTCATGAGCTTCTGTTATGCTTTCAGGCTTTATATTTTGGGGGAGAGGGGAATTTGCCAGTACTTCTTTCTCGTCATACAATATTTGGCATTGTAGTTGACCCATGTGCTGCAGTCGTGATCATCGTTGCTACAGTACTCATGTGCACAGGAATTAAGGAAGTATGTCTCAAAAAGTTATTGCATTTGATTTTTATAGAAGGTTTATCTAAGTTTAAGGTTTACTATTTTCCTTCGATAAATCTCTTTTTTTTTCAGAGCTCAATGGCTCAAACAATCGTTACATCTGTAAATATTTGTGCATTAATATTTGTAATTGCGGCTGGTGGCTACCTGGCATCCAAGAATGGATGGGCTGGATACGAAAATTCTGATGGGTATAATTGGCTTCTTTATGTTTGCTTTAAAAGTACGTCGTGCTTTGTCAAATCAGTCATTAATTTTGAATTGTTTGTTTATTATAGATATTTTCCTTTCGGCATTAATGGAGTGCTTGGTGGTTCTGCTACTGTGTTCTTTTCATACATTGGTTTTGATTCTGTTACGGCCACTGCTGAGGAGGTATATAGTACTCCTACATCTCTAAATTCTTTGTAGGTTCTAGAAGGATGAAACTGCATCATTTTCTTTTGTGTTTGCTTGTGTTCCTTTGTGGGTCCAGCTTGTTATGACTATCTGTGGTTTTTTTTTGTGTGATTTACAGGTTAAAAATCCCAAGAGAGACTTACCGTTGGGAGTGGGGATCTCATTATCCCTGAGTTGTATACTCTATATGCTTCTTTCTTTTGTTATTGTTGGGTTAGTTCCTTATTATGATTTGAACAAGGACACCCCAATTTCATCTGCTTTTTCTGATTACAACATAAAATGGGCAGTGTAAGTTCTATCTTTCTTCGGTAATATCATGAGAATGCTACCATCAGTGTAAAATTCACTTGGTGTGTTGATATTGTCGCTAAATACAGTTTAATTGTAACAACTGGAGCAGTCATGGCCCTGCTTGCAAGTTTAATGGGATCGCTTCTTCCTCAGGTACATTTTTTCTGATTATGTAGTGATTTGAAGACTGACTAGTGTATCCCTTATAGGCATAGCATTTTTGCTTCACTGTTCTCAGCTTCAATTTGCCAAACCATTTATGTTAAATTGAACCTTTTTTCCCATCATTTTGTTGATACATGTGTACGAGAAGATTTTTTTTGGTTTTGCACTTATTGACCAGTAGTTTCAACAGTTTTCTGTGTAAATTGGCATTGTGGTCGCTTCCTGAGGAAACCCGGATGTGGACAACTATCGTTCGATTGCAGAGAAATTTAATTGTTTTCGATTCTGTTCTATGTTCATCTATCTCGAAGATGTCGCTCTTTCTTTTTTATTAACAGAATTATAAAGACTTCTTCCTCTGAAATTCGTTCCTTTATCACTACCATTTTTATGAGTGATGACCAGCAGGCCACCCATCCTCTTCTCAGTCTAGTACCTCTTCTGACTTCCACCACTTAATATTATTTTCTCTTTAGCATCTTCTTTGACTACCACTGATCTCACCACTAACAGCAACATGGACGCAGTCATGGTTGTTTTTCCTTCCCATCCATCATCCCACACCATGCACATGTTCTCTACTTTCTTTCTTTCTTCCCCTCGTAGGACATTGCTGATGTGAACATCTTCACCAATGTCATTCAAGAACTGATACTGGCGTGGTCCACTAATGAATGTGTGATTTTGTTGACTCAAGGACAAATTTAATCACTTAAAGATGGTAAGTGGAGAATCTAGATCAAAGGGTACATATTATTGGGCTGTATGAGTTTTCCAAGTGTTAAGGAAAATAAGTCAGTTGGAGGTAATGCTGAGGGTAGCAGATTGATAATCAGGGGAAAGGAGCTGCAGACTAGGCTGCGTGGAGTTGTCATAGGATGAAGTGGATGATGACGATGACGATGCAAATGGGGATCATATTTGATCGGTGGTGAATGGTGATGGCCTAGAGGTAAAGCTAGAGGTACTGGATTTGGAAGCAAAGAGGTTGGTGTGGCCTATGAGGTTGGTGATTGGCGATGGTGTATTTTTGTTGTATGCAAGATTGAGGACCCAAGTTTACATAAAAGCTAAACCAAGGCAATGAAAAGGAAGGTGAAGTCGAAACTAAGAACACAACACGTTGTTGTATTTGGGATTCAAAGACTCTTTGAGGATGGATTGATGTCATAAACATAGGAGGATGAGTTTTTGATGAATGAAGGTATCGGACAAAGTGAGAACGACGAAAATGGGGACTTGATTGAAGGATGGTTAGGATAGTCTTAGACGGAGTCTTTACCTAAGACTCGTGAAAAACTAGAGATAAAGTTAATCATCTTAACCAGTGTCACATGATTCGCTACTTAATTCGTATGCCTCGATTCGAGATTCGCTCAAAATGGACCAAAAATAGCCCAAAACCGACCAAAATTCGCTTTTTTCGATTCGCGATTCGCAAGAGAGATTAGCGAATCATGTGACAGTGATCTTAACCAAAGTCTTAAATGGAGTTTTAAAAATCAAGACTCTGCTTAAGACTCCCAATAACCAATCAACATCTTCCAGTGCATTGAATTATTTTAAAATTTTATAATTTTATCATTTACAAAGTTTTTTTTCTATTTATTCTTCTAAGATTTACTCATCAATTTCCATTACCCATCACTTTGGAAGTTTATAAAACCTCCTTAACTATTTCATGGACGGAAATTAAAAACTGATTTATGCAACTATTTTAAGGAGGGAATATATGTTTAACACCAAGTATATTAATTCAAGTGCTAAAATCAGCAAGTTTAATTTTATGGAGTTGAGTAACTTCCATTCTTTGTTTAACTTGAATACCCACCCCCTAGTTGCATGAAGTGGTTGTTTAAGCATAACTTCTTGCATAAGTGCAACTCCTTATGCTCCATTTAATGACCAACCACTTAACTTCGTTTGTTCTTGGAAAGTCATGTGTAAGTAGAATAATATCTGCCTTTGGAATGTGATGCGTGTGCAAGGCTCTCCGTTGTAGGCTCCTTTTGCAACTTAGTTTCTAATTTTACGATATAAACTTCTAGGTTCTAAAGTTATTAAATTAAACTATCACAACTTAAATAAGGTAATTAAATAAAAGCACTCGAACTAAACATTCTAGTAACTAAGAGTTCTTAAAAATATTAAAACATAATAAAAAAAAATCTTTGGAAAAAATTTAAAGCATTAAAAGTAAGTGATAAATGTTAATCAAGGAGTTTGTTACTACGAATCCATACGAAATCTGCCTTTGTGTAATGTTGTTGATGTTTATGGATATGATAAACCACGTGGGATCATTCTTAGTGATAGATGAAGAGAGAGATGTTCGACAAATGAAGGCCGAACTTCAAATTGCGAATGATAACTAATATGTGATGTTTTACATCTAGATTAATGGTTGACGTGGAATCGACCCTATGCTGTGTATCATATGAGACAATTCTTAAAACCAACTTTATGTTTCATTATTTGAATGTGGTGATTTCTCGTCACTGCTATTTATTGATTAATGCGGTGATTGTTCAGGCTCGGATTCTGATGGCCATGGCTAGAGATGGGTTACTGCCATCCTTCTTTTCTGATATTGATGAACATACCAAAGTTCCAGTGAAGGGAACAATAGTGACTGGCATTCTTGCTACCGCTCTAGCCTTTTGTATGGATGTGTCACAATTGGCAGGAATGGTATGTTCATATCGGAAAACTATTTAAAAGATTTAATGTCTTCCTGTTTTGATTTTATCATAAATTACGCTTCTTTTTAATTGCAGGTTAGTGTGGGTACGCTGCTTGCATTTGCTGCAGTTGCAGTATCGGTTTTAGTCATTAGATATATTCCACCAAATGAACATCTCCTTTCATCAGTTAGTGAATCTTCCTCTATCGGTGGCCACAGTCATAATATGCTAGGAGTTTTAAGCGAACTACGTGAAGATCCTTTGTCAGGGGATGGTTGTCAAGGTTCAATTCCGAAGGGAGGCCAAAGCCATGGAGCATCTGTCGACAATGAAGCTTGTTTAAGTAATCTCAATATTTCTGGATTCGTTATAATATTCAAACCTATACTCTTATTTAACTTTCTAGTTTTGAATTTGTGTACCATATCAAACTTTTTCATTCTTCTCAATCAAGGTGATTTTTCGGACATTTTGAGTATGAAGAACAACACATTGTATGATATGGTAGTTCACTAACTTTAGTCAGAAAAAAAACCCGATGAGTAAGAAGTTATTTGAAAAGGATTTATTTATAAATAAGGAAAAATTTCATTGATAATCCAATATTTCACCCATCCGCTGTGTATAATTCCATCTTTGGATTATTTTCTAATAATCTATCTTCTGTCATACATTTGTCCACAATATATCAGATTACTAATAATAGGTATAGGGTATGATGGCAGCAAACTAAGACAAAGGTTGGATGATTCACAGCGAACTAAGGGCAAATGTTGGATTATTAGAAAATAATCTAAACACAAGGTTATTCATAGCAAACGAGCAAAAGTTTAGATTACAAAATTTTTCCTATAAATAAAGCTATGGAGGTAAAAGGAAAAGGTTAAAACTTCATTGTGTTTATAAGCTAATAGTTATAACTTGGTTTCTCAATGAAGAATGTAGACATGTAGTAGTCTGATGGCTGATGAGGAAAATGCATTTGTTTTGACCCGATTCCCTTTCTTTTGCTTACAATATTTTGTATTTTTTGCAGACGGCCAAAAGGGGAAAAGAAGACGGAAACTAGCTGCATATTTCCTGGCAATTATCTGTGTAGGTGTGATATTGCTTACTTCTGCTGCTTCAGCTGAGCGCCTTCCCAGGTATAATTCTTATAGGCTATTGGTTGTCCCCAAGTCCGGAAAAAGAATAATGTAACGGTGTTATACCAAAATCGTAAATTGATTGGAACCTTGTTTAGCCGAACATGAAGCATTATCCTGACATGCTTAAACAGAAATCAGAGAATATTGAATGTGAAATATCGAAAAAAATTTAAAAAGTATCAATACTAGCTGTGTTACCCATTTTAGATTCAATGTAGGTGCGGAATTTTGAATCAAACCCAAGTCATAATGCTCAACAAGCCATCCTTGAAATGATACAACGTCATAACCAAACTAATGCGTATCTTAATAAACTCGAGCATATCAAAAGTGATATTAGTGACCATGGAAATATACCAAATTTCTTCTAAATCAGCCATTAAACAAAGATACATAAATGCATATATTCATACATGCTTGTATAGCGCCTTCGTTATGTGGTGAATCTGTTTATGTGAATCATGTGGAGCACCAAGTTATCGATTTTGTGAAACCCGATAATGCTTAATCCTTATAGTTGTGGTGTTTTGTCTTTGGCAAAGTATCACTTTTCTTTATGATATTTTCCTTAATATTATGCCATAATTCTCCTTTCTGGGGGTAGAATTAACCGCATTTCTCTAATCCTCTCATTGAAGAGAGGACGGGTATGGAGTGTCTGTCTTCTTCCCTTACCCAGACCCTGTTTACAGACGGGATATTGTGTTGATGATGATGATGATTTATGCCATAATTCTAAGTATTTGTGCTGCCAGCCCGTCTCGTGTCACACTTTGCGGAATTGGCGGTGCTATATTTTCGATTGGGAATATCGGCCTTGCATTCATAGGTCAAGACGCTGCTGCACAGGAATTCGGACATACTGGCGGTAAATTACAAATGTGTTATAAACACGTCTCCGACTCTTTTAGCTCAAGCATTTAGTTAAAGCTTGAAGATGTTCTAAATGATTGTCTACAGGTTTCGTTTGCCCGTTTGTTCCATACTTGCCAGCCGCCTGCATACTTCTGAATACTTACCTTCTTATAAATCTTGGGTGAGCAATTGCATCTTCTGATGATCTGTTATGTGCACAATAAAGGCCTTACTAGAGAACTAACTCGGATTCTTTTGATCTCATCTCGACAGTTCTGATACTTGGATTCGCGTTTCAGTATGGCTTATAATCGGAGCTTTCGTATACCTTTTGTATGGTCGTACACACAGCTTACTGTTGAATGCTTCGTATGTCCCGGTTTCTCATACCGACGACTCTGATTAGATGAATTTGGAGGCTTTCATTTATGATCAATTAATGATCATGCATATATTTTGAGATAATTCATACACAATTTCAATTAATTTGCACAATCAAATCAAATGTATATTTCTCTCCGTCCCCATGAGTCCAATGTATATTCCTAAGGCAAGCATTTTGGGCTCTTGATAGTTAAAGCATGTTCTCGTCTCGTCCATATTACTTATTTTTATAGGAATTATATCAAGCCAGACCAAACTAGATCAGATTAGAATTATTCAAATTAGACCAGACTAGGAAGACCCAAATCACACTATACCTTTGTTGTTATTGATTATCGGTTATTAATTGTGAGTTTTTTAAAACTCTAAAAAGTTGATATTTAAAAAGTATATATTGGGACGAATCTATCAAGATCTCACATGAATATACTTTTTGTTAGAGTAAGCTAACGATGCGGAAGCGTGGGCCTAAAGGTGGCACGAAAGGTTAACGACCATGGCTTGAAGGTGTACTAATGAAACATGGTTTATATGCAAGTATTAAGGTGATTAAAGCAATAAAAGTAAGTAAAAACAATAACACCAAGATTTAAGGTGATTCACCATTAATTAGGCTACATCCACCATCCTAGGCTAGTGTATCATTATGTGTTTAAAGGATAGAGAGCTTGAAAGCTCATGACAAATGTTGAAGGAATTACGTCTATGGAGATAGTGTGTATGTGAGCTATACATGGAGTAGAGAATTACATAAGAGAGTGGTAAGGTTGATATGGGAGGCTCAAGCTCTAAGCTTGGCTCTACAGCTACACAAATGCACTACAACATATATAGGCAAATGGGAAAAAATTGAGTGTGCCACTTGTCCCTTGGTCCCCAATACTTTGTACTAGTTCTAAAATACTTCCTTGGAGCCCAAGTAGTGCACCTCCAAAGCTTCTTACATCCATGTTTCCACTACCATTAGTACAATGTACTATGGTACTTGTAAGATACCCAATCACAACAAAAGTACTTGTGTCCTCTTCCATCCAATAATTCATGCTTAAGGTCTAATAATCTTAATTAGTTATTTAACCTTTAAGACCAAATTCTTCTACTCATTAATTGTCATCTAACACATGACTAATTAACCCCAACACTCAAGTCACACTTCTTTCACTTTTTCATATAGATCGATGACAAAACATAGTCAAAGTTTGATGTCGTAAATTTTATTTAAGAAGAATATGAAAATGGAGGGAGTATTATTATTTTTTTTTGGTAAATAAAAATCTTTTTCATTCACCAGAAAAAATCAAATATACATCAAGGCATTGAAAACTCGACCAACCTTATTTGTATCAGTGTGGAAATGAGACCCACTTTTTATGAAGGGTTTCTTCATCCCATTCTTCATGTGCTTACGAGAACAGTAAGGCCTAAAACAACCGACAAAATAATAATCAGCTAGAAACAAAAACTGTACAGCGAGGCTATAGCTATACAATAAAAACCAAAACCCATAAAGAGAATAGCCAACAGCTAGGGGTGTACAAAACCGGGTACCGGGTCGACCCGAATCCGGAAATTCGGGTACCCGGTTTTTTCGGGTACCTAAAATGGCGATCCGCTTCCGACCTGGTTTAAACCGGGTATTCAAAATCCGGATACCCGGTTTTGTTAGAATGTTTTTTATTTTTTATTTTTTTGTTGTTTTGTCATTCAACCATATGTTTGTTTATCTCTATTTTCACTTAAAATAATTTTTTTATATAAAATTTAAATACAAACTCTCTAAAAATCTTTAACTTAATTAGTCATAAAAGATTAATTAAGAAAATGAAAGAGTAATATTACTATGCATTAGTTTAAGTAAGAACAATTATAAAATTCAAATAGTAGCTCTCCAAAAATATTCAATCCAAGGTTAGCTTAAATGATATCATAATCTTTTTATTTACGAAAAAAGTAAAAAAAATAATTAAAGAAAACCGAATATCGGGTACCCGGTTTCCAAAAATTCGTGATCCAGTATCCGGCTTTAAAACCGGGTAAATTACCCGGTTTTGGAAACCGGGTACCGGATAATTCGGGTCGGATTTTCGAATCAGGTTATTATGAACACCCCTAGTAATCCCTATACATGTCTAACAATTGCAATTATTGTAAATTACAAAAAATTAAAATAAGAAAGATTAAAATAATATAAGATTAGTTGAATTCTTTAGATAATATTAATGGAAAATCGATACGTGTGAATGAGAATAGTAAGAAATACTTCCACAATTTCTATTTATTTGTCCACTTTACTTTTTGCATGCATTTTTTAGCAAATTTTAAGCTTTAATACCGCTATGTACGCATCATAAAAATTATAAAAATTACATACTAAAAACTGTACATCATGACAAATCTAACAAGATCTCACATGAATATATTGAGGTGGTTCGGACATGAGAGGAGAAAGACTTTTGATGCCCCCGTGAGGAGAGTTGAAAGCTTTATAGTAGAGGGTAAGAGGAGTCGAGGAAGACCCAAGAAAACTTGGGACGAGCAAATAAGAGTGGACTTACTTGAGTTAAACCTCTCGGAGGACCTGACTAGGGATAGGAGTAGTTGGAGGCGTCATATCCAGGTTTTAGACTTAGGCTTTTCTCATTAGATTCTTTTGAGGCGCCCGCGTTTGTCTTGTCTGCTATAGTCTCTCGAGTGTTTGCTTAGTTCCTTCGTCTTAAGTCTTATATTGTGTTACATGCGTTTTGGATCCTTTATGTGCCCTTTTCTCACATCATGTGGTAGGTATGTAATCTCTAACTTTCCTACCTTTCCTTATCTTTTCCGGAGCCGGGGGACTCCTTTCTTTGGTCGTGCTCTCCTTCACGGGTATGAGTTGCCGCTGTCCTTCCCTCCCCAGACCCTGCCCATAGTTTTTCTATGTGCGGGATATACTGGGTAGGATGATGATGATGATGATGATGATATACTTCAAAAATCTAATTTAAATTTCTCTTTCTAAAAGTGGACAAACTTAAAGTGAACAAACAAAAAAGAACGTAGGGAATAATATATTTCCTAAAGGTAAATTATATCAAAGAAAAGGAACATTCTAAGAAAGAGTATTAATTTCTTATCAGAGTTAGAGGGAGTACAATATTAAAATCAACAAATATAAAATCATACTTCATTAGTTTATTTTTGTTTTTCCATTTACTTTTTGCATAATTTTCTATTTAAATTTTAAATCTCAATATTTCTATATACACATAATAAAAAATTATGAAAAATACATAATAAAAAAGTAAACATTAAAACTAATCTAACAAAATCTCACATGGATATATTTTATATCCTAAATATGTGTCAAAAATATTAATTAAATTTTTCTCTCATAAAGATGAAATAATCCAGTTTTGGGTCCAAGGCCCTAATATTAATTGGGCCTCATATTTAGTCAACGATAGTCCATGGTTTGGTCAAAGCCCAATTTCAGTTTTATGCATCAGTTCGTTTCATCAATTATCGGTTCGTAAGTCATATCCAACAAGTTTCATTATCTATACAAATGCAACTACTATAAATACTTACAAATCATCCTAATGAAGTAAGTTTTTTCTCCCATATTCTCTCTAAGCAATTTCATTGTCACATTTCATATTCAAATTCGTCCTGACTTAAGCATCGGAGGGGCTTTCCTGGGCGCCGCCCCCGGGTCAGTAACCTTTGTTCATTTTGTAGGTTCAATTGAAGATCTTCAACCACCTTCGACCATCTTCAATCACATTCAACCTCAAATAATTGGATTGGGCTACCCTATACTTCGACACGTGGATGTTTCTACTTGGAATTACAACATAAATTACCCTTCCCCCACTTAATACAAATTGTAACTAAGTCTCACCCGAAACATTTTGGCGACGTCTGTGGGGAAGAGTAATACTCACTCTGAATTTGAACTGAAAGCCATGCCTCCGAAACGAAAAACCCAGGCTCGTACTCATCAGTCGGGACCTCACCCGTCTGAAGCAAACAACTCCGACCATGCTTGTAATCCAAATCCTCCAATTCCTAATCCGAATTCTAACCTGGATCCTGTCACCCATCACGACCTTCATGAATTTACAACCCTTCTCACTGCTCAACTGCAAGAACACATCACTCAAGCCCTAAGAGAAATCCCAATTAGATCTTCACCCAATGTCGAAAATGAACATATCCAACCTTCTCCTAAGAAATCACCCACACCCATCCACAAAGCTACCCTTTGAATTACTATGTTGAGGATGTGGCAGAAAGTCAGGAGACACCACTCACTTAAAACCGTGATGTTCATTACATAAATCATCATAACGCCAGAAAAGAACATTCTCATCAGCCTACTAGGGGTAGTCATCACTGTAACATCTCATCCTGGGGCGTATTTAGGTGCCCTCATGTGCCCGCACGTGAGGGCACTGCATTTTTAAAAAAAATTCACAAATTTGCTACAGTTGGGTTTCGAACACATGACCTGGAGGTTGTGAGTTCTAGGACAAAGTCATCTATGCTATCCCACTTTCCTTGATAATGGAGGATTTTAATTGTATTTAATATATGGTTAACTATACAATAAATCCTAATTAAATGAAGTTACAATTTTCAATACATATTTTAAACCTTTATCACAATTCTTCCCTTGTTATTAATATTTTTTAATATTTTATAATTTAAAATATAAGTAAGACATCTACAAATATTGATTTTAATTCTAATTATACTTTTGGTTAATTGATTATTATGTTAATTTAACATTATTATCATCATCAGTGTTGTTTTTTTCCTTTTAATTGCCCTAATAAACCCCTAATATTTCTTTTCTTTTATCAGAGTTGATGATCATGTATAGAGTTAAATTGAAACAATCATATTCTTATATTATATATTTATGCTTATGATTATTTGAATAATCTATTGGATTATTTTTTATTAATTGTGCTCCCACTAAGTTCGTGTTCTAGATCCTGACCCTGACCCTGACCCTAGTTGGGAAAGGATAAGACAAGACCCTGACCCTAATCGGGAAAGACAAGAACGTCGCCAAGATCCTAACCGGACAAAGGCACGCTCAGTCATGGATGCTAGAGAGATCATTACTAGTCGAAAGCTCCGTACAGGAGGGATAAATACTCGTGCCCTTATCAACTATAAGAGAAAAGAAAGAGAGCACACTTATCAACAACCCCCACTCCAAAGGGAAGAAGTATCCCATCAAAGCCCACTAAAGCATGATCAAGATAAGTTTGAAGAAGGAGGACCAGAATACGCTCCTTTTGTCTTCAAGACCCCCCAGTCTGCTTGAATTTTAGCTACCCCTAACCGGAGTAAGGTCAAGATCCCAAACATGGTGTCCTTTGATGGAACCCAAGATCCCCAAGAAGGCAAGAATACATAGAATCATATCGGGCTCACATGGAAGTCAATACTACATGTGAGGCTCTTCTATGTAAGTTCTTTCCTACTACCCTAACCGGGTTGGCTCTGTCTTGGTATACTTCACTACCGTGCGAGAGTGTTGATAGTTTCTCTCAACTCGAGAAGATATTCTTAGATCATTTTATTGTTTCTAAGAGACAAAAGAAGTCAAGTATTCACCTTATGTCTGTCATCCAACAAGAGGGGGAGTTAGTCTTCAGTTATATCAAAAGGTTTCATGATGAAGTCCTTACCATTACGAACATAAGTGATTCCGCAACTGTGCTGGCACTCATTAATGGATTGAGAACTCATAAGTTAAAATGGCAGCTCATTGAGATTGGAGTTACCTCCTATGTCGAAGCAATGCAAATCGCTCAAAGGTTTGTTCAAGCCTCATATAAATGCACTCCTATAGACTCCCAAGCCAAGAAGATAAGAAGGATAAACTACAATCCCAATCTCAGCCACACGCAAACCCTTACCAAAAAGAATACACTGGATACTCTCGAATGGGGTCAGGTAGGCAAGAACCTCCTAAGTTTGATCACAATTACTCGGTGGAATGGTCAAAAGAGCTGAAGTATGGGGGCTATGATCCTCGATTCAATAGGAACTGAAAAGACATATATTATGCAATCAGATCTGAACTTCCAAAACCTCCTCAAGTGAGTACTTCAATTAATAGAAGAAATATGGACTTGTGGTGTGAGTATCATAAGGAGCATGGTCATACCCTTACCCATTGCCGAGAACTTAAGAAAGTCCTAGATCGACTTGCAAACAAAGGAAAATTGGGACACTTCATGAATCAGAATCAACAATACCAACCTTACCGGTCTGGGCAAGGGTCATACAATATCAAGGGCGGGATCAGAACTCTAATATGAAAAAAGAGGAGCAAACAAGTGTCACAGAAGGTTTCATCAATGTCATATCCGGCGAATACTCCAAATTTTATGCAGGTGATAGGTTTATCGAGGATAGTGTTCATTTTTTTGATAAAGTCTAGCATAGCTACCAGAAAATCTTTGCATGCTTCAAAGTCTAGTAGTAAGCTATAATCGACCCTCACAAGAGGCAATTTACCTTGTCAAGAATTTAAACATGTGATGAAGTCCTTGGAATATCAAGATGAAACTCAATGTGACAAATGATTGAGAAATTTGTGAATGAATGAAAGAATGAAAGTTAAGAAAAGCTTTGTACAATATCCAATCTCAACAAACACGCTATTCGTCATTTCAGGACTCTTCGTTAGCCCTTGGCATGAAGATCCTTATAGTCATGGTCTAGAACTAATTTGGGTGGCAAGCTAACCCCAAGTTAGCCAATTCGTTTCAGAAGGACTCTTTGTCAGCCTTTGGCACAAAGATCCTTGTAGTCATTCTGCGGTACTAATTTGGGTGGCACGTTAGCCCCAAATTAGCTTATTCTTTTCAGGACTCTTTGTCAGCCCTTGGCACGAAGATCCTAATAGTCATTGTCCGTACCTAATTTGGGTAGAAAGTTAGCCCTAAATTAGCCTATTCATTCCGGGACTCTTTGTCGGCCTTGGGCACGAAGATCCTTATTAGTCATTGTTCGGGAATTTGGGTGGCAAGCTAGCCCCAAATTAGCTTATTCATTTCAGGACTCTTTGTCAGCCCTTGGCATGAAGATCCTAATAGTCATTGTCCGTAAATTTGGGTGGCAAGTTAGCCCCACATAAACCTATTCATTCCAGGACTCTTTGTCGGCCCTTGGCACGAAGATCCTTATTAGTCATTGTTCGGGAATTTGGGTGGCATGCTAGCCCCAAATTACCAATTTATTTCAAGACTCTTTGTCAACCTTTGCCACGAAGATCCCTATAGTCTTCATCATGAACTCATTTGGGTGGCAAGTTAGCCCCAAAATAGTTAATTTCCTCAAGACTCTTTGTCAGCCTTTGGCACAAAGATCTTTACTCGATTGTTTCAGGACACTTTGTCTAACAAAGGCCCTTTATTTTTCATCTTTATAGATCAATTTTCTAATCAAACTAGGACCCTTTGTAAATTAAAAATCCTTGATAACCCTTTGACTTGACATTCATCAATCCTAACCGGATTTGTCATCTCACATCCTAACCAAATCAATTAACTTGGAACGGTCACGTAGTTCAAAGATCTTCACTCAGATGATGCTTCTGGTAAATAATCACCATTCCTAGCCGAATTATGCAAGCCTGGTCTAAATGTCACTTTCAAATATTACTTTCCTCCCTATCTTGGTTATCAATGTCTTATCTTCAGAATGCACTTGACTCAACAAGTATTTCCATCAAGGCTTCCTGTCATCGTCATGCTCATGGTATACTCTCATTAATCCAAACACCTCAAGGCTCCATTAATCAAGATTGTCCCTTACTGGAATATTTTAAACCTTATACAAGGTAGAAGGCCTTATACTATGTCAAAATTAAATACTTTAGGGCCTGTTAGCCCAAGGCGATCCTCGAAGAGCAAGCTTAGACACTTTAAAGCTCTCATAATCCATGGTCATACCATATTGAAAAATTCTATCTTCCGTCAATGGAAGGTCTTGATACTTCTTGTGAAGACTTGGATAACCTTGGGGCTCATTAACCAAAGATAATCGTATGGAATACTCTAAATCCTTCAAATGGTGAAAGATCTCAACTCTATCAAATTATTATCCAAGCCTTAGGGCTTATCGAGCCCAAATCAATACCAAGATAGCTCTTTTCAGAAGATAATCATGTTCATCTACGCTTACTAAAATCAGTCCAAGACAACAATATAAGTCATGTAATGACCGAATGATCATTATCATTTACAGCTAATAAGCTACCCTACAGAATAAAAAGCATGAAGTATTGTCTAAAGTTAAAGATCATTCAGACATTCCCCTCCACTCTGAATATGTTATCAAGAGAAGGATGGAAAGTAAGTATGTGTGCTTACAAACCAAATTTAGCAAAATTCCTCACGAATATTCTAAGTCTTTTGATAAGTCCTAAAAATTCAAGCTTCTTATGCCTCCTTTTGGTCATAGTGTGAGTACATCTCATTTAATTTTTTCTCTACGTTCCTATGTTTTATGACAAAAAATACGAGAGGGGCATACATTTTCCTACTATTCAACAACCATCAACCAAACATAGTCAAAAATCCTGTTGTTGACCTTCGTGTGTGTGGACAGCCTACCCAGTCACTGTCACAGTAGGCAGTAAGTTTAGTATTAGAACCATGAGTGAGTAAGATACTTTGAGAAGGAGAGCTACTAAGATATCTAAGGACCCTGATATCAGCTTGATATTGAATGTTAGTTGGTTTATGCATAAATTGACTAAGGACATGCACAGTGTTAGAAATATTTGGCCTTGTAATAGTTAAATAAATGAACTAGGCACAATGAAGTTGTAGCTTGGGATCAAGAGGTAGTTTAAGAGGCTTACAGCCTTGCATCTTGTAGGTTTGAAGTATATCAAGTGTATACTTTTTTTGAGAAAGAAAGAAACCTTGAGAAACTTGATCTACTTCAATACCCAAAAAATACCTAAGAGGACAAAGATCTTTCATATGAAATTGTGAGCTCAAAAAATTTTGAGTGGCAGTAATATGATGCAAATGATTACCAGCAATGAGAATGTCATCAACATAAACTAAAACAACAATAACAGCACTGGATATATTTTTGATGAATAAAGTGTAGTCTGATTTAGATAGTGTGAAGCCATCATTGAGTAAGGTTGTGCTGAGTTTTGCAAACCACTGGCGAGGAGCCTGTTTAAGTCCATAATAGGACTTATTTAATTTGCATTCAAGAGGAGACTTGAGCCTGGATTCCTCCCCCTGAGTGGTAACATGAGTAAGGGAACCATCCCTGGTATAACCAGGAGGTAGTCTCATGTAAAAAGTTTCATGAAGGTCACCATGGAGAAAGGCGTTCTTGACGTCCATTTGATTGACACACCAATTATGTAAAGCAACAATAGCTACTAAAGACTTTACAGTGACTATTTTTGCAACAGGAACAAAAGTTTGCTCATAATCTTCTTCTGGATTTTGATGATTGCCAAGAACAACCAATCTAGCCTTATACTTATCAATGGTGCCATTTGCATTGAAATTTGTTCAACATACCCATTTGCAGCCTATAGGTTTTTTGCCTTTAGGAAGAGTAGTGAGATGTCAAGTATTATTGTGTTCAAGAGAACTAAGCTCCTCATTCATGGCAACAATCCATTTGGGATCAATGATAGCATCTTTGAAGTGTATAGGATCTTTATGGGGGAGGGATTGAGACATGAAGCAAGAAAAGTCACTTGTGACAGGAGTTGAAGTTGAGGGATTGACTTTACTAGGAGAAGGGAGAGTGGCAAAACCAACCAGGACATAGTCCTAATGCCATGAGGGAGGATGAGATACTCTAGAGCTTCTTCTTGGTGGGGTGTTAGGTGTAGGTAATGTGGGAGGAGTAAAAGAAACAAAATCATCATTGAGAGGAAGAGGATTAATTGTGATAGGTGGAGAAGGAAGAGTAGAAGGTGTAGGAAAGATTTTAAAGGGAAAAATATGTTCATGAAAGGTCACATCCCTACTAACAAACACCTTTTGAGTGAAGAGGTTAAGAAGCTTGTAACTCTTTCGGGTAGAGGGATACCCTAAAAAGACACAAGGGATGCCTTTGGAAGAGAATTTGTCAGTGTTTCTATTGGGATTAGTAGCTAGGGCAAGGCATCCAAAGGTTCGTAGGTGATCATAAGAAGGGAGTTGATTATAAAGAGCATTATAAGGGGTTTTAAAGTTGAGAGCAACAGTAGGAAGTCTGTGGATTATGTGGACAGCACACAAGACACAGTCTCCCCAATAGCTCAAAGACAAACCAGATTGGAACCTTAAGGCTCTAGACATTTACAAGACAGTTCTGTGTTTTCTTTCTACCCTACCATTTTGTTGGGGCCTATCAACACAAGATGTTTGATGAATGATGCCCAGATTATTAAAAAAATCAGTGCATTGCTTGTCACGAAATTCCAAGGCATTATCTGATCTGAAAATTTTGATCTTGTGATGGAACTGGTTTTGTATCATTGCCACAAAATTTTTGTAGACATGAAAAAAATCAGATTTTTGTTTTAAAAGCTTAATCTACTGTAACTCTTGAGAAATCATCAACTATGGTAAGGAAATACCTATAGTGTCCTTTTGTGGGAACCCTATATGCACCCCAAATGTCAATGTGAACAAGATCAAAGGGTTGAGAAGCCCTGGATAGACTAGAAGAGTAGGGTTTTTTGTTAAACTTTGCCAAAGGACAAGTAAGACAAACATCCCCTGCAGTAGGTAAATCATTGTTTTTGGAATCATTTTTGGAATCATTTAAAAACCTCTCTTTGGCTTTCCTTTTGCTGCAACATATTGCATGCTTCAATCAACAGAAGGCAAAGGTTGCTGCATTAGAAGATGACTTCTATGTGCAGAAAAAGACTCATCAAGCCCATTTAAAAATTGAAAAAGTTTTTGCTCATCAATATGAGTTTGCAAGGTTTTTTAAAAAATTCTGATTTCACTTGTAATGATGGTTATACTAGGGAGGGAATTTAAAGATTCAAGTTCCTCCCACAAAACCTTCATTTGATTGTAGTACTCAGAGATGGTTTTCCCATTCTGTTTTGTGTCAAAAATAATTTATTTACTTAATTTATACTTCCTAGATCCATTAGTGATAGAAAAACGTTGTTCAAGTTGTTTCCAAATGGTGCAAGCATCATCAAGAAACATCACAGACTTCTTAATAGGTTCAGAGACATTACTAAGAAGCCATGAAATGACCATGCTGTTGCAAGTATCCCATACTTCTTGCTTGACTGAATCAGTAGGATCTTTGATGGTTGTTCCAGTGACAAAACCAAGCTTCCTTTTTGATGCAAGTCCTATTTCAAAGGATCTTTTTCATGCTCTATAATTTTCAGCCCAGAAAGTTTTTCTAATATTATAGAGTGATTCCATCTGAAGGATGTAAATAGAGAGGGCTGCTAGACTCTATAGTAGTCATAGCTTAAGAAAGGATGAGTGTAAAAGAAATCAGAGAAATAAATGTAAGATGTGCAAGCTCAGGCAATGGTTTTTACAACCTTGCTCTGATACCATGAAGAGCTAGCACAATAAGAACAGAAAGAACAACAAAGGATTGATTGATTGCATATTTTTCATTACATGGTCTTACTTTCTACAAGCTGAAATATAGAGCTATTTATACTAGGAGGAACCATTTAGGCATACTACAACTAGCCATTTTTTACAGCTTGCAAGGTGTACTACATGTACTATTATTCTTGCTCATAAGTGTACTGGATAGACTAGAGAATATTCTTTTGATTGTACTGCTGATTGCATATTACTACAACTGGTATGGTGTGCATATTGGCTGCTGTGTGCTTGCCTTAATAGGAATAGATTGAAGCAAAGAGAAAAGTATAGTTTTTTAAGAAAAAGGTGAATAATGATAATAAATTAACAGAGAGAATAAATTTTGTGGATAAAATTGAAAGAGATTTAAAATGTATAGGTGGGATTAAAAGGAAGTTGTGGGCCATAATCCAAAAATAGAAATGATGCAAATTAAATGGGATGTACTAAAATGAAAAATGTCCCAAACTAAATGGGACGGAGGGAGTATAGAATAAGTATATGAATAAAGAGAGGTAAAATAATCAAAGTTTTAGAGGAATTAACAAGTTCAAGTAGTTATTGCGGATATGAGTTTGTTTATACTTCCTTCGTTTTATTTTACTTGCAACACTTACCTTTTTGGAAGTTTTATATTACTTACAACATTACTATTTTTGGCAAAAATAATCTACTTATTTTATCTTCACTTTATTCCTACCACATATCACCTTCATTCATACATTATCCCATTAATTATTTAATATACCCACAACTTACAACCACTATTTATTTATAATAATTTTTTTATTTCTACCCCATATATCACCATCAATCATACATCATCTCTACTTTTACCATACTAATTTAACAACCCTTAAATATTGTGTCAAACCCAATGGTGCAACTAAAATGGAACGAAGGAAGTATTAAACAACCTATGATTAGACTCTATAGAGGTGGTTAACAGATGGATGATAGGATGAGTCTAAGTTAATGAACAACACGATAATACTTTAACAACAAATACTATAAAAACAACACAAATTCTTACAGTATACGATTTTTGCCATAGACGACTCATCTTGGATCAGCCCAATTATAAAATCAGTTTCTAATTTCCAATATTTTAAATAAAAAAAATAAAACTACATTTAAACATTGGGCTGGGCTGTTTTAGTGAGCTGTCTTTGCCATAAACGGTCTCTTAGGAGACCTTTTCTATAAACAATAAGTAATGTTAGCGCACTTAATGGACATGTTTTTCTATAGTTAATTTAGTCAGTACAGGGGAATAGGTGTGCACTTATACGATATTATAAGATGACGTGCAAGATTTAGAGAGCAAAATTTAATTTCGACGAATCAAATGTCGAAAGCTTTATGACTCGTCAACCTTGAACTCAATGGATAGTTGAGCATGCGTTATACATATCGCAGATTAGGGACTTTTGGTTATCTTATTTCCATAATTTTAAAAATCTTGCTAAATTTTTTTTTACTAAAGATAGGATATATGAAAAAGATAAATTAAGAAAACTTTAAATGTATATAAAATAGGGTTCAAGGGTTAAATTATAATTCACGTTCCAGATAACAAAAACTAAGTTACAGAAGATAGCTACGATGAGCCATCGTTGTGCTTGAGGCATGCGGCGCTTGTCGTTTGTGGCTTTTTGAAATAATCCGGTCCCTCCTTTGCACATGAAGAGTGAGGATAGAAAATCCTTCCTAAAAGATGGACTCTTGTTCCATACTGATGCAACTATACTTGGGGTTGAGCCTTTGTTTTTGTAGCTTGTATGGACTTTGTTTTGGTGCAATGAGAATTTTTCATTTTCCAAAATAATAATAATAATAATAATAATAATAATAATAATAATAATAATAATAATAATAATAATAATAATAATAATAATAATAATAATAATAATAATAATAATAATAATAATAAGTAGTGTATTAGATAGAGAAAATTGGTTACAATTACGAATTCATTATGGACTAAAATAAAAATAAACTACTCTCCTCCTTGCAAGTTCAAAAATCATAAACAAGGATTAACAATAATAATCTATGTGATCTAATATTTAAATCAAAGGAAAATACAAAAGTCTAATCAACAAACGAAAATCACCGATTTACACCTATGGCCAAAAATAATTGCATAAAGTTCTTCAACTGCTACATCAATATGATACATTTGATCGATTAAGCCTTAGATGTAGATGCTTTATCTGGAAAAATTTCCAAATTTGTTAAAGTTAGTAAATGACAATTATTTAATAACGAGGTCGTGGCGGTATGATATAAGGTTTATTTACCTTTACTCATGGTACATTTATCTTTGACGTTCTCTTCCGCTATAATTTCATTTTTAATACAGATGATTAGAAACTTGAACGTCTCGATCTCACATGGAATATGAAGGTAGTTACCATTAGGGCTGAACATAGTTTGGTATAAACCGTAAACCAAACCGGACCAAACCGTAATTTAAGTATTTGCTGGTCTACGGTTTAAATGGTCTGGTCTGTTTTTTTTAAAAAAAGAATTACGATTTTCGGTCCGGTCTAGGTTTTAGAATTTTCAGACCAGACCGGACCGGAAAACCGTAATAAAATTCCGATCTGGTGAAAACCGGAAACCGTAACCGTAAACCGTATTAGGGGCAAGGTATACATTTTGGACTTTAAGAGTATATTATTACTTATTAGGACTTTGGCCCAACTCCCTAGTATATAAACTAAAAAAACCCTAAATACCTACTTTACTTTTCATTTGCAATTCAATGAGATAGTGAAACGGCGCACCATTTGCATCAGAGTACTCCACCTAGTTTGGTCTAAATCCTAATTCCCTAATTCCATCAGTACTCGTCTAAATCTTCATTCTTTTAACAAAAGTATTTTGGTATTATTTTTTGATTTTTAATTTTCATTCTTTTAATCTTCAGTCCATGATTTCGTTTCGGCAGTCCTAAACGCCTAATTCCCAAGTTTGTTGTTTGGTTCGACGAACTAGCTAGATATTTTGTAATTGTTGTTTGGTGAAGTACTTTTTTCATTGTAATTGTACTTGAAGACTTTCGTAGACTCAATTAAAGACTCGGAGTATATACATTATTTTTAGAATTTCAATAAAAAAATTACATAAAAAAGAAAAAACCGTAGACCAGACCAGTCCAGACCGGTCTAAAACGGTCTGTTCCGGTCCGGTCTGATACCTTGACTGGTCTGGTCTGGTCCGAAAAATTTCCAGACCGTAATTTCTGGTCTGGTATGATTTTTCTGTCAAACCAGACCAGACCGGACCATGTGCAGCCCTAGTTACCATGATTAAATCCGTACTCATCTTCAACCTTTTAAAGTAGTTTTATAAAATGATCATGTTTAAGATACGTGGTGGGTATCAAGAACCTTCGATACTCCGGCCCTATGTAAACTGCTAATTTACCTTGAGGAACGTCTGGTGGATAGTTTGGGCTGCAACAATCTTCCTCGTCTGAATCCTCTGTGTTTAAGTTTTTGAGTTGCAAACTAAGGGTGACTTCTTTCCATTTTCGAATCATTTCTCTAAAGCTCACAAATTGTCTAATTTCACGTATTTTGACTCGTCCATTTCTGGCCACCCCATATTCATTCATGGCTTTGTGAACAATTTGCGATTGTGAATCTCCGTTACTTGAAATAGCGGGTTCAATTTATGATGATGATAGGTATTATCAAATTGTCTCTTAGAGTCATATATAGTAGAATCCTAATTAATAAAACGATATGATAATTATTTATGTATATAATTAAATCAACAACTTTCAACAACAAAAATAAAATACAACATTGAATCAGAAGCAACAAAATATCACATGATGATATTGTTTGGTATTAATATTCTACCTGATTGGATATTTAAGTTTTAACAGATAAAAAAATGTGATGTAGATAATAAAACACATGTGATAAATTTCATTTGGAAATTCTTCACACTTATAAATGATTTAATCGAATATAACCACCCAACAAATGGTCTTGACGGGTCTAATACCATTGTCATATTAAATATGTTATGATCACAATTACGAATTTAATTAAATATATTTACATGTGTATTGAACTAACATGAACAATAAATTTTTCAAAAAAGAAGTCAATCGAGACATTGATATTGCACCAAATCAAAGGTGTTCTTGTACCCTTTAATTTGCCCAAGCTTGATAGACAAAGTCTCGAACAATGATGAAGGAAAACAACCCAAAAACTTGTACAAAAATCAATTTTAAGAACACGTTTCTTGGTTTCACGTGTGATGAGGCTCTCTTGGCGTTTCCGATACGAGACAAATGCAACTCAAGGGATGACTACCTTGTAGTGTGCAACGTCCTCTTGAATTTGTGTGACTAACAAATTCAAGGAGTTGAATGTGTGACTAACATTCAATTCACAAAACCACAAAGTTTTGAAGAAAAACAAAAATGTTTATTATTTGTGATTAAACACATTTTATTTGACAAATGTTTAGATATTGGTACTATTAAACAATATGAGTCTTATTATTTTTATTGGTCTCATTAATCATCATATATATTTAATTTCTATTTTGTCTAATCATAATATTTTTATTTTTTTATTTTAATTTTCATCCCTAAATTATATATTTAATTGATTTGTTCATCTCGTTTACATGCTTCTCTCACTTATATGAAAATTTAGATAGGGAAGCAGTTAATTAATTTATCACTTGTATGAAAATTTAGATAGGAGAGCACTGAATTAATTTATTTGGAGACAAAGTTAAGTAAATATGTAAAATGACTATTGATATTCATTGCCAAAAATTAATTACATTAATAAGTATTTATTTTTTTATGAAAGACATTAATAAGTATTTATAGTGATCAATTTTGGTTACAAGGTTACTTTTTTTTCTAGGAACTTTTATTCTAATAATATCTTAGATATTTTTGTAAAAAAAATCTAAGATATTTTATTTTTTAATTCTAGCAATTTCCATTATAATATCTTAGATTTTTATACTGTTTACCTCATTAGTTTAAATATTTTATATTTAATATTTTTAAAATTTTAGATTTTTCTAGATGATTTTAACATTATCTCACCCTCACATAAAATACACTCCCTTATCACGTCTACTCACTTTTCTTAATTTTTATTTTATTTGTATAATTCATGTGGGAATATATCTTTGAAACAAAGGGATCGAGTATAGCAATATGTCGCCATTTGATTAACCTAGTATCCCACACAATTCATCTGATGAAATATGAAAAGCAATAAAATATTCAAAAAAAAAACCCATAAAGAAATGGTAATATTACCTTAAAATGTGACGGGAGGAGGCTCAAAATTAAGCTTCGAAGAATATGGGGCAAGCCGAGCAAAACTTGAGTTTAATACAAACAATAATTTGGGACATAAATTGGATAAAAGCATAAACCAAAATAACAATTATGAACTTTTTTTTTTTTTTTGAATAACAATTATGAACTATTTATTGTTGAGAAATTAAGAGAAGATATTACCAATTTAGTTATAAATGACAAACAAAGGCATATTAATCATCAATTATAAGGGTATAGTTATTTAAGATGGAGTAAAGATAGGAGCTTTAATTATAGCTACGGAAGAATGTATGGCTCATGGCAATTATAATAAAAAATGAAAAAAAAAAAAACTAATCGGTGTTTATTATAATTTTGGATGATGTATAAAAATTTTTTTTATTAGTTGTAGCAGAGAATTTAATGAAATTTGGACAAGTATTTAAGAATTAAGGGATGAATTTTGATCTATTTTATAAATGAGGAATATGCGATCTAAGATGTATATAGAAACGTACTTATATTTGACTTGGGATATGCATTATATGTTCAAAGTTTGTAGTACAAGCATATCTACTTGAAATTAACTCCGTATCAGATCGATTGTTAATGTGTCTATAAAAATTTTTGACGCTTCAAAATTGTTCTAAGCAAAAGTCTAGTTAGTTTGTACTTTATTTAGTTCTACGCTATCATTATTAATTAGAATTCACACTATTTCTAGTCTATTTTTAAATTTTAAACCAATAATTCTTTCTTGTTGACTTAAAATCAATATATACGTTTTTTATAAGTAAGCTAATATTTGGATCCATGGACTCAAATATGTTTGGTCGATTTGGATCTATTTTATGAATACATCGGATTCAAATCCATTTCTTGAAAACATATGTGGATTCTTGGACGATCCGTGAATATCTACCTGTATCGTCCCTTTAAAAACAGATCTGAATCCAAATTCTTTTGGACTTGGTCCAGATCTGACCCTTTACCATATCTACTTGTCCCTATGCTAAAGCCTAAACCATCACCAACTTGTACACTATAATAGGGTTGTAAAATAGTGACTCGATTTGAAAAACTAACCAATGTCGATCTGCATCCGATTTGTATGTACACATAAGTCTTTTTAATCTATAACTGATCTAAGCCAACATGATATTGACTTGTGCATATCTTATATTAACTGATGTGGTTAACTGAATCCAACTTGAACCCAACCCATTATTAACAAGAACCCAATTCTACACGATACAACTTGACACACAATTCACCCAATTAAACATCAATATAACCTGCAATTTGCAACCAAACCGAATAGGTTGATATCTACATGACTAATAGTTACATAAATGTGATGTTATATAATTCCGCTATTATATTGTTCTAATATAACCACTATCAGTAATAAACACGACCTAAAATAAATGGTCAATCTACTTCTTTTTGGAACTTTTTTCTGAATATAGTGAGAATTTATAATATTATAATTTTATTTTTCAGATATTGCAATACTTGGTAATAAGTAGAAAAAATTTAAGGGCATAGTATTTTAGTTTTTTTTTTTTTTTTGAACATATTAAAAACCATATGATTGAAATTTTTTATCATAAAAATTGGCTAAGTTTCGTCTAAAATTTTGAATTGATGTTATGAATTTATTTCCGACTAAGTATAACTAAAACCATTAAATTTTATACCAAACTTTATATACTCGACATTAAGAAAATTTAAAATCAAGTAAAATCATTAAATTTTATACCAAACTTAATATACTCGACATTAAGAACTCAAGACTTTTCAACTTAAATAAAAAATGAATTTGATCAATTTGATCAATCTGAAATTGACCCAAATCCAATAATAACCCTACTTGAAGTTAATTTGATAAAAAAAATAATTTGATCCAAAGTCTAATCAAACTGGATTTGACATAGAGTATAACCAATTTGGACCCAAATCATATATACCTTACTCAATACAACTCGAATCGAATTGAAACTGATAAGAAAAATATAACTTAGTGTGGTCTTGAATCGACATAGATCCACAACTTAATCTAACCCATATAAGCAAGGAGATGAGAAGATTTAGGGTGAGGAGTAGAGCTGTTCATGGGCGGGCTACCCGCTAGGCCCGGCCCGCCCGGCTCGAAAAACGGGCGGGCGCGGGTAGCATTTTTAAAAAAAAAATTAAAGTTTGGGCGGGTAATACCCGCCCGCCAAGATAAATGGGCGGGTAGCGACAATAAAAAATTACCCGCGGGTATACCCGCCCGCCCGCTTATTTTAATATATTAATATTTTTTTTATGAAAGGTAATATATTAATATTAAGTATCTATAGTAAGTCTCATGGGAGACGGTCTATTCTATAGACGGAATTCATGAAGCCCAGCCCAAAATATAACATAGTATATTTAGGGTTATAATAAATTATTTGGGGTTATAATAACTTATATTTTGGGTTATAGAATAGTATATTCGAGGTTATAATACCTTACATTTAGGATTATAACATAAATATAATTGATATGATAATAAAAAAATCAGTTAAGGGAAATGGGCTGGCCCAATTTTGTGGTCTATCCTATAGACCGTCTCTTGTGAGATTTTGTGTATTAAGTAATATGCTTTGGGCTTTTAAAGTAAGTCCAATAAGTGTCCACTTCTCTAGAATATTCATTCACTTTAGAAATTACAATGTCTTACTATTCTTAGAGTTAGAGTAGGGAGACTTTAGTCTTCATTCTCTCAACTTTGCTGTGCGGCGCCTCATTCTCTCAACTTCCTCATTCTCTTCAACTTCTACTCTTCTAGTCTTCATTCTTCAACTTACATTCGAGTTTCGACATTGAAGCAATGACTCATTCTCTTCAACTCTGGTATTTTCATTTTTGTTCTTAAATCTCTATTTATTTTTTTGGTTTTTTTCGAAATTAGGGATTTTTTTTCGAAAATTACTATTGTTACCATTGACCTAGTGTTTTGAGACTTTTAAGTATTTTTTTGAATATGTAATTTGATTATTTTGAGACGTTTTATGTATTTGTAATATTTTCGACTATGTATTGTATTTTAATTATTATTAAAACTTAATTTTATATTTTGTATTGTATTTTTGGTATTTATGAGAAAATACCCGCGGCGCCCGCGGCACCCGCCCGCTTTAAAAATGGGCGGGTAGCGACAAAAAAATATGCCCGCAATCGCGGGCGGGCATTTGAATTTTTCTGCCCGCGGGTAGATTTTGTAGCAAATACCCGCCCCGCTACCCGCGTCCGCCCGCCCATGAACAGCTCTAGTGAGGAGGAGAAAATGTTCAAGTGAAATTAAAAATAACTTAAATATGTGAATGAAAAAAGTAATAGTAAGTATATATTATAACCTAACAAGAAAATGTAGCAAAAATCATTGAAGAAACTAAAAATGTAGCTTTATGATTGCTCCAATTCATGCTTTTATGATTCTGCTTTTAATATGTACCTAGACTTTAATAATTTTACTTGTAACTTTGTTCGTAGACGGGGGAATACCATAGCTCACATGATTGCACGATGGAATACAGCTAAACATTGCTAAATTAGGACAAAGAGAGTAGTTAGTATTTGATCACTTTGATAGTATTTTTCTATCTCACTCAATTTGCTCTATTTTCATTTTAATTTGTTCTAATTAATTTGACTCATTTTTGACTTGGATATAGCATAATCACTTTTACCTATATATACTCTCTCATTTCAGTTTGTACGCAAAGTGTTATTCATCAGGTCACAGGGTCATTACAATTTGTATGCAAAATATTTTTCTATCTCACTCAATTGTTCTATTTTTCATTTTAGTTTGTCCTAATAAATTTAACTCAATTTTGATTTAGTTATGACATAATGACTTTTACCAGCCTATATATATTCTCTCTTATTTCAATTTGTATGGAGCAGTATATATGCAGGTTATTGGATCTTTCAATCATATCATACAATATAACAAAAGATTTGGAAAATTCCAAGTGTCAGCTTATTAGAGCTTTGATTGATAGAATGATATTATTGATTTCTTTTGATTACATGACAATTTAATTTAAGAAATAATATTAATTCACATAATTAAAATTTTATAATGGGCGTAATCTATAGGCACATTTTAAATTTTATAACACGCATAAATTATAGGCATAATTTAAAACTATGTTAATTTAGGTAAACGCATAAATTATAGGCATAATCTATAGGCACATTAGAAGGTCATAACAAAAAAGAAAACATTTCTTGATGAATAAAAAGAAACTTTAATTAATAGTCGTGATGTTGTTATAAAATTTTAATAGTGATTATTACATTTTATTTTATTGCAATTGCATATTTCTTCTAAAATTTATATTTTTTATACATTTTCATATTAAAAAGTTCATGTATTATACGGGTTTTTATACTTGTTTAGATATAATACTTTAACTGGGTTCAAAATCAAATCTTATGCCCATTTTTTTTTGAGTTTATCATATGCCCATTTTAGTTTTTCACATAATTATAAATATATTTTTAAAGCCAAATCAAATTTAAATTCAATAATCGTATGTTTGGAAATGATGATTTCATTTGCAAATATGGATTTGATTTAAAGTTAGTGTTTGGCAATAACAAGAATTTAAATTTAGATTTGAGTCAAATCCACCATTTAAAATGAAGATTTGAGAATGACACCTCTATTGTCATTTCAAATTCTTTACCATGATTTCATAATTAAAATCCACAATTTAAAATGAAATCTATGTTTCCAGACGCATCCTTACAAATCACCTAGCATAAATGAGAGACACTTTTAGTCTTAGAGTTGGTTCCTAATGGTGACTAACAGCAGCTCATCAAACCATCAGTCCTTGAGACAGATTAAGCAGAAAAACAACACTCAACCTCCTTGGAGCAATGCAGCAACCAATAGCAATTATCAACTAACACCAGGAGGAGCATCACAACAACCAGCTACAGAGCAACAATCAACATAACTCAATAGCAACAATGTAGCCTTATAAGACGGAACCAACATCTAAAAGGAACAATCAACAGGCAGCAAGGCACACAGATCAGACAACAAATCCAAACAGTAGAGGCAACAAATCCAGTACCACCACAGCACAGTCAGCCTTTCAAAGCTAGCAGCCCTCAGAAGCAGTAAACTAAACCACAATCAGCACAGCAAACAGCAACCAACATTAGTTCCAGAAAAGCCAAAAACGGAATGTTGTGGTGCCTCAGAACTTCAACACCAAACATTATCGTCACCACCATCACAATAGGCAGCAAAACACCGAAGACCATTAGCAATGCAAGCACCAGCCCAGATCAGCAATGGTCAATGCTAGAATCAGGCAGCAGATCAGAAGCCCAGCAACAAACAAAAGCAGTAGAATGAGCAGGCGAAACCAGCAACAAGTTATGAACTGCTCCACTAAGCCAGAAGGAAGCTGCACATATCCTCACCAAGAGAGTACAACCAGCAACACCAAATAGAAGATATCCACAACAAGCATAGATACACACAACCAGTACAACCTCAGCAAGTAACACAGTCCAGCCAATCAGTAGCAGAAGGGTGGAAAGGTTTGAGGCGATGCATAATCTCCGATTGCATGTGAATTGTCGTGAAACTAGGGTTAGGAACCATGTTTTTCCAGATAGCAAGATTGCGACTCCTCCATATAGTATAAATAGTACAAGTATAGATAGCACACATGAACTGCTGCTTAAGTTTTGTCAATTTGAATTTGTGGAAATCCATTTTGTCAATGTGCCGAAATCTAAAACCCAACCATGAAACTAAATCATCTAAGCTTTTTTTTACTGAATGGGCAATAAAAAATAGGTGGCTAACCATTTCCTTTGTACTCATACACAGGGTACACAGGTCATCAGCTGTCACACCCAAAGCTTGGAGCTTCTCTTTAGTTTTAAGCTTGTTCAAAGCCATGAGCCAACAACAAAAAGGGTGTATGGGGATAGACAATTTATTCCAAACTACAAATCTCCATTTAACTTTTAGATTAGAGTTGAAAGTCACAAGATACACATCTTTAATGGAGTAAACATCCTGAAAGATCCATTTCCTCAAAGTATTTTTGATGAAGCAAATTTTCTTCATAACCCAACTAGTCGTGATAGGCGCATTGAAAATCACCCCGTTGCCGCCTTTGTTATACACTCCATGGACTCATCTGACCTATAAGGACTTCATCATGTAAATATGTCGGGCAATTTCCCCCGTGACACTTTGGTTCCAAATGTGTAAATCTCGGATGCCATGACCTCCAACATTCTTTGGCTTACAAATTACCACCTTCTAATTCACCATTCCAGGTTTATGAGAGTCAACAGTTCCAAACCATAAGAAAGATCTACAAATGGAATTAATACAACTAATGACTTTCTTTGGAAGAATAAAAATTTGGCACCAATAAGAGGAGATCCCCATAAGAACTGAATTGATGAGTTGAAGTCTAGCTGCATCAGAAAGATGTTTAGCCTGCGAACTCTGAATTCTACTAGTCATCTTATCAACCGGTGTAACACCCCTGAATTTCCAACCCACCAAAATCGTAAAGGGCGAGAGGAAATTCGGTTGTTACAGCCAGCTTCTCACACTCAGCTATCGAGAGACGCTTGGAAGAGAGCGAAACCCCTAAGTATCTGAAAGGGAGAGAACCAAATGAAAAATGAGTAAGGTCTTCAATGGCCGAGCGAATGTGTGGGCACTAGGGGTGTTCAAAAGCGGATACCGGGTCGACCCGGTTCCGAAAATCCGGGTACCCGCTTTTCCGGATACCTGATTTTGCGATCCGGTTCCGACCCGGTTTAAACCGGGTACCCGGAATCCGGATACCGGGTTTTAACCGGGTCAGAAACCGGGTACCCGGTTTTGTGTCTTAAATATTTTTTTCCTTATTTTTTTAAAGCATTTTTTATATATAATTCAACTACAAAATCTTTATAAATACTTGACTTAGTTGGTCTAAAATGCAACCCATGGGCTAAAGATAGTGAGAGTTTAGAAATTACAAACATTAGTTAATTCAAATACAACCGTAAATTCATAAAAATACACATCAAACTAATATGAAAGTGAAAGCAAGCGAATAAAATTTATGAGTTGAAACTTCAAGCTCCACTAATCATCTTCAACGCCGTCAAGAGTCTAAAAATACAAACAAAACAAAGAAAACATAAGTTATAATAATAAAAATACAAGACTAAAAATACAAGACTAAAATTACAAAAAAAAAATAACAAATAAAAAGCTAACAAAATCAGTAACTAATAACAAAATACAAGAAAAACAAAACTGACAAATAAACGAAATTGTAAAAAAAAACAACTAAATTTCAACTAAAAATCAGTAACTAGTAAAAAAAATGGCAAGATTAAATTTCAACAAAAAATAAATAAATAAATAAATCAATAACGTATCTCCAAACATAAAATTTAGACAAAAACAAAATGAAATTTAGTTGAATCCAGGCACCAAAACTTGAATCAGTGAAAAAAACGAAACCAAGCACTATTCTAATACTCAACAGCAACACAACGAAAATCAGATTAAATTAGATCTAAAAACCAATCTCTAAGCATTAAATTTAAAATTAGATCTAAAAATAAAAAAATGACAAGATTAAATTACAAAGACATACCAAAAATCCAGGTGGCGGTGGGTTAGAATCCATATAGATCTTCAATTTAAAATTGTAAAGAATCTCTAAAAATAAATTTAACAAACAAAAATCAGAACTTGAATTAAAAAAACAACTAAAATATTAAAAATTAGAACAAACATACCTCTAAAGGATTTTGGTGAGTGTCGACTCTTGAACTACTTGTTTCTTGTGAGGAAGATGATGGGTGATGAGTGTAGAGAATGGAGTGTTGTGAGGAAGAAGAAGAGAGTTGTGAATTGTGAGCAGAAGAAAGGAAACGGCAGTGAAGGGATGAGAGAGAGGGAGAATTAGGGTTAACTTTGGGTTTAAATACCTAGGGTTAATAAATTGAATTTTAGACTCAATTTTACCAGCACAGCCGGCCCTACCCCTGGAATTAAAAAAAATTAAATTTTTTTTTTAAAAAATAGAATTCGGATACCGGGTACCCGGATTTATAAAAATGCGTATCCGGTTCCGACCCTAATATCCGGTTTATAAACCGGGTACCCGGTCCGAAATATCCGCTTTTCAAAATTCGGGTCAAAAATCCGGTTTTTTAAACCGGATACTGGATAAACTGGGTCGGATTTTTAAATTCGGATATTTTTGAACACCCCTAGCGGGCACAGTTTTTCCTAGTGTATTGCTTGACAAATCTTGACAAAGCAGAATATTATGCATAATACTCCTACCCGAGACAAAGACCCCTTGGACTTGATCAATTAATCTTCCAAGGACCAATTGTAGTTTAGAGCAGATCAACTTAGAGATGCATTTATATATGACATGACAATAAGAATTGGACGGAATTCACGTGGATGAGACCGACAATGAGTTTTAGGAATCAAAGTGATTGTTGTAATGCAACAACTCCCAAGAAACTTTCCATTGCTAAAGAATTGAGAGATAGCCTGGACCAAATCATCACCAACAATATCCCATGCAGCTTTATAAAATTTGCTATTGTATCCATCTAAACTCGGGCTTTTATCGTCTGCAATACTCTACATAGCCGCTTCAATATCCTCCTAGGAAAAGAATAAATTCAACATGGCGCGCTCAGAATCACTAAGAATAGGGCCATTTTGGGCTATATCTAGATTAATCTTAGCCCTATTCTGCAATTCCGAACAAAAAAGATTGGTTTAGAATTGAGAAAACTCGTGTTGGATCAAATCTGGATCAGTAATATTTACCCCATTGAGGCGTAAGTGAGTGATCCGGTTAAAGCGTTGCCTCTATTTGATGCTTTGATGAAAAAATCGAGTATTATCATCTCTAAGCTGAATCCACTTCATCTTTGCTTTTTGCCTCATTGTGATACCCTAGATTTAGCTTGAAAAGAGATTAATAGACTACTCATATCAACAAAGTGCATCTTCTTTTCTAGGGAGCCCATTTGCTAAGAACTCCACAGTTAAGCGTGCTTGGTGGGGAGCAATCTTAGGATGGGTGACCTCCTGGGAAGTTTTCCTGGGTGCGCACGAGTGAGGCCAAAGTGTGCTGGAAAGACTTGTGTTGGTCTGTGGGGCCAGTCTACAGTCTCCATGAGTAGTCACCGGTGGTCCGTTGGGCCGGGGTGTATCCGAGATATTTTTTAAAAAAAATAATGATAATGATAATGATAAAATTAAAAAAATTAAATTTAATAAAAATGGAAAAATAAATAATAAATATTGTAAGATTTAGAACATTTAAACAAATAATAAAATTGTTAAGAATTTATACGTAAAAAAAATTGAGATTTAGATAAAATAAAATAAGATTATATAAAACCCTATAATGTAGGAGTAGTTTTAATTTATTTATAAAAAAAATCTAATAGAGTTTAGGAAAACTAATTTGCACGGTTAACAAAAAAAATATTAAAATTTAACTTCCTTCCCCACTTCCTAAAATAACTCCCCATTTAACTCCATCATCCTTCCCACTTTTTCTCTAATCCTATTAACCTATTTGGTTCTATTACTGATAATGAAAATGGTTCTCATATTTGATACTTCCTCCGTTCCAATATAGTTGCAACATACGAAAAATAAGCACTATTTACTTGTCTCTCTTAATTTGTGATTAATAAGTAATCCATTAGTTAAAATATAGTCATGTGAGATCTTGTTTGATTCGTCTCGACGTAAAGATTATTAATATTAAATTTTTATAATTTTATATTATACTTACTTATAGATATTAAGGATTGAATTAGTGCATTGGACTGCGTGAAAAAGGTAAATGTTGCAAGTATTTTGGAACGGAGGTAGTATTTCATCAAATCAGTTTTCTCTCATCTCCTTCTAATTCTCTTTCTCATTAACCATTCTTCTTTCTTTACATCTATTTCAATTCCTTTTTTTTCCTCCATTATAGTATTTTCATTCTTTAAATATCCTATATACAAATTCTAAACAACAATCATACTTTAAAGTCAAGTTCTTAAAGGAAGTTTGATATGAGCATACATTTATATTCTAGGGCTCTTTTCACAAGGTAATTTTCGATGTCCATCTATTTAGGATTATCCCGTTAGTATTATGTGCTAAGTGATATTAACTTGTTTAAATGTGTTACATGATTTTGCATGATATTATTTTATATGACATTATGTTTTATATTTAATTCTCAATTTATATTGAATATTATTTTTGTCAAACCTTGAATTTAAAATTATTTATTTTTGATAAAACTTGTATTATTATTTTAATAGCAAAATTTGATATGGTTTTAAATTTAAAAGAAAAATATTTATCTTATTATTTTATGAAAGTTATACTACTATTTTAATAATGGTTTTAAAAGACAATTTGATTCGAAAGAGAAATATTTATGATTGTAATTGTTGTTGTCACCTATTGATACTAAAATAAAATGGTGATTTGTTGGATAAGATTTCAATTGCATATTTCTGAGATATATATTTATTGAGAAAATTTATAATCATTTTACATAAAATAAATTTATGTAATGTTTGACTATATGTTTATGTGCTCGCGACTAATTATTAAAATATAATAAATCACGTAAAGTGTAACGATGGGAATGAAGCTCTTATATTTGTTGTGATCCAAGTATAAGAGTGATGAACAGGTTGCCCTGTTTGGTTAGTATAGCTGCCGACAGGTTATTATTATTATTTTTGATGCTCGATACGATTCTTGGTCTTCCTTCTATTTGTTGTGATCCAAGTAGAAGGGGTGTATACACTAGGGTTACCTGAGACTACTCTACTGGCCTTGATGACTTATTTTGGGGTGACGACCTCTTGATGAAGTAGGTATAGGGGTAAAGCCTTGGCCTACTGGCATTCTCGTTCCCTCAAATTAAAATTTGATATATGTGTTGTCGCCATTAAATATCAAATTAATTAATTGGCTTGTGTTTTTTTTTTATTTTATTTTATACTCATAAAATTTGATCTTTAATTCAGCTTGATAATACTTTATTTTCTACAATTGTTTCAACTCAATTATATTTTATATTTTCTTAAATTATTTTCAACTTAATTGTTTTACGGGATGGAGTTGGAATTACTCAGTTTATCTGATTTTGGGAGTTTTTCCTTGTTTTTCTTGTATTCTTATTTCTGCAGGTTATCGATCGCGTGGGGATCGTAAAGTGAGGTTCACCTAGGCAATTAGTTTTATTAGTAGTCATGTCACAGTTAAAATTTCACTTCCAGTTGTAAACATTGTTTAGTTCTTAAATTGTATCACATAGAATTATTTTATATAGTTGTTTAGCCTTATATTTATTCCTTATCAGGGATAGATGTGACGGTAACGCTCCCATGATTAGGTTTGGTTTATGTTTTCCTTAAAAATTCTTTTTAAAATTTGGACCTATTTATGGGGGTGTTACACTCATAGCAGATTCTAACACCCGTGTCAACTATTGCAAAGTGAGAGACACTTGATGCTCTGAAGTAGCAAGCTCCACATTATCAGGATGGTCATGTAAATGCACATGCACAGTCAACAAATGATCGTGTGCTCGTTGCATGAACGGGCAAATTTTATATACTGCAAGCGCATGGTGTACATGTAGTCGCGGGTCACAAGAAGGCAAGCTAATTCAATTTGTATGCTTTATGATTAACAAGACACAGGATGAACAAAATATATGGTCTAGAGCTAGTTCTATGATGCAAATAAGCTAATGCAAAACAATAACAATGACGAGATAACAATGATATGACAAACTCTAGGGCATCGGGCGTCGCCTAATTCTAACATGAAATTCAATTACTCTCATGATTGTATGAAATTGAGTTATCGGCATAATTGAACTTGATCTAATTAATCTCAAGCTCCCGCTCTATTGATTAATATCGAACTAAGACCAAACTAGTGTTACTCCTCAAACTTCTGTTCTATCGGTTAAAATAGTATGAATTTAACTTAAACATATCTCAATCCTAAATTAATCCTAATCTCAAACTTACGTTTTATTGAAAAGGTTAATAAAGACGTTTAAATTGAGATTCATTAAGTGTAGGTTCTATTATAGACTCAAATCTCAAACAATTAATCGATACAATATCATACCATACTTCGAATCAGAGATTATGCCCTAACCCTAGATAAGAAAACTACTCCCTATGTATATTGATGAAGAACATGTAGTAAATGATGAACAGAAATGAAGGACAAACCAATAAAACGAGAAAACTTACAAATCCTGAGAATACATCAATGAAAACCGCGGGAAATCAAATGCAACAATGTCAATCAACAAAGGAAACTTCAATGGAAACTAACTAAAGTTCAAAGGAAATTACAGAAAATAAAACTTTAAAACTGAATTCCTATGATAAAAGTAGTTGCCACTTTAAATAGTGGCTCCAAAAAATGGGAAGAACCGCCAGCCAGGGCTCACAGCCGACTCGGCTGTGGGTGGTCTTTAGAGGGAAGCCGAGTCGGATTCACAAACTGCCCAAAAATGATTTCCAGAAGACAAAGCCGAGTCGGCTGCACCAAAAAAATTATGATCATCAAGATACCAAGCCTGAAGGTTAAGTTGACATTATTGACGGATTTTCAAGATCAAGGGATGTAAAATAAGGACAAAAAGCAAAGGGCCTAAGGAGTCCCCTTGTTTGACACCTTGCAAAGATCAAAGAATAGATTCGCCATAATATAACCTAGCAGGTGGGAGTGGAAAAATTCCACCCAAGGAGCAAGTGAAGGGCACTGGTTCCTTGTCTCCGACAACATGACACTCATATTAATAAGGTTGAAAGCATTTTTGAAATCCACTAAAAGTATAGAGAGACTAACGACATCCCCTTTACATTCGACAAACCTCTTAACAGAATGAAGGATTGTTTCACTGCCCCCTTGTGTGCCTACCCTAAACTTAAAGTCATCAATATAAACATTTAAGGTTTTCCTAACAACTGAGGCCGCAACCTTAGACACAAGCCTACAGCACGCTGTGCCAACTATAATAGGACGAATGCCACATCTTGGCTTAACCAAAGGGGTTAGAGGAGCACTAGCTATGTAGCTATCAAGCACGCTAGGACATTTCCCATCAAGGAACAAATTGACTACCTTGGTGATAGAGCACAACAAACTATCAGCAATTGTTGTCGCAGCGCCTCCCAGCATGTCTATAAGGTGTTAAGCTCTAAGTTCATCCCCTGCCACACGACGTTCTTTTAGGAAAACTATGAACCCTACTTAGCACCTTGTCTTTGGTTACACGAAAAGCTTCCTCATAGCGTGGCAAAGAGGGTAGAACCAGTGGTGGCGTAAAAGGGTGCTTAGAATCAAGAATTTGTAAAGTATCTAGGGAAAAAGGTGACAAGCCAGATGAAGACAACACCTTAATAGGAGCGTAAAAGGCCCACTCCAATCCTACGTTTGCATTGATACATATGTACCTCATAGCGGTCTAACACTAGACAAAGCCTGTCACCAGGGTCTCGCCATCTTGAAATGACACTAGAAATACTATCAAACTGGCAACGTTCCCTTATATCAGACCTTCTTTCAACTCTATTCTAAGGTAAAAAAGTTACCCAAAACACAATAAAGCAGAAATAAGAAGTTGTTTCCAAGCTAATATGTCACTCGGGCAAGCCAGAACCGTCTCAAGAGACTGAAGGAAAACCCTAGCAAAGTCCAAACGTAGTGTAGGCGGGATACTTTTAACCATTCGAAGAGGTTTCAAAAAAACACGCCCAAGAATGTCAGTATCAAAACTAGGGGAAAGGAAGCCACTAGAGGAACCGAAGGGGTAGGCTCGCCCGAAAAACTAGAATCATCAATCGAGGCAAAAGGACGGGGGATAACATGAATTGCATCATCATCAAAGGCAGGGGCAAGAATCACAAAGTCGTTGGCATGCCTACAATTTTTACTAAAGGAATGAGTGCGCAAGCATTCACCACAAAGACAAATACTTGCATTTCTAAGAACTATTTGAAGGGAAGAGAACAGGGAAGGGGCACTAGCGATATGATCTTTAAGATAACGCTTGGTCTCATCTGAACTAAAATGGCTTATCCCTAGGTGATCAATAAAGTACTTCTTAGCAAGCCTCTTGCCACCGTCGTTGTTATAACTATCACAGGCCCTAAACGGGCATAGTGTCCTATCAACAATTATATCAAGAATCACCACAAAAAACAAAACAACACACTAGCAAGCAATGAAAATAGCCAAAGAAACTAAGAGCAGGACATATCCAAAGAGGCACCACACTAGCCCAACCCACTAACACCAAAACCATCACTCACCCACAGTGAGAGCACCAAAACTAAGAACAAGAAACAACATCAACCATTGTAAACTCCAAAACCAAAGCCACATAAAGAGACGAAACAAAAACCACACCACAGAGCACTAGAACATCGAGGCAATACCGAAAGCCCATAGCCACTATGCAAATGAAGACTAAAACCAAACAGAAAACCCAAACAACCGGAGCCACCTCAGCAAACCTACCGCAGAGCAACAAAAGTTATGGCTGTGAAAGCCTAAAATCCAAACCAGGAACTAAGCAGCCTGAAGACCACCTAGAACAGTCTCAAGAGAAACCTAAAAAACACCACAACCTGGAACAACCTCAGCAAACCCACACCGCATAGCAATAAAAGCTACATGTCACATTTTTTGTAGTGACAACACCCACTATCCTTTAAAGGGCACCCTACATGGCTACATCTTTTGTTTTCTCAATGACTTTTCCCTATGGGATTTTTATGCCGAAGACGCGCATTGGATGTCTCTTTAATGTGTTATTACTTGGTCTTGTCTTTGAGTCTTTTATTATTAATCAAATTTCTCGATTTCAAAAAAAAGGAGATGCACATTTGACAAAAGAGACAATAAATATAATATAAACCGTAAATTAATTTTTATATTTGAAAAGATTCACTACCTTAAATTTTCAAAATATACTTAGATTATAAGTTAATAGGCGAATGGGTGAGCCATACATATTTATTCATGTTGTTATCCGCCAGTTCATCTTAACTCTTAATGGCCTAATGGCCAGTCTTTACCCAAATTTATTAAATAAAATTCTACGTATCTACCCATTTAACTAGTCAGTGAACCTATTCTTAAACAACATGTAGTCATATGCAACCTAAAATCATGTCATTGCTAAATTTTATAAGCAAGTCTCTTGTGAGATTGCCTCATATGTGCACCCAACCTAACTCAACCCATAATAATAAAAAAGTTTATAATAAATTTAAATTTTTTTTAGAAAAATTATTTTTGTTTTTGTCACTTTAATGGTTGGAATAAGCGTTTGAGACATATGAATAAACATTTGAAACCTTGAAATTGACAATTTAAAATTAAGGAGTAATTATTTTTTTAAGTGTGTTTGGTATGTAGGAATGAGAATTTGAGGATTAAAGGTATTGGGATTGAAAATTAACTGTTGAGAATTGTTAAAATGATACATACTAATAAAAATGTTGGAAAATAACAATTGTTATTCTTAAAAAGCCTTGACAAATCATCATATCATCATACTAATAAAATGTTGAAAAATTACAAATGTTATCCTTAGAAAATCCTGACAAATGAAATTATTTTAGTGGATGATAGTTAGTTACACGATACTCCCACCGTTCTTTTTCTATTGTCCTATTTGAAGATTTCACACAAATTAAGAAAGATGGAATCTTTGTAGATAGTGAGTATTATTTTATTAAGAAGTTGAAATCTTTGTAGAAAGTGGGTACTATTTTATTAAAATAGTAGTGTGAATTAATAATTGTATTGGTATTATGAGAGAGAAATGAGGGTTAAATGAGGGATAAAGAGAGTATATGGAAGATAAAAACTTTCAAAAATAAAAAAGTATTCTAAATAGGACAGACTTATGAAACTGCCCGTTATAGTAATGTGGACAAACTTAATAAAACAGAGGGAGTAATATTTATCTAATTTAGACTCTGATTTTTTTAGAAATTAAGTAAAATATTTATATAATTTATTTAAGTTATAATATCATATGCCTATCTTAGAATTTGATGCGTTTAATTGAATGAAAAAGTGATATATTTGATAAATAATTTTTTAAAAAATCGGTAATTAATTTTTAATTTAAAAAAACATGTATTCGATTAATTTAATCACAATAATATATACTTGCATTATTCTTTGAAGTCTTTTTTTTATATATTCCTTACTGATAAATTTGTGTATTGTATGAGATTTATAAATGATTAAACTTACCATTTTGCCATTTCTCATGTCCAACTCCCTATACTTTTTTTTTTATTCGCATAGCCACTGACCTATTACCACTCCTTCGTTGTATTGATTTTTTGAGAATTAAGGGAGTCTAATCTTATTCTCACTTCTTACTTTTATTCCTATAGCCACTTATAAAAACATAAAAAAATAGGACATTTAGAATAAAATTTTCATTCCCACATTTTATATCCGCATAACAAACATGAAACACCTCATTAGAGTAGACAGTTTGAGTCTTTGTTGAAGTAAGGTCAAAACTTGGAGTACAAATTTTAAGTACTGACGTATAAATTAACCCTTAAAATGATCATTTTAAATGGTTTTAGGCCTTGGATGTTGGTAGAAACTAAAATTACCAATATAATTATTGGTGGAAAAGATAATCATGGAGTGCCATTAGAAATGAATTGCATATATTCTAATAAGCTAAAAATATAGATGATTATAGTTGTTTTGCAAATAGTATAAATTGTAGGGAAAATTACATTAAAAACTCCCAACTATTAGCGGTTTAAATATAAAACTCCCAACAATTGATTATTATTTAAAGCTCCCAACTTTAGGCCTATTTTAAATTTAAAGTCCAAGATGACTTATAACCGGATAAATTGGTTTTAGTTGAGAAGTAGTGAGACCAAATTGTATTTATTAATCATCTCACCCTTTTGATGTTACACGAACCTTCAAGTATCCTCCCATTTAAACAGCATGGTAACTGGTTAAACAGGTTATAAAATTGTATGGGTGCTTTAAATTTAAAATGGGCCTAAAGTTGGGAGTTTTGAATAATAATCGATAGTTGGGAGTTTTATATTTAAACCGTGAATAGTTGGGAGTTTTTAAATTAATTTTCCCTAAATTGTATATATAGTTTGCAGTGTAATATAATTTTCAAAAAGAGAGAAAATTCCAGTAAAGAAAATAACTCAGAGAAAAGAGAGTTTGTTTTTTTGTAGTTTGGTATAAATAATCATTCTGTTTATGTAATTTATTTATCCCTCAAATTTAATTCAATAGAAAAATTGCATTATTTTCTCAACATTGGACAATGAATATTAAGACTTAATGTATGATTTTAAGCATAGAAATAAGCATTTTAAGTCTTGAAAATAGTTTTAAGGTTAGAGTTGGTAGATAATTTATTTTTATGATATTTTTCAAATACAACCTCATACTTCCTATTAAATTTTACAACCTCCATCTTTTTAATTAGCAATCTATGCAATCAAACGGTTAAAAATTGTAATTATACTTGTTTCCCATAATTAAGTTACTAGTTGCACTTTAACTCTTGCTAATTACATTTGACCCTCCCTAATTATAGTTGAACTAATTAATTTATCACAAATTCTTACTTGAGACCGTCTTTATAAAAAATGCGTCTCAAATGAGTCGGCCCATTATTACTAAAAAAACAATTTTATAATGTAATATTATAGCATGTTAAAATAAGAAGCCGTTCCATTTGAAATGCGTTTTTATAAAGACGGTCTCAAGTAAGAATTTGTGATATATATAAATTAGTTGAGTATAATTAGGAAGGGTCAAATATAATTGATAAGAATTAAAGTGTAATTAGTATCTTATGAGGCTTTATTTGACAAAATTTTTTTAATGAGCAAGAACAAAAGTCGGACAGTAAAAATAAATGAAATTTTAGGCTATATTAGAGGTATTCAAAATAGACTCGACTTCAAATAAATTTAAAATTTCATAAAAATTATGTGAACATAAGACCTAATTATTAATCGTGGTCCGTATCCACCCGAAATGAATTTGATGATCTGAATGACATATACTCCCTCCGAATCAGTTTAGATGTCTCATTTTCTTATTTGGCAAAACCATACCAATTGTCTCATTTCCTTTTTTGTCTATCTTGTTTTTACCTAAATACCTCACTTTTCCAATTCCCAAATATCCAACTACCACCTTTATAATTAATTTAATCAATTAAAATACCCAACAATCACCTTTTTAATGAACTCCACTCAACCTTTAAAATCCGTGAAATCGGGACATCTAAACTGATTGGGAGAGTACGATATATGAGCTGTTAAGTTCTATCTTATTGGAGATAAACTTGAAAAAAAAAAATCTACGTTTTCCGTATACGTAAGAGTAGTTCGGTATCAGTAGCACGCTCTACAAACTGTGCATCGGATATAAACCCTCCAAGCTCTATGCTCCAACCTCCAATGGCGGAAAAATAGTTTCAACCTTTACGTAAGCCTTAGCAAGTTTATCTTGTCTTCTTATACAAATTTCTAATAAATTGAGATTGTAAAGGAACAATTTCAGATAGGATGGACTGTAAAATTGGGATTGGAAATTGGTTTAAATGTTTAGTTAGGAGAAAACAGGTTGATTCTTCTTCTTCTTCTTCCATGAATGGGCAACCACAACTCGCCAGAGCATTAACTGTTCCTCATATTACTGCTATTGGTAATCATCATCGTATTTCCCTTTTCTTTTTCAAGTTTTATAATTTAGTAGAGAACTGATTTTGTTCATCATTGATTGACACCTTGATTGAAGTTTAGTTTAATGAATGTGCAGCTTAGTTTATCACATTTTAATTGAAGGAATTGTAGTGTTGCTGGTGTATTTCCGGTTTTTTGGATGCTCATCTTTGTTATACTATAATTAAGTTTCTGCGTTGTGTTAGATTTTCTGCAGAGCTGTATGTTGTATTAACCCGGATATTCATAATTTGACAAAAAGAAAAAAAAAAACAAAAAAAAAAAAACCCTTGTTTTGATCTCTAAGATATCATATTTACACTCATGATTAAGTAATTCGAAATTGGGATTGAACATGGTTTAAGTTTTGTTTCATGGCGGGTTATTGCTATTTTTTAAGTGAATCCAGTCTGCTACTCACATATTTTAAGTCATATGTGTAATTTTATGCCTGGATAATAATATATTGGGGTTGTTGCGCTTGTAGCTAAGCTTTTATCACCATTAGTCCATCACCTTAATCTAATGTGTTATAGCTAAAAATTTGACCCATCAAGTCATTATAAAGTTGGACGTGGTAACAACTAGTGATCAATGTGATGCAAAGTTAAAGCAATTTTACAAAGTGATGCAGATACCCAAAGAAATGAGGAATCCCGCTGGTTCGTTGAGTCTAGCCATTTGGGTGCTCTTTTCGTTTTTATGTTTCTTGCTTCTTAACTACATCGCTAAAATTTCAGGAATAGGCACAACTATCGGAGCTGGAGTTTATATTCTAATCGGAACAGTCGCCAGAGAATGTACAGGACCAGCTCTTACTCTGTCCTTCCTGTTTGCTGGTGTAGCAGCTGCGCTCTCTGCATTTTGTTATGCCGAGCTTGCTAGTAGGTGTCCTTCTGCTGGCAGTGCCTATCATTACTCTTATGTTTGTGTTGGAGAAGGGTGAGCCTCCTTAGTGTTTTCACTGATTTTGAACTGTAAAGTTGCAAGTTCTTGTATACCTTATACAACTTTATATAAGAAAATTATGAATTCACCAGCAAAAGAAGGGTATATGTCGTATATAATAACTTTCAAGCGATCTCTAACTTTAATGATTCTTCGCTATTAACCATGTAGCACTATGCAATATATGCATTTGTTTATTATGATGCACTCATTTTCCTAAATTTTGTACTTTGTAGTGTTGCATGGTTGATTGGATGGTCGTTGATGCTAGAGTACACAATTGGGGGATCTGCAATTGCTCGTGGCATATCTCCAAATCTGGTATTGTGTGTATATTTTTTTCCCTTCTGTTTTTCTTTTCCGTATGATTGCTTGGTGGGAGGAACGGTACTTTGCACTTAACAAAAATGAGTTCTCTTTACACATTGTTATTAGGCTCCATCTCCCGCCTTTTGTGGTTAAGATGTTGTTCCCTATGGTGAAATTATGATTGTATGATTTACGTAACATTTGTGTTTGGCAAGGTAAGAAGTGCTTGTTCTTAGGTGGGAGGACGTAACCTTTCTTCACTCTTTCCTTTCTCGCAAGAGATAGTGGTTCATGAAACCAACTCGACCTTTCTAAGATTGAGAGTTGTTATATACAACTATGATATTCTATATACTACTTCTGTGTGATTGTACAATCTGAACCGTCAATGCGACATCGGAATCCAGATGCAACTATGGATGATGTATTGATATAAAAACAAGAAATTTAAAAATGATTATCTATTTATGATTTTCTTTTATAATTTTTCCCTGTGGGTAGAATGCTGAAAAAGTATCTTTGCTTTTCATGTATACTGGACTCTCAAATAGTAGTTATTCGGTGATTATATACCCGTTCTTATGTTCATCAGGTCTTGCTACTTGGAAGTAGTGATATCATGCCTACATTTCTAAGCCGTCAATATATTCCTGCTCTTGATGTTATTATTGACCCTTGTGCGGCACTCCTTGTATTGATTGTCACTATGCTTTTGTGTCTTGGAATCAAAGAGGTAGGGCTTCAAAGTTTTTATTAATATTCCATTTCTTCACAAAAGAATTTTCTATATATCTTTGTTTCACCTTTTCCATCTTCATTGACAAAATAACCTCTTTTTAAAGAGTGCATTAGCGCAAGCAGTTGTGACATCTGGAAATGTATTTGCTATGCTTTTTATTATTATAGCCGGAGGATACCTAGGTTTCAAAACCGGATGGGCTGGCTATGAGCTTCCTAAAGGGTAATAATTTTGTTTTACAAATTGGAGTGATTTAAAATCTCTTTGTAAATTTATCAACTGTTGAATGTCCTAACTGCTGTTATTAGGTACTTCCCCTTTGGCATAAATGGTATCTTAGCTGGATCTGCTACTGTTTTTTTCTCTTATATTGGTTTTGATGCTGTTGCAAGTGCAGCAGAAGAGGTATATACAACTACTTCAGAATGTGAAGCTAGTAAATATAATGATCTTGTTCTCATTATGATGCAAACTGTAGTTCACATTTGACGTTCCTTTTGTAGGTGAAGAATCCAAAACGAGATTTACCATTGGGTATAGCTTTTTCATTGTTAATATGCTGTACATTGTACATGCTAGTTTCTGTTGTTGTTGTTGGTCTGATACCATATTATGAACTTGACCCGGACACTCCTATTTCTTCTGCTTTTTCTAGCCAAGGGATGCATTGGGCAGCGTAAGTCTTTACATGTTTCATGCTTGTTTCATTGTGTGCACATTTTGTGCAATTACTTTGTTTTATTAGGGTTGGCATTATAATCATATGCATTTATAGGAGTGATGTTGCCCAACATGCAGGTGTATAATCACTATTGGTGCATCGACGGCTTTGTGTGCTTCTCTGTTAGGTTCATTTCTTCCACAGGTTAGTTTAACTATGTATACCATTCAATTTCAATAACCTTAAGTCCCGTTTGGTAACTGGTACTAAATGGAAAAGATGGTAATGGAAAGTTAGTGTAATTTTGGTAAAAATATCTCTTGACAAGTTTAATGGACATGCTTGATAGTTAGCTAAGGCCCTCATGTTTTGAAGATAACGAAGATTCTTAGTCTTCATCCTCTTTTTGACGAATCTAACATTTGTCTTTGATTTGTCTTTCAGTCTTGTACTCCTTTTATCCCAACCTATATGTCCCATTTTTTCCACTATTCATCAATCAGTCTTAATTTATATTTTACTCATAAAACAAAAGTTAAAACATAGTCAAATAGAATCTTGTTTGATTAGTCTCAATGCAAAGATTATTAATATCAACTTTTTATAATTTTTAATTACATTATATTAGAGATATTAAGGCAAGTTTATTGGTAGGCATGTCAAACTAAAAGGACACACAAAAAGGGACAGAGAGAGTACAATTTTATGTATCCTCTTTGAATAACGTATGCAATTTTTTCTTAAGATTATAGCTATCCTCATCTTTGTCCTTTTGACTAGTGAAAATCACAATAAAGGTTTTAGCTTCTACCTAATTGTCCTTTTCTTTGGTGATGTTATTTCCTTCTTGTATCTTCCATTTTAATCCTCTCTGCAAACATGTACGCTCTCGTGCTAGATGTTAATGTTGTGAAGCTACTAACTCTTCTTTAGTTGGATAACCATTTACCATCTTTTGATTTCTTCTTCGATGTTTTCCCTTCACTGCCATCCTTCTGTTTGGGAGCTTATGGTATCGATCAAGCCACCTACTACCCCATTGAATTAATCCAACAACACCATGAATTCATGACATTTTCAATGTCTCTTCGAGACTATCAACTTTCTTTGGGCTAATTCATCTCATAATTTGAAAGCCTTCACAACTCGATCGATAGGACATGAGGCGACTTAATTTTTACACTTTGCTCTGAGTTGTTCCATTCTCTCCCAAAGTTACTATATAAAATGGTTTTTCACACATTAGGTTTCGAAATGAAGAAATTGGGAGAGAATCAAATCTCGGTTTTGGATTTTGGAACTTAAGTTCAAGGGAGAGGAAAAAGGTGTACAATATTGAATAAAATGGTCCATTGGGGTCTAGATTAACGAGCGATATAGTTGCATGACATCGTGGATCAAAATTGTGTCAAATGGTTTTGGTAAATATATTTTAGTGAATTTGATAGTTGAATTGAATTGAAAAATCGTAATCATAGTGGAAAATACAATTTTGGTCACGATCACAATGGTCACAAAACAACTTTGGCAGCTTATGCACATGGTATCATGGCTTTCTTGGCCTAAATTTCATTCTTTAAGTAACTCAAAACATTACGTTGATATGGGCAATATTTTGCTCTATGATTGTAATAGAAACGATACTTATTTTGACAATATGTACTAAAGTGAATTCATTTGTACATTATAGTATCACACTCATTTTATTTTGGCTCTTGCCAAAGGATTACTGCTAGGCCATATTGGGAAATAAACATGTAAATCATTGTTGCTAATGATTGGATTAGGAATTTGATTTATTGAATTCGTTCATGAGAATTTATGTACATTTAAATGACCGGTGTGGCTATAAACTTGTCAAATATTATTATTGCACGTTAATTCCATAAGAATGCATGGTCATTTATAATCACTGAATGGATGCTGAGCAGTCAAGAAGAATGGCTACAACCTGAATTAACCATTCCATATGAATTATGAAATTCCAGACAAGGAGTCTCTGTTATATACTTTCTAAAGTGATCTACTACATTTAATTTTTTTCGTGATGACTTGCAAACATATATATATATTCCTTTCACTGTACTTAGATGTTGGCTCTTTTTTTTTCTGAAGCCTCGAGTCCTCATGGCGATGGCTAGAGATGGCTTGCTACCCTCTTTTTTCTCGGACATTAATCCACATACACTCGTTCCAGTGAAGAGTACAATTGTCACCGGAGTTTTGGCTGCAGTTATAGCCTTCTTCATGGATGTTTCACAGCTGGCAGGAATGGTATACATTATCATCTATAGTCTTCCATTTAGATTTAGCATATTTTGTTTTGAAGAATCATCAAGTTCTCCTTGTCAATTGCTTACTACGTTAGTCTTTGAATTTAACAGTGGTGTCGTTATGCAATGTTCGTTATGTAACCTGTTTGAGAGTTGTCGTGACGTTAAATTCCATTATAAAATGGTGCGTGAGTTTTCACGGTCAAAATGTCACGTTACCGTTACATAACATGTAACGCCCATTATTTCACTGCGACGACGATATTTCAACGTTACAAGTTATTTGTCTCCCCGTTACATTGACATTAAAACCCATCACCTTTTGCTATTACAGATCACGTAAATTATAGTTTCTCATAATTTTAGTCGTTATACAAAATAATCAACTAATAAGTTAATTAACTTCAAAAATAACTAATAAGTCGAGTAATTATACTCTAAAAGTACCTCATATGGTGCGATTATAATAGCTGTGGGTATATTATTGCATAACAATAGTAGTTCAACAAGAATAATGCAATTATATGTTCAAAATGTCCCTAATGTGAAAATTTTCCAAAATTTCACACCGCATTGGCCGCATTTCACGTTATTATTCCGATATAGTTGTTTTCTACAACACCACAACCGATAACGCAAAGGCATCACCGACCACAGTATTTTTCATGCAGGTTAGTGTAGGGACTCTTCTGTCGTTCACCATTGTTGCCGTATCTATTCTGATAATCAGATATGTTCCACCGGATGAAGTTCCGCTTCCATCATCTCTTCAAGTGCCAACATTTGTGGGTTCATTAGAGTGTAGTGATATTGTTGAGGAGGTTGATGGGGAAAATAGTGAAAAGCATGTCGGCACCTCCAGGGATGAAATAAAACCTTTACTTCACTATCGAAACTTAGACGCTGGACATCCTTTGATCATAAAGCAATCAATTGAATGCAGAAGTAAGCTCAAAAAGTGTTTTAGCTTCATATGATAATTTTTTCTCAACATTTTAGACTAATACTCATTCTGATTTGGATAAATGCATATCTTAATACTCTCAGCTCCCTCACATGATGAGAAGAGGCGAAAAATTGCTGGCTGGACCATATTGCTCACATGTTTTGGGGCATTTCTCCTCTCTATGGCAGCTTCATATGGGGGACTTCCCAGGTTTGTAATCCAAAGTTCAAATTTTGAAATTTGTTTCATTTCTTTGAAATCAGTTTTTAGAATAAATCAAGCACTTTGGATTTTGTAGTCTAGGTATTGAATTAGTGTTTCAAAACTTTAAAGCACGAACGAAATAACTGGCGGAAAATAAAAATAGGCAAAACAATGCTAATTGTTAATGAGGTTCAGCAATCAATTGTTTAGCCCCCGCCTCTCCGATCCATACTATTTCAAAGCATCACACCATGGAATCCTAGACAAGCACCTAAAAGAACTTCCCTTCTAATGCACTAACTCTTCATAGTAAAAGACACAAAATAATTAAGTTTGGAAATTGAGTTTTCGGGCTGGAACTTTAATATTCTTATGTGGAGATACAGGTCAGAGACAATAGTGACGATGCTGAAGCCCTAATCCCAACATTATGGAGGCGGCTAAAAACTGAACTAAAAAATAATTCCAATGATCATCTACATGTATTATCCTCCATTAACTCTTATCTAATGCCATATGCTAACCCGAAGTTTTCTATACAAGAATGTTTGTTATCATTTAGTGGATATCTTTTATGTGATTGTATTGAAAGATTTGTCGTTTCAAATTCAACTTGGGGATTGCAGTAAGTTATCTTAAAATTTAATTTGTATTTTGTATTCATGTAGTATTAGATGAAACCTCTCCGAATTTAGGATCTAGGACTAGTAACAAGAAGTAGATCGATGATAATGGATCTAATATACAGTTTACCTGATTCATTACATTTAATGTTTGTTATGAACTTAATCTGAATGCGGTTCATTTTTCTCCAGTATCCCTCGGTTCACATTATGTGCTGTAGGCGCTGCTCTTCTTATATCTAGTTTGGTCGTTCTCTCTTGCATCAATCAAGATGAAGCAAGGCACGGTTTTGGCCACGCTGGAGGTACTCCTTCCTTGTTGACAGAATCGTTTTTCTTCACTACTGCTCGGGTTGTATAAAACCCGTGTGCACTAATGTCACGGACTCTTAATTTGTTTCAGGCTTCCTATGTCCATTAATTCCTCTGCTACCTGTCGCTTCCATTCTCATCAACACATACTTGCTGGTGAATCTTGGGTGAGTGTACTTGACACCATTTACCTTGTATCGCTTGTGGTTTAATGGATAGAGCATTTGCATTGTTGGGATTTTGTGACTCGAACCGAGTCTAAGATCGGGTTAAGATGAATCAATAAGATGAGTAAAAAGGTTGGATGCGTGGGGTGCGGAGGCGTCACTGACCAAATGCGCGGGGCGCAGATTTCATTCTGTTTAGGGAGCTCGCGGGTCGTGAGCTTTTGTGCGGGTCGCGAATAGACTGCGGGAAATGAAAACATTCAGTTTTCACATTCTTTTTGACAGTTACTTTTTTGGGTTGGTTAGTCTTAATTCTTTGGTTTGTGTTGGTAGTGGATTTATTAAATTCAACTACTATTATTATGATTAATGAGGTTTTGGTATATAATGCTCAATTTAGTACTAAGAGATTAAGACGTGAGGCAAAAACACAACGTGACAAATTAAGAGAGAAAATTTTGAGAGCCATTGTTGTGGTGTCTCGTATTCATCTTGTAATCTTCCAGTTTATAGTGAAAGTTTATTCTCGGTGCCGGTGGACGTAGCTATCACATTGATAGTGAACCACGTTAAATTTCTCGGTGTGATTTCCTTTATTGTTTGTTTGAATCTTTATTGTTTTATTATTGTTTTTCGATCTCGGCTTCCGCTGTCGCACAACATGCATGTTGAGCAAAAGGTTTAGGGTTCGACTCCTACTAGGTACAAGTATCAGCTGGGGGTTTTTTAACTGCGCGCATCCTCTTTACTTCCTTCTTGAGGGAAATAGGCATGGTTTGTCCGCGTATTGCAGGAAAAAAAAACCCACTTTGACCCTGCCTTATGTGGGATACTGAGAGTGTCCTTTACCTTTACCTATCATTAATTTTAACGTATACTTTTTTCAGTGTTGCAACTTGGGTTCGAGTGCTTGTATGGTTGACAATCGGAGTGGTTATATATGCGCTGTACGGGAGAAACCATAGTTCACTCCGGGGTGCGGTTTATGTGCCTGCAGCGAAGGCAGATATGATCTTCCGCAGTTTGTGCAGTCAAGCCTAGCTTAAGTGCTAACCCATTCACCCTGTTCAGTATGTAGATAACTACTGAATTGTTTTTTCTATATCATTTTCTTATTCCTTCTAACAATATGAAAATAGTGCATATATATAATTCGATTTAAGACATTCTCAAACTTACCAATTCCTGACGTCTTCAATTTTTGAAACTTTTTTGTTTATTTGTGTTTGTGAATTTAGATTGTTCAGCGGGCCGGGCCGGGTTGGGTCAAAATTTAAATGGGCCGGGGCAGGGCGGGTCATGTCAAATTATAAACGGGCCGTGGCGGGTCAAGCCCATTTAAATTCAACCCACTTTGACCCTTTTTTTAAAAAGTTCATAGAATAGGTTTTTTTATTATACTTTATGGCCCATTGGGTCGACCTACTTATGTGAAGTGAAGTATATAATAATATAATTTTAAAAATAAAAAAAAAAGTGGTAAATTTTTTTTTCGCAATTTATATTTATAATTATCCGATCCGACCCGGCCCGACCCTATACGACAAGACCCGTTAATGACCCGCCCCATTATTGACCCGACCCGCTAATGACCCGTTAAAATATGACCCGACCCTTGACTCGTTGGGTCGACCCGCCCCATTGAACACCTCTATAATCCTACGTACACGAACCACAGTACCAGAATTATTTTTTTATTTCGTTATTCTAATGTTACTTCAGAGGTCTTCCACGGACTAGAGGCCCATTTTCAGCCCTAATTCGATCCATTATCAAAATGATTTAGATAGAGAAACTTTTGAAAAAACTGAGCTTATTTTAAAAAATTCTTAAAATAAGTTTCGAAAATTTTAATTTCTAAAATAAGTGTCATCTAGCCCAAAGCTATGGTAGGAATTTTGTTTGTTATTAGTAACAGCGAACAAATAATGATGGCAAATAAAAAGTCAAACAGTCAATCAATCTTTATTTGTTGTAAGTAATAGCGAACGAATAAGGATGACTTTGTTTACTTTTCTTTTAGATACTGAAATAGTTATATATAGCCAAATTAGTCGTTTTATTGGTCATTTTAGTAATATCGAACAATTCTTCTATAAAACAACACCAAATTGTCTAGTGTTATTCTATCTGTACAAAGAATATACAAATCAATTTTGAAGTAAAGATAAAATATCATATCATCATCATACAATCTACTCCCTCCAACTCAACCAAGTTGTCCCATTTCCTTTTATGGACAATTCACTTAAGTTGTCCCATTTTTATTTTTAGCAATGATTTTTTTTTACCTAAATACCCCCACTTAAACTACTCTCAATACCCAATTATTACTTTTACAATTAATTTAATCAATTAAAATACCCAACTACCCCCACTTTTACTACTCCTAATACCCTACTACTACCTGTGCAATTAATTTAATCAATTAAAATATCCACCATTTCACTTTTATAAATCATGCCCAACCCAAATGGGACAACCTGATTGAGTTGGAGGGAGTATTAAAGATAAAGTTTAATTCCACATGGCAGTCTAATGAACATAAGACAAATGGAATAATTTCATTGGTTGTAGTCTACTCACATGGTGGATAAATTGCATCACTATAATTTCTTATCATAAATGGTCTAAGTTTTTTTTTCTTAATCTATCAAACTTGGAAATTATTTCATCAGATGTGGAATAACTTCACGTCGATAGCCATTCAAATATACTTTTCTATTCGAATATATATTATATATGATTTGGATTTTTAAACCGCCACACAATTATTTTTACCATTTTGGTTTCGATAAAAATTTAATACAAATTTTGTCTCTACATGTTAAATACTTTAGCCCCAAACAAAATTTTGGTAGTTTGCGTTTAATTGTGATTGATTCGAATCTTATGAAATTTTAATTAATTAATAATAGAAAAAAATATTGTTAAATATTTTTATAATAATCAACTATGATTGTGATTGTGAAGATATTCAAAATTATGAGTAATATATACAAAGGAGTTAACTCGATATTTTGATTATTAAATCATTAGCATATAGGTTTCAACTTTCATGATCAAAACAGAAAGTATTATTTTCTAATGGGATAATCGTAAGTCCTTATGGATATAAGGCAAATAAACAATTAATACTTCTTTTGTAACCCTAGTTAATCAATCATTGTAACCCTAGTTAAATATTTATTAGTTTCTTTAATTTGTCACTAAATTGTGCTATAAGTTTTTTAATTATTGTTGTGTCAAACGAGAATTTTAACTTATTATATGGTATTTGTACTTCTATATACTAACATACTAAAAAAGAAACAAAAAAAGTATCTTATTTAACATGTGTCAAGTTTTGGTTAAAGTTTTTCCCACGTCATTAATCAGGTTATAATAATCAATTGTATACTAAATTCAATTAATAAAATTAAAATTAATTTTTCATTTCAAAAAAAATTCAGTTAATAAAAAAAAATTCATATTTAGACATACGCCATACTAAAACATCAATCAATCAAATAATCTAAAGGAATATTGTAAAACTCATAAACTAATGTAAGAATATAAAAGAAAAGTATTAGCTAATAAAGTAAGAAAATTTAAGAAGAATATTAAACCTTAACTTGCATATTTTATAAAAATCAGCTAATAAGTTAATGAAAAATATCAAGTTTATTTTAGGATAATACAGTGTAATGTAATCAATTCTAACCTATTTAATAAATTCATTTGGAAAAATTTGAAGAGTTTGATATTTGTCATTTTTCAATTATTTTATTAATATTGTATGATTGTATGATTGTGTTGTATGATTATATGATACGTCAGGGGCAGATCCATTCAAGGGCACCCCTGTCACGTGCCCTGGGGGATTTTAAAAAAAAAATAAAAATTAGTAAACTTGTGTTGCGGGCTGTAGGGTCCGGGTCAGGGATTTAGAGTTTGTTTCACCAATATTAAAAAAGCTACTCTTTTTTCTCTCTCTTCTCTAAATCAAGCAAAACCCTAAAAACTTACAAAACACCGCCGTCGGCCACCTACTCCAGTCGCCGCCATCAGATTGCTGCCGGTCTTCACCTGCAACGTCCGGCCACCAGAAGGCAGAAGTTCAGGCGTCCAGGCAGCGACCCCTGCTCGCGAGTCTCGAGTCTTCACTTGTTGCTCTTCGCTGAAATTCCTTCAATCTTTTCAAGGTTTTTTTTTAATTTTAATACTTATCTTTAAATTTTTTTGTTTCTTTATGTTTTTAAGGTATTGTTAATCTTATTCTTAAAATCTATATGTTCTTATTATGATGTTTTACTTTTTTTTATCTATTTTGATTTTTGAATTTTCTTAAAATGTCATTTTTTCATTGTTTATGTAATTTGAATTAATGAATATATGAATTATTGAATATTTGTTCGTGTTATATGAATGTGTTTGTTATTTTTGAATAATTGAATATTTCCTGATTTTTTTGTTTGTCTCCTTTGAGTAATTGAATATCTAACTTGACTAATTAAATAATTGAACATTTATGAATTATGAATGTGTTTTGATGTTCTTATTATAATGAAGAGAAAACAAGAGACCATTGCTTTTTTTTTTTTTTTGCCAAACATTTGAGTAAAGAAAGTGGAGATAGTTGTAATGGGAGAACAACTGTTGAATGATAGCTTAGTTACATTTGTAGAGAAGGATTTGTTTCTCAATGTTAGTATTGATGCTATTATTCATCGATTTCAAAATGTGAGAACTAGGCAAGAACAATTGTAGTTTGTTTGTTGCTTTATATTTCTTTTTGTTGGACTATATTTTCATTGTAAAGTTGAACAATTTTATTTTGTTCGTAACCTTTTATATTAGTTTGTCTTTATTTTGGAATTATTGCGCGTTTTTGCCGATTTTTTTCCATTCGTTGGTGCCCCAGGAGTCTCAAAGTCCTGGATCCGCCACTGATATGTGATTTTAATAAAAAAAAACATGTCTCTTCGTTTAAAAAGAAATGTTGAATATTGTCACGCTATATTTAATGTCATATTGAATAATTTATATCTTCAAAAGGTGTAAGAATTCTAAATGAACAAAACTTTCCTACACTACTACATCTATTGAAATTTACCTACGTACACTACACCTAATTGATCGGGTTATAATAGTCAATTGATACATTTAATTTAATTACTCGATCAACAAAATTTTACTACACTACTACATCTATTTAAATATTATTTGTGAAATCTCGTCCCTTAAGTCATCAAAAATACACAAAAGCCCTCATGAGTTTAAAAAATTGAGATATTATATAAAAAAAAAGATACACATAAAAGTATATATTCAAAAGATTAAATTGTGATTACTATAAATACTCGATATTAAATGCATAAGAAAATATAAAATAATACGTTTAATTTCTCTTACACGTCAACAAATAACAAATTAATACATGTAAACTAATTTTATTTATAATTGATTAAGATATTATTTTTAAATTTTCCGTGCTCGGCACGGGATTCAAGCTAGTTTATAAATAATCACTTTAAAATTGTAAGTAAAAACTTACTTAACTAAAAAAAATGATCACTTTAAATCTTTGATTGAAAGAAAATAATCGTATTACGATTACAATGGATTATATTAAGATTAGAAGAGATCACTTAAAAAATATATATGTACATCGAACAAACCCAATAATAATAATCAAAGCAATTTTATTTGATTTCTTAAAAAAAAATTTAAAAAAAAAACAATCTTATTTGAGAATTAAAAAAAATTGGGGACGAAGAGGGTATTACTTGTAATTATGGATTCTAAAAAACCATTTGATTTGAGAAATTGGGATTGTAAAGAGCGGCACATTCTAAAATCTTCAAGGGAACCTCTAAGTGGACAACAACCAGTCAACCGCCATTGACGACGGTAAGTTTTTTTCATCCTCCTTCCTTGTGCTCTTTTATTAGGGTTCTAGTTTAGATTGCATCTTTTCTTCTTCTCAACACTTATTTTGAGGGCTTGAAAGGTTCTGATTCTAGCAATCGGAACGTTGCCGCCGGCGATCTGGTTGTCGTTTGCGTACCGTTATGATGCTAACGTCCTGAAATGCCGTTTGGTGCAACGTTTGGCATTTCAGATAACTATAGTCTCGAGCTTCTATGGTGTACTTCTCGCACTCCCAATATTTGATTTTCTTCATTGAATTTCATTTTATCCATTACAACATGGAAAGGTGTTAATTGATAGGAACGAAAATTTATGAAGAAAAACATGTTTTGGGATACGGTTTCATCACCATGGAGTCATTGACATTCGGATGGAGCTTTACGAAGTTCATTATATTACCATTTATTAATGGCTAAACATTAGAGTAATTGATAAAAATAGTCAAATATTAGAATCCTATGTTTTACGAGCCCTTCTACAGTTTGCTATTGCTCGTGTTTGGGCCTTTGTGGTGGTTAATGGGGGAATGATAGGAGTTTCATAGTTTTTAGGCACATTTTCCTTCAAATATCTGTACATCAGTTAATCCTATGTCATTTCTTAATAAAAGTAGTTCATATTGGTTTAGAGCAAGAGTTTTTTGAATTGGATTGATAGTTGTAATTACAATAAGTTTAATGCTTTGAACTATATAATTCCGAAGTTGTCTATCACTTTGTCTTTCTTTTTATATATATAGGGAAACTCAGTTGCGCGCTATTAGGCTATCCTTGTTCCACTAAATGATATCAATATTACATTATAAGCTACTATGATTTTTCATTGTTGCAAACATAACTTGTCAGCTCCGAGTGCTTGTCTTGAGCTTGAAGTGTGTATAGAAGTCTTAATGGTGACCATCTACAAATTTAATTTGGCGAAGAATAGCTTAGTTTTCAATTATTTATTAGATATAACTATGGTTTCTTCTTGGTGTTACTGGTACTTATGGGCGCATGACACATTATCTTTGCTGTAACAGATGAAATTTATGGATTGGTATGTGAAGATTGCAGTGGTTTCTGCCATGATTGGAGCTTCTATGGAGCTTTTCATGATTAAAACTGGTTTCTGTGTGAGAAATCTCCTTTTATTCTCTCTCTCTCTCCTTGGTTTTCTCCAACCTTTTGTTTTCCCACCTCCCAATCCCTTGACAAAATGTGGACTTGTTTTTTATAATTAACAGTTTATTTCGGGTTGTTATGTTTTTGTTGTATATTTTCACTGTACCTTGAAGTCATTTCCATGGACAAAGGTCATATCTTCAGTTCTATGATTTTGGCTATCCATAGGGATATGATCCATGGTGGTAGGATGTGATTTTCAGTATAACATAATCTCGTTGTTACGAAAATTGCAATTGGTAGTCTTTAATCTATATAGATCCTCATATGGAGCTCTAGATCATATTAATATCAAGATAACATAGAGTCATCTTTAGTATCCAAGGCCTTGGCTGTGATACCCTAAATTTAGCTTGAAAAGGGATTGATAGACTACTCATATCAACAAGGTGCATCTTCTTTTCATAGGAGCTTATTTGCTAAGAACTCCACAGTTAAGCGTGCTTGGTGGGGAACAATCTTAGGATGAACGACTTGTGTTGGTCAAAGCGTGCCGGAAAGATTTGGGTTGGTCTGTCGGGTCAGTCTACAGTCTCCATGAGTAGTCATCAGTGGTCCGTTGGATCGGAGTGTTACAAATGGTATTAAAGCAATCTTGCGACCATGGCTGATTGTGTGTTCAGTGCACCTAAGCGGGGGAAAAGATCCTGAAACTACGGTCCAACGAGGATGTTGTATTCCTAAGTGGGGGTGAGTGTGATAACCTAAATTTATCTTGAAAAGGGATTGCTTGACTACTCATATCAACAAGGTCCATTTCATTTTCATGGGAACTCATTTGCTAGAACTTCACAGTTAAGCGTGCTTGATGTGGATTGGGGAGCATCCTTAGGATTGGTGACCTCCTATGAAGATTTTCCGGGCGCGCACGAGTAAGGCCAAAGTGTGCTGGAAAGACTTGTGATGGTCTGTGCGGTCAGTCTATAGTCTCCATGAGTAGTCACCAGTAGTCCTTTGGATCGGGGTGTTACATTGGTCCTTGTCTATTGTAGCAATAACCAAGAATTAGAATTGTTACAACTTATTTAGCTATCCAATCTAATCTTTATTAAAGCCATTTCCTTTCTTGATTACATGGTGCTGTGGATTACAATGTTAGTCATTAAACATGTTGAAAGCCTACCAAAAAGGTAGATACCCTGTGACTTTTTATAGTTCAGCATGGGAATGGACCAGAATGAGGCCCTTTATGCAATGTCTAGCTGTTCCTGCTGCTAAATGTCTGGTTTTTGTTCTAATATTAGCATTATTAATTGTGGAGGCATGGGATGGTTTACATTTTACCTTAGCATAATTTTAGGAAACTATCAATTACTCTAGCTATATAGGTTGTAAGATATTCCACTGATTTATGTTGAAGGAGCAACACGATCAGAAGATCTTGTCATGTGTGAGGCTCACTTTACCCTGATGATCCATGTTTTCTTATAAACCTTGGTACTTCAATTTGACTTGAATGTAATGCTGCATATATATTTCCATCATGAAAAATTGAATGGTCAACACTAAAAAAGTAGCATGGTGAATAGAGAAGCAATTGTGAGCTTGTTGATGGACGTGTTGTGTAAGGTTGAGCCATAATATCACGCCATTACCCCAATACCAAGTTGCTCCCTCATTAGCAGGTTTGGGTAATAGGTGTACTTAACCGTATCCTTGTAATAAAAAAGGTTGAAAAAAATTGACCTTGATTGCAAAAATCAATATGATCCAAAAGTATTCATCCAAGAAATTTAATCACTTTTTCATTCAAAGGCGAATAAGTGAAAATTAATCTCATCAAACAAATTGACCAGCTACAGAAACTTGTGGCTTCAGATGGATTAGTGTTTAGGAGGAAATGTTCGCTCAATTGGAGAATGGAACATTTGAATGTGGAAATGTTGAAAGGTTTACATCTAGGAAAGGAATGAGAAATGTATAAGCTCTAATTGTAGTGCAAAAAACAAGGTTGTATCGTATTGAATCATATTGGACAAATCGTAAAGGTATAAAAAAAACCAGTGTTTAGGATGTTTCAAGGATAATGTGGATTTTTTTTGGCACCTATGATTTGGATAGCTAACTATTCATGCAGACTGCGGAGTTTGGCCAATGCCGTATATGCGCTCCGTAATGGCTTCTGATATTTATTGAAATGAAGAATCTGTTTGTAGCTTGTCTAGCCTCATAAACAATCTTGGAATCTGGTGGTAAATAAATTCTGCATGTAATCACTTATAAACTTCATATCAAGCACCTGTTTTGTCTCTTTTAGGTGCTACCTAGTGAAACTAGGTTGAGATCCTGTCAGTGACTCCAAATTACTGCTTTATCTATCATTGGATATAACAATTCTAAGAATGAAGAGGTGTGACTTAACCGCTCTCCGGAGAAAAAATTTGCACCGGGTGTTACTATTTTCAAAGTTGGAATATATTCTCGATAACATGTGTCCGTTATGGATTACTGGCACTTGACTCCTTTGCTAACTTGTAAAAGCTAGAATTGTATTTAATTCTAAAACATTCATGCAGTACAAGACGGTACCTTTCTGGTTTCTTAACGCTCTACTCATGTGTTTCCTGCAGATGAAAAGGTAACTGTTTTGGAGTCTGAGAAGCGAGCGTGGGAGAATTCACCTGAAGCTGAGGCTATAAGAGAGGCTCTTAATCCTTGGAGAAATATTGATTCCAAAAAAGATAACAGCCAGTAACTTATTTGTTTTCTTCATTGCTTTTCTGGGTAAGTGTACTACCATTGCAAAAGTCGTATTTTTTTTTTTAGTATTTTTAGTGGTGTGTAATTCATTAATAAGCTTGTTTTACCTCCTGCCTCAAGAAATACTTGGGGACCAAAATATTGAGCATAAGATAAATCACTCAACACCTGTTACTATCTCATTTAAATTTAGGAAAATTTTATATTTTAACAATGGCGGAGTTAAGCAATACAATTTTTATGAAGAATTAATAATATAATTTGGAGAGGCCAATAAAAATTTCTTAACATGGCAAAATGTTTTGGGTTGGGGAGGGGTATAGGCCCGTCCAGTGTAGACTAAGCTACGTCATTGCAATTTGCATAACTTTTAACTTTCTTTTTAGTAAAACTTGCAGCATTTATATTATATCAAGTTTTACCATAGCCTAGAAGCTAAGAGGAAAAGGGTTCATGCAATTTTTTTCTTGAGCGAAACCTGTTTCCCATCCATCAATCATGTGAGTTACGGATTTCCCCCCTCTACGTACAAAGCTACATATAAAATCATTAAAATAGGAACACATATAAAAAGCAGTCATATAGAGTATGAACAGGCGCTATTCTTTTTTCTCGCTTTGCAATGGCATCCATCATTGACAGAGAATCTCCTTCCATGTGCTCCTTGTCTACCTCAAATCTTTTGGCTGATTCTAAATCGAAACACATCACAGCTAGCTTAGTTGTTTTCACATTCCAACTTGGAGTACACCTCCTTGTACCATCAAAGAGGACCTTACTAGTGTAATCACAAGCCGCCACCCCCAAGCTACAGGTTATCTGGAGTATGAGCGTCAAAGTTGATTTTAATCAAACCTTCATTGGGAGCACTTCGATTTTGCAATGACAATAAGATATGATTTTAGATACTAAAGACGTTCATCGCATACATTTGGTAGTCCTTCAACATCTTGACATAAGTTGTGGAAAGTTGAAAAAGATTGTATTGAGTGCCCTCCATAATCTCCTTGTTCCTCGTAAACCAGCAACCCCACATTGAGGCATGAATTCCACACCATTTGAAGTAGAATGTGATGAGATATTGGCAAATACTCTCTAGAGCCTCATTACATCTCGAGCATATAGAAGATGAGTGCATATGTCATGGAATCACATATGATTTTAGATACTAAAGACGTTCATCGCATACATTTGGTAGTCCTTCAACATCTTGACATAAGTTGTGGAAAGTTGAAAAAGATTGTATTGAGTGCCCTCCATAATCTCCTTGTTCCTCGTAAACCAGCAACCCCACATTGAGGCATGAATTCCACACCATTTGAAGTAGAATGTGATGAGATATTGGCAAATACTCTCTAGAGCCTCATTACATCTCGAGCATATAGAAGATGAGTGCATATGTCATGGAATCACACAACATTAACTGGGAGCGAGTTCTTACAAGCACGCCAAAGGAAATGTCTCAATTTTGGTGCGCCATTTAAGTTCCAAATTGCCTTCTACAAATTGTTTTTGCCTCCCAAGTCCCCATTCTAAACCAAATTAAAGGCGTTCTTGCACCCTTTAATTTGCCCAAGTTTGATAACTAAAGGTTGGACAATGATGATTTGAACGATTCCACAACAATGCACAGAAATCAACTTCAAGAATCTGATTCTTGTTTCTCCGGCTGATGGACGACTCACCTGTGGGCTCTCGTGACTAGTGGGATATGAAACAATTGCAACTCAAGGGGTGACTATCTTGTGTGCAATGTGATCTTGAATTTGTGTGACTAACAAATTCAATGACTCGAATGTATGACTAACATTCAATCTACAAAACTCAATGTTTTGAAGAAAAAAAAAAACCACAAAAGTGTTTATTTATGAAATATCAAAAACTAAGTTTTCAATGTCTTAGGCCTCCTATTTATAGTTTATGAGACCTTCTAAAATTAGAGCATGCTATTAACAACTCAGCCCAACATAAGAAAGGTGTTCAAAACATCACGTGCTGCCATGTGCACGTTTTAATGCACAAAAAATGAGAAAAATCAGCATGCACAAAGCTGACAGCAATATTGGCGAACAGGTGACCTTCAGCTACATTTCTGGTGGTCTTCCCAATGTTGTTGGAAGGAATCTTGGGTCAAGTAAGCGAGATTCTAGTGTAGAGATTCCATATTTTCTCTTCGTTTCCTCAAAAGACTTTCCATTTGATCTGCACAGGTGCTGCAAGGTCCCCTGGTCAGTGGGTGTGCTCCCGTAGCTGCTGTCAGTTTTATTGAATTTATTTGTCGATCCTATGACCATTAGCTCGATTTTTGGGGGTTCTCCTAAGGTTTTTGGGGATAGTCTTGGGTCTTGATAGTAAGATTCAAGTATAGAGATTCTAGATTTGACCTTGGTGTCCCCAAAGGTGCTCAGATTGATTCGTGAAGATGCCCGCAAGGTGGGCTGCTCAAACAAAATTCGTGGTGGTTCAATTTGACTGTTTATTGATGTTTCTTGGGGTCTTTGATGCATGTGTTGATTTCTAAGCTGTGTATAATCATCACCGTGCTCCATATCTTCTTTTCCTACAATTGAACCATGTGTGCCATGCATATTTGGTTCACATTCAGATCCCAATTATGTGCTCCTAACATTCCCAGCCAATAGTTTAACTTCGCAGAGTAGTTCCCATTCTTGTTGTATCCACAAAACATCATATATTCACCTCTATTCCGTGCTAAGGGTATAGCAAGGATCCCTTGCGCTGTTTCGTTATCAAAAGAGTCCTCAATGTATCAACATTCCACGTCCCACCATCATCGTCCATCCCGAGCTTAAAATCAACCGCATTCTCATGCTACATCTTTGAAACTAAGAGTTTTCCTTCAAGCCTTAACCACTTGTCACTCTTCGCATTGATGGACCATCCTGAGCAACCTTTCCAACCCAGACCTTCTAGTAGAACAACTTTTGCTCCTCACACACTTCTCCATGTAAAACTAGGGTCGAAACTCCTTCTAGCCTCCAACACGACATCATGTTTAAAGAATCGAGCTTTTAGAGTAGCTCTCAGTATTGGGTTTGTGCCCGTATAAAGTCTTCACATTTGTTTTTCCAGAAGGGCTTGATTATAACATTTTAAATCTAAAAAACCCATCCCACCTTGCTTCATTGGAAGATTTAAGTTAGGCTAACTTTTAACTCTTTATTCTCAATTTTATAGTTAGTTTTTTTCCAGAATCTGAACTTCTAATGTATTCTCTTTATTTTACAATATTAGAAATACACGTGGTAACCATGAGGTATTGTGTTTCCCACGTGGTAACCAAATATTTTTAAACATTCACGCGATAATCTTAAGGTTTATCAAATACAACCTCCGTGACTTTTCACCAAAAAAGCATTTGAAAACGTTAATTTAGTATATTGGTTTTGAGATGAGTACATTGAAAATCCCTATTTTTCCAATTCAACTGTCCAAACGTTACATTTTCCCTTTTTTTCTAACTCTAATTTTCCATTTTCTCCAACATTCCTAAATCCCTAACACTAATTCTCCAAATTGGAAACACAAATTCAATAAAATTCATCTCCAAAGATAAGAAATTTGAGCTCTCAACTACAGTGGATGAAGGTCAAAAGTTTCTGCCCCAATTTCGTTTCAGGTGCTCTCTTGAGAGACCGTCTTTTGTAAAGACGATTTTTAAAAGTCCAGCCTAAATCTATATTTAGACTTGTAACAATATAAATTTAGAATTGGACTGGATTTTTGAGAGCCGTCTTTACAAAAGACGGTCTCAAGTAAGAATTTGTGATTTCGTTTAGTTTACCCAAGAATTTTGTTTGTTTTAGCATTTAATAAAGGTGAGTAACTTTAATTTATGAGAATTTCAATTAAATCTTATATCTGCCAATGTTTGTTGTGTACAATTACATTTTCTTACTTTACATAAAACCACTTAATTGTTGCTTTCAAGCGAATTTGAAGTAGAAATTCGAAAAAAAGTTCATTTTCAGCATAATGGTTTGAAGAAGGAATTCTAATTTGATAGAAGGAGAAATGGAAAAACTATGGTTTGAATTTTGGGGAAAAAACGTGATTTATGGAAAGTTTTGAGTTTATGTTTTAGGGGAAATATAAGCTTCTAATGCATCAGCTATAGGTAAAAGGGTTTTATAGGCGTACAACAATCGTTCATCGTCATCGTCGTCGTCATCATCATCATCATCATCATCATCATCCTACCCAGTATATCCCACTCATAGAAAAACTATCGTACAACAATCGTTATCTTTACTAAATAACATTTCCAAACATTTTTAGGGTAAAAAGGTCATGGACATTGGATTGGGTAAACCTAAAGGTTATTTCGTGGATTTTGAAAAAAAAAAAATTAGTTACCACGTGGAAAACCCAATACCTCAAGGTTACCACGTGGAATTTCTCTATTATTAATTACAAAATAAAATTAAAAATAGAAGTGGGTTCATAATGATTTTGCAATTTGTTTTTTTTGTACTCCTATTTTCATTTTTTGTACTAAATGAACCATGTTGTTTTTATTGTAGGTTCGCTTAAGATTAAAAGGAACATAGAAGGCTAGATGATTCTCAAAGTTTTGAAAGTTGCGTTAAGGATGTGTTAACGATTATTTGAAGAAGATTTTACGACTTTGGCTGATTCCTGGTCGGTAGAAATTAGAATATTGTTTGTATTTGGACATAATAATAATAATGTGTTTAATGCACAAGACAAGAGATGTGATTTATAGAACCTAAATGAATAACATTGATGAGACGCACCACAAAGCATTCAAGTAGAATATGTCTATCTTGTAGAGGAGAAATAGAAAGTTTCTTTTGTGGGATATATTATGTTTGATTTATATTGAAAGGAAGGAAAAATTACTTTATAATAATCGAATTTTAATCTTATTTTTAATTAATTATGAATGATCTTAATTTTAGAGTCACTTTCTTAAGAACATTGTTGTCCAAATAATGACTTTTTTTGCAGGTCAACTGCAAAAAATAAGAAAAATTAAATTAAAAATTCGAAAATTATTAAAAATTTAAAGTTAAAATCAAGAAAATAACTTACTTGAGTTCTCTTTTAAATTCTTTTATTTTTAAATGTATTTTATAATTTAATTTTGTTTTTACTTTTATTTTTTTATGCAAAATAATGTAGTGCATTCTTAGCAGACACCTTTTATAATTGAGGTTATTTATCTTGAATTAAAAGTTTGAATTATTATAAAAATTAATTTTGGGTAATTTTTTCTTATTATAATGAAGAAATGATAATAAATGAATGAGGAAGGATAATGAATTAAAGATAATGGTAGGAGCAAGAAGATCTGCCATTGCTTGATGTTTACATGTCGTTTTATGTACTTTCCACTACATTTCCTTTTTTTTGCGTTTCATCTTGTTTTGCATGTTAGAAAAGAAGCGCAAATTTATTTGGACATGAGAACCCAAAGCTGAGAGTTGGTCAAATTTAGAAGGAAAAGGAACTCCAAATAAGAAAATCTTGTCTAGACCTAGTTGGGTATCAAAAATATTCAGAAAATTTGAAATAAATAAGATTATTTATCGAAAAAAAAGCATATAATAAGATCATAATCAAACTTATTCCAAAACTAAGCGTGTAATTCGCAAACCTTAGGTTTGGATTGTTCGCACTTATTAAGTGCGAACAGACTGAAAAAACTGAAACAGGTTGTTCGCTGTTACTTACAGTGAACAACCCGTTTTAGTTCAAAAAGTCAAAATGTCAACAAAAGTCAACTCAATTGGCCACTATTAGTAAGCGCGGCCGATTACTTGGCTGATTTTTGAGCTGTTCGTAGTTACTAAATGCGAACAGACACTTGATTTTTTATGACCAGTTTATTACTGTTCGCACTTAGTAAAGCCCTGAACCTGTGCTCTGCGGTATCAGACGCTTATATTTGGAATTAGTTTGATTATGATCTTAATGTATATTTTTTTTTATATATAATCTTATTTATTTCAAATATTCAAATATTCAAGGGTATTGCACTGCCAAAGAAGCAAAACTTGGAAGAGCTCAAACCTAGTTGCATATTGGAAGAAAATTTGAAACATATAAGCAAAAAAATAAAAAAAAAATCAAAAAAATGGTCAAAATTTGAAACTTTATCCCAAACTAAGCACTTTTTTGACGGAGTTAGATTATTTAACTGTACGCTGTTAATAACAGCGGGCGTTTAAAATAGAAACACAATGGATCGTTGTTACTAACAGCGGGCGATCTATTTGGTAAAAATTCACAGTCAACATTGGCCCGCTGTTAGTAAGAGCGGCCCATTAGCATGCCCGATTCCATATTCTTGAACATTTACCCTATTTATTAATAATTAAATGTATACAAAATGTATATATAATAATAATAATAATAATAATAATAATAATAATAATAATAATAATAATAATAATAATAATAATAATAATATATAACAATTAAATATATATACTAAAGATTATTTACAATTCAATAAATTCAAAACGTGCATAACAAGTTTTCATTCCTCATCCACCCTATCTAATTGTGACGGCCTAGTTTGCCTCTTACGATAGTAAGCGTATGTGGTGTGACGCTCTGGAAAAGGTGGTGATTGGTATTGCACAACAGGTGCCTGTGATGATCCTGCATCGTCATGTGGATATGAGGATACGTCTAGCTCGTCCAAATGCCTCAATGGGGATGCACTCGGCTCCTCATCTGTCTGTTGAGCAGCGGGCTCCTCGACATCAGGAATGAAGTTCTCAAACTGAGAACCCCGAAGAATAGTCTGTGCCATCTCCCTATCGGGGACCTCCTGACTTGTGCGGATCACAGACGCTACTTCTTGTGCCTTTAACAAGAGAAAATAAATGTTTGCAATTAATGTAGAATTTAAATGAATAATAATCGTTTAAGTTCATAAAGTAAATAGTACTTACGAATGCAGTCATCATAGGTGCAGCGGGTGCGTATTGGGCTGCAGCAACAACATGTCGTGGAGTCATCCAACGACGAGTGATCGATAAGAACCATGGTAGATAATCAGGCGTCGTAGGGACACCATTGCCTGGTCGATCGATATACTCTGACGTATGTACTCTTGCCTTTGGTCCCATAACGCGATATGACGCGCATTGATGTCGCTCCAATTCTTCGACACTGGACCCATTCTGTTGGATCGATGAAGATGCGCATCCGTGTTGCACTCTGGAGGAATGCCCTGTACCATACCATACTGGTGCAATACGCGCTCAGGTAGGTGTAGCTCGACAATGTCGAAGCATATAAGTGGTACAACGCTTCTCCAAGTGCCCGCCAACATAACCGAATTCTCAGGCAACGCAGCATATGCCATAGCAGGGTACGGGGCCCAAGAAAACGTTACAAATAAAATTAATTAATTCATCAGAAAGCAAACATAAATATGAACAAAGTGTAAGGAGAGATTTGGATACCTGTTCATCTCTAAGCAGATCTAACTGATTGCGGTAAAAGCCCACACCTTTAGACGTGTGTGTCCGTGTACGCTTATCAAACAACCATCTTGTTCCCCATGGAACATCTTCAGCTGGCTCTTGGGGATGAGCAACAGCACCACGACCAACAGGCCGTAATGGCTGGCCAACCTGTATGTGTTCCCAAGCCCAAAACTATTTACATATAAAGTAAAAAGTTAGAATAATAATCAATTAATTGACTTTAAGTAATTCAACGTGCTTACCTGAAGGAGTACTAGTGGTCTTGAAATCTCCTTCACGTTCTTCTTTGACGCACGACATAGGCTTATATACAAGTACGCTAGTGCCCCAGAACCCCAACTGTATGAACCAATACGCTCCCAGGGCTGATCCAATAGGGTTATATATAGCATCTGGATCTCGTCGCTGCTCTTGTCGGCGAACAAAACAGCACCAATCAAGTAAAATATGTACGCCTTAGCGTACCTCTCAACAGTCACCTCATCCGCATCAACGAGGAGCTCACGGAAGGTTTCAATCACCCATGTAGCCCTCAATGCACTACCTCGACTACGTGGAGGGCGTTGTCCCAATACCCGCTCAACTATGTCTTGCCAGCTATGAAGCTGGTGACCAGCTGTGGAAACGGCATGTCCCTCAATGGGAAGCCGTGAAAGTACAGCGATGTCGAATAAGGTGATCGTTGCCTCACCTAGTGGGAGATGGAAAGTATGTGTCTCTTGGCGCCATCTCTCAACCAACGCCGTGATCATAGCTCGATCAACACAACCATATGCAACTAGATGATAATCGTATAGCCTAGCTCTACGAAGATATGGGATGATACGGTCATCAATCTCCCATGGAGCTGAGTCGGGATGCCTACAGTACAGTGTATCAGTGTCTGAAACCTGGGCATCCCATAAAAATGTGCTCCTATGGTCTTCCTGCAACGTGAGGATGCTAGGGTCACTAGGGTCGGGCGCTGCTGGATCCATGTCTATCTACAAAGCAATGATATTGGTCACTAACAACCTAAATCGATCCTAAAAGTTGTTTTCCATCTTATATTTACTTTATAATGTGTGTTTGTTTTGTGTATTACAATACAACCTTAGTAATGTGTTGTTTGTTAGTTGATAATGTGTGTTTGAGTGATTGAATAACAAACGAAAGTGGCAAGCTAATCAACATAACAAAATTTAATCTAATCAAGGACACACAAGAAATTTAATGGGAAGAACCAAGTGCAATATTATGAATCAACATAACAAAATTTAACCTTAACCAAACTTTCACCACTAAGAACATTGGTGAGTTGAGGAACTTTTTTCGGCATCACACATCATAGAAGCAACAAACTTTCACCATTAAGAGCATAGAAGCAACAAACTTTCACCATTAAGAGCATAGAAGCAACAAACTAAACAGCAGTATAACCAGCAGTATAATTAAGCAAAATTCACTTTCACCATTAAGAGCATAGAAGCAACAAACTAAACAACAAATTGCATCATAATTTAGCTAAAATATACTCCATTAATCTCCAATGATGGCCTTATTTAACTTAACAAACAGCAGTATAACCAACAAACAACAACATATCATGATCTATGCCCTAAAAGATTCACAAAAAAAAAATTGTATTCCTTTGTCCTAAAAATGTCGAAAATAACAATAAAAAGAAAAAAAATTACCTTTACGCAATCCAAGTTTATCCTAAATCAATTAAGATGCCACCAATTAAAAGAAGGAGATGTTTGAGAGATTTGAAGGTTTTTAATGAAGGGAAAATGAAAGGAGATGCGATTTTAGGGCTTGTTAAATTGGGGAAAATGAAAGGAGGAAGTAGCTGTTGAATTTAGAAAACGAAACGCCCGCTCTTCGTAACAGCGGGCCATTACTGACAGTCAAATTCTTAATTACTAAACGCCTGTTGTTATTAAGAGCGGCCCATTAGCTTTCTAACCCCAGACCTTAACTCCGTCAAAAAAGTGCTTAGTTTGGGATAAAGTTTCAAACTTTGACTATTTTTTTATTTATTTTTTTATTTTTTGCTTATATGTTTCAAATTTTCGTATATGGTCAAGTATCCAATCCTAGAACCGATGGGATATTCTTATACATTATTGGATATCCAATAACGCTAGTTTTTTTTATTTAATGCAAGTATGAATACCTAAGTAGGTATTAGGTATTCCTATACTTCACCGAGTATCTAAGCCTATTAGGAGATTTTATCTTATGTTGTATTTCTATGAAAATTTGAAATAAATAAGATTATTTATCAAAAAAAAAGCATACAATAAAATCAAAATCAAACTTATTCCAAAATTAAGTGTGTAAGTCGCAAGACTTAGGTTCGGGCTCTTCGCACTTACTAAGTGCGACAGACTGAAAAACACAAACAGTCTGTTCGCTGTTAGTAACAACGAACATGCTGTTTGTGCTTTTCAGTCTGTTCCCACTTAGTAAGTGGGAACAACTCTTGTCTTAAAATCAGTATTTTAACCCTGTTTGACCAGTTCGCAGTTACTAAGTGCGAATAGACACTTGATTTTTTTTGAGCAGTTTATTACTGTTCGCACTTAGTAAGTGCGAACAGACCCGAACTTGTGCTTTGGGGTATCAGACGCTTATATTTGGAATAAGTTTCATTTGGATCTTGTTGCATGCTTTTCTTTGACTTAGGCTCTTATCTATTTCAAATTTTCGTATTTCTAGAATCCTACTGTCAACCTAAAGTCATTATGATGTTTTCAAAAAAAAAAATTGTATTCATTGTTCATTTTCCTTTTAGTGCTTTATTTATTATTTTTTTTTATTGTTTTCTTATATATATTTAAACTGTTCTAGTATAATTAATTAATCTAGAACTTCTAGATTAATTAATTATAGGGAATAAAGGGTAAACGTAAAACCACTTTAGGAAAAAATTACTAATTTCCGTGGTTAAAAAGTTTTCGATCCCCTAGTTTGTTTGTTTATGGAGTCTTGTTCGTAGTTGTGTTTGTACACAACTTGTTTGTACACAACTTATCTTGATCTTGTGTTGTAGTACATTGTATTATTGAAAATGTGCATAGGTAGAAACATTTGTGTTATACAGTCAAGGCCGTCTCTAAGATTTTTAAGGCCCTAGGCAAAAATCTATATTGGGACCCTTTCATAAATAATATTGAGAAAGATTAAAACTAACTTTTATTAAACTAAGTAAAACAAAATATTTTCATAAGTTATATCACCATTATACTCTCTTTATCACAATGTTATATTGGGTCATCACCAGGGCCAATTCTGATGTTTAATGGGTCCTAGACCAAATTTAAAAAAATAGCCCCTACTAACAAATTTTCTAAAATGTAAAATGAGTTCTTTAAGCTTTTTGTAAATCAAAATCATTTATAGTATTATCAACATTTTCTAAAAATTCTTTTTAAATTGATAATGTATTTGTTGTAAGATCATTCACCCACTTTTGTGAAATGGATGATGTTATCAGTATGTATTTCTTTTTTCCAAAGTTCTAAAATTTCCAAATCATAGTTTCTTTCCAAATTTAAATCTGTAATTTATTAAAAACATAACATGGTATAACCAAACATTAAAACCACAATTGTAATTACGTAAATAATAAATTACAAATCCAATTAAAAAATCAAACATCAAAAACACAATTACAGTAAATTACACCACAAATATATTAAGTATAAACTACAAAATACAATAAAAAAATATACTAAACAAAAACACTAATACTATTATATGATACAGCCAAATCCACATTCCAAATCTCAATTCCTTTAAAAACAATTAGAATAAAAGAATTCAAACATCAAAATTCCTTCAAAAATCCAACTTTGAAAAACCAAAATCTATTAAAAATATTAAATTAGTAGTTTTGTAACATGTTTCTGCAACTATAATTTATGTTCAAGAAGTATCCATTTTTTGATATAGAATGCCATGATTTTACATGAACATTGATGAAATTGATTTGGAAATAATGCAGCCATATAAACTGACGAGAAGGAATTTTTTGAGAGTGAAAATTAATTTAAAATAGAATTTTTGGGAATTGTTAATTGAGTAAATTTGGGGGACTAATTAGCTGAGTAAATTTAGGGAATTAATTATTGTCTATGTTTTTGAAATTGAAAGTGGAGTAAATATGGAGAAGCGGAGAAGCCAGTTGACAACTTTCCTAATCTATTGATATAATAATATTTTTTTTTCTTTTATAATTATTGGCCCCTTTAAATATCAATTTTCTACATTTTAAGATTGGGTCCTGGACGGTGGCCCCTTTGGCCTACCCTCAGGGCTGGCCCTGTATACAGTAGTAATAAATGTATAATAAGAGAATTTGCTATAGTAAAGAATCGTAAAAGTAGTTCAAATTGTGAATTTTGTGGTGGGTTTGTATAAAATAGGAGACATTTTTAACTTTTTAGTAATTGCCGGCCAAGTAGGCATTGCATAGGAGGGGAAGGGGGCATTCGTTGGAAACCAATTGTTGAGCTCAACGATTAATTAAATGCATGGCTGACCGCCAGAGCCAAACGCTGGCGATAGGTTTGACTCTGGCGGCCATGTCGTGCAAACTATCAAAACTTGAAATGTGGCACAAACGGAGATTGCATGGACGTGAAAAGACCTAGCCACAAGTCGTGATACTGGCAAGCCGTGCCGCCTGCCGAAGTCACCTACGTGCTTAACAGCACGTTCTCAAGTATATCTTGTATGAACTTAATTCACGTACATATAGTATGCAGCAATTAAAGTTTAAGGATTGGTGAGCTAGAGCGTGAATATGTGTAATAGAGCGAGGAGTATGAGCTTTTGAATGAAAGATTAAGAATGGGTACAATGTACACAATAAAAATACAATAAACCGCCTAGTGAACCTACCAAAGGGATGAAGTTCAAAACTTAAAAGGTATCCTGTGACTACATATCCATAAGTACTCGACCAAGCCATAATTCTTTGGACTTTATAGGTTATATGCAAAAAATATAGATTACTTCAACCCCTTAATTTCTAACACTAATAATTTTCATCAAAATTTACACTACTAGTTCATTCATATGTTATCTATTATAATAACAATTTTTAGAGTAGTTGAAAGATGTGCATACCTCTTCAAGTTTGGTTGCTTTACCTGCTATGTTGTGTTAGCTCAACAAGAAAAATCAGAGTTTTCACATAGCTGCTAAAAATGGCCAAGATAATATAGGAGTAGATAAGTATATGTTCGGACGACTGAAAATTGAAGCTGAAGAGCTAATCATCACGAAATATAACAAAGGAACCACCCATGGCATTTAGCTGTCATTAGAAGACATATTCGGGTTATACACTAACAGAGGAAAGGATTAGAGAGGAATGCACATCTTTCAACTGTCAGAACAAGCTCTGAATCCTGATTGATGACACAATCAACAGGCCTATCATACTACAATTGTCATAAAGAATGGTTGATTCATAAGCATTAGTTCCATGAAACAATTCAGAGCCAGAGATGATCTTAAATTTGACTCCCACTCATCAAGCAGAGCAATATGATGTGACATCTCATATTGTTCTAGACTTTCCAACCACCATAATCTATATGTTTCATGCCACAGTGAAAATCTTAGAACAAAGCACAAAATCTTCAAGCTACTTAATATGTTAATGCTCCTTACTATCTCCAAAATGTCAAAAGTACAAAATCAAAGCACAAACACTGGAGTCTAACATCTATAAGCTTGATGACAATGCATATCATGCTGAATCCGATTTCCTGCATTATACGAACATTGAAATTTTAAACATCTGAAACATGCTTCAGATATACAAGTCAAGCTAGAGTTAATGACATTAATTAAGACTCTGGGATATGCAATTGACTATAACAAGAAATGGTTTTGTTCGATGAGAATACTCAGAACCGCGATATAGAAAAAAATAATACGCTAGATTGTAATAATGGCAAACCAAAACGGAATATAATCAAAATAGTAAGAAAATCCAGAAACATACCACTTCAGTTGGACTACTGACTGCTATTTGGGGCTTGAGCATATGCAAATCCATCAGTACCAGAAGTTGTAGGATAAGACGTGTTTCCACCGGAAGAAGGAAAGCTTGATGGTGCAGGCATAGACGTACCACCAAAGTTCCCACCAGCAGGAGCACCCTGGAAGCCAGGCTGTGATGTAGTTGGAGGAGTGCCATTAGTAGTAGGAGGTGTTTGTCCTGGTACAGATGTTGAGGCTGTCAAAGGCGGCATTCCAGGAGGACCACTTACTTGGCCTGGTGCAGCAGGAGCACCTGGTTGTCCGGGAATGGGTGCTGTGATTGGAGGAGCTGTCCCATACACTGTAAAAGTTTCAAAGCTTTTTTTAGCCAAGTGTTCAACAGTAAAATGCTTCCTCCATTATGCTGAGATAAAATAACAGCAAAACAAAATTAAACTATAAAAATTAATCTAACTTCTAGCGATAACCAAAAGTAGATTTCTGCCATCTCTATGGCACTGATGCAGAGGCCCACAACATAATTCATGAAAGAACATGAAACTAAAATTTACAACAAAAATAGATTTGTATCATCTCGATTTCCAATGGCTAGAACCATACGCACTCACATGGACCTTAAACTATTAGCTCTAACTGAAACTGTCTCTTGTCCTGATAGCAATCCCAACAAATACAATTAGAAGTGTTCATTCAAGTCATCAGGTCGATTTCAGTTCAAGTGTTTGTCAGTCAAAATTGGATTTTTTTTTTTTTCCGTGTTTGGTTTTACATGATTGTAAATCCATTTTTTATAAAGGGTCAGATCAGGTTCATAACACCTCTAAATACAATCATAAGACAAAAAAAAGTACTTTAAGATAAGTTGAAGGAGTAAGATAGCAGGAAAAGACAAAGTTACTGGTATAATATTTGTGATACTAGATCACAAACAAGTATGATTCCATTAGTCATCTTGTAATCTTCCAGCCCCTCCTTCCACCCCAACAGAATTTCCAGATTCATCCATAGTTATTTGGGTCCAGAAACAAATTGCATAAGTTTCGAACACTCGGGTACATTATAAAAGTCATTTACTTGAGGAAATGCGCATTATCCTAGTTATTATGATTTAAATTATTTTAAATCACATGCACCTGGTCATGAAGATACGCATGGAGCAATTCAAGATAGAGAAGTGGTTATTGGAGTTTTAAAAGCTCTAGAAAAGTTTGGTGAAGAAGAGAACGAAATAAAGCAGCTTCGTAAATAATTGGCCATATTCCAGAAAACAAAAATATTTGAGACCAGAGTTGCTTGAAATGATGCTTCAAGAATGAGTCTCATCTCATGGTGGTCGACAAGCAGACTCCAAAACTTGCTGAGATTGCAGTTGGAGAGTTATCCCAACCTATTAGCTCTTCAGCAGAAAGGGTATGGAGCAGTAAAGCACATACCATAGAGTAAAAATGCGGTATGTAAGCAGTAAAGGGAGTGATTCGCCTATCATAACACCTAAACGGGAGTGATTTAGCATGTCATATAGCCATATACTAACACTAATCCACAGTCTATTATCCTTGGTCACCGCTTAACTTCTACAACGGGCAAAACACATTCTAACACAAATAATTAAAAGGGGTCAATTTAAAAAAATTTACTTGTCTACTTGTGTTTCAATTGTAAGCAATGTCCAACCCGCCAAATCCATGTTGGCTCAAACTTGTATACTACCCACCAAATCCAACTTGGTTGTAACTAGTATGCATGTTGATTACGTAAAGATCAATTGACGTCTTAACATTTAAGAGGTTGGTTCCTACTCCTAGTCTAGGAAACATACCTCCATTGACAATAAAAGAAATTCTAAACAAATGTTAATAGGTTCAAGAGAACTTATCCAACCTTCAAATTTTTTTAGCAATCTGTCATGGACTGACTTATCCATATAGAATGTTAGAAATGGCAGAAAACAAAATATGAGAATGCACCGAGTGTATGACAAAATATAAATGACTAAATGTAGAAATTGAATGTAATTGTAATTGATAACGAAAGATTGAATGTAAACAAGAGTGTTTATAAAAAGTAAACGATAGTTACAAGCAATTCAAGAAGCTTGCGATCTCCTAAATGAGTATAAAACTCAATACCAAGTGTATAATAATTTTCTAGATGCCTTTTTCCCTTTCCCTCCATCTCTATTTATACTAAAAACCCCTCCCTCAAGTAGCTTGCTCCCCAAACTAACAACTAACTAGTAATTATTATAATAGCCTTGATTAATTAGTTAACCCCAAAACCCCATCCATGACATAATCCTCATGAGAGATTCCCCTAAATGAGCTAATTAAACTAGTGAATGTGGAAGCAAGTAAAGCATGTATGCAAACAAGCAAGCAAATATAAGATAGAAAGAAGAATATAGAAGAAATAATGAAGAAAAAGAGGTCAAAAAGCAAAGAGTAAGGTGGCATTTTAACATGCCAATCACAACTAGCAACATATCTTTAAAGAAAACTTCTAATTACATTAATTATATAAACACAAAAACAAATCTCTGATCAAATACAATTAGATTTCTTGAGTACTTGAAGCAATCAGAACATATCCAAGGCTCTTTCTCGTGTTTCGGTATTTTGGGACACAGACAAACAGGGACAGAGGCGGAGACACAGACACAGACACACACAGATAGTATGCTAGAAGAAAAGGACACACATTCTGAACATAGTTCTATGCATATAATTTTGCGACAATGACTTTTTCTTTATTGATAGTAACATGTTATTGTCTTTTGTACTCCATATGATATATTTATCACTTTAGTTAGTCTCAAACTAGTTGGAAATATTGGTTGACGAGTCGGCTGATAGATATTTAAGTTATTTAAAATGCCTTTTATGGAGGTGTTTGTTAAAAATTAATTGTTGGGTATTGGGTATTTATAAGAGAAAAATTGGGCAAAAAGAAAAAAACAATAAAAAAGTGCTATGACCTGGGCTAATTTTGAGAATACAGAATATAGAAAGAGAGCAAGAATGAGTATATCAAGGAAAAGGCTAAAAGATGATTACAATGAGCTGTTTTTCGAGACAACAGGGGGACTCCTTACCTCAAAGGTAAACTTACTAATTTTCACTCATGCTATCATCATTTATTACATTCATATATATAGCTTAGATTTACCCTCCCTTACAGCACGCTGACTCATTCCCTCCCTAGAGTATTCCTTAGTTTGTTATAGCCTGCAAATTGTACTTTGCTTGACAAATCATCATTCTGTTATAACAGATTTGGAAGCTGCTGCTAAAGAAGGTGCTGGACTATGCTGAGCTGGAGTTGTTCATTTCCTCTGATAAGTGATCCAACATTTCACTACATTGAAGGGTATAGCAAAAAGCTAATCCTTGTAGCTTTTCATTTTGGCTTAAAAAACTATTTTTGGCCCTTCTATTTACCAAAAATCAAAAGTCGACTAAAAGCCAATGAAAATTCTATTCACCAAACAGCCCCTTCTATTAAACACTAGATTGTTATCTCTCTTCATTTCATCCATACATTTCTTTCATCTACTTTATTTATCATGTTTCAATTCACTTGCAACTAAATTATGTAAAGTTGAATAAATTGTAAATTCATTTATGCAAACAAGTTGATCACTAGTTGCTTTAGAAGTTTCAGTTAATTGGGTAACATATTTTTGATGAACCCAAAATCGTTAGTAAATTACATTGATGCTTGATTGTGATTTTTTTTTTATTTATTTGGGAAAATGTAAAACATGGTCCATAGTACATCTAGAAGGGTATCGCCGTATGGTTTCGCTTTTCATAATTAAATTAACATTACAATTTTGATTGAAAAATTGTTGAGGAGAGGACATGGCGTACTCAGGCACCCCCTCCACTTCATATATATTACTATCCATGTCAAACTATTTGCACGTACTAATTACTATTCAATGACAAGTGTGCATTCAAAACATCATTCCCATACTATTAAAAGCAACAAGCTTTAGCATTGCAAACCTCAAGCTTACTACGAAAACAAACATAATTTCTTTGTGGTTCCTTAGTGACATCAACAAAAGCACTCACTCTATATATCCAGTATTGAGAAAAGTTGTCACAGTTTATTATTTCAAAGCCAAGAAGTGACATTAAAAATTTTCAAACAAAAGATTGAAGTCACCAAATTAAAGCAAATTGAGCAGTAGTGCACTAACTATGCTGTTATGAACCGACTAATTCACTAAAACAGTAAATTGGAATTGAAAGATTTAAAGGACAAAAAGAGAAATTATACTATAATATTGATGATTAAAAGAAGATTATAAAAGATAGATCAAGCACTTCGAGAAGCTTGAGGTCTCCTAAATGAGTATAAACTCACCCACAATTTCTTAACAATATTCATCATGATAATGACTCCCTAATTCCTCTTATTTATAGGAAAAACTAGCTTATTCCCCAAGTTACTCCTAATATAGTAATTACCTAATTACCCCTTCGTAAACTCATTTTCCCCAATTACCAAGTCATAGCAATACCGGCCGCCTGAAGTTCCACCTTGCCCTCAAGGTGGATAAAAATTTGCTTGGCCTTCCACCGTGAATAAGAAAAATTTCTTCTGAAAATGATTCCTGAAAATCGGTATGTGAATTTGATCTGGAAAATTAAAGTAGTCAAAAATAAAAGATGGAGTAAGAGTATTTTGGAATGGGCTTGAATCCTCAAAGTTTCTTGGGCTCCGTTTTAAAAAAAAACGACAATTCCCAAACCAGATTTGCATCTGTCCTGCTTACAACATTATGGATGACGTCATCAGTGACTTCACCTTTAGAAAACCCTAATCTCACCTCTTCTTCGTTATTTTCCCATCTTTTTCCTCTTGACCCCAAACACACTAACAATCTGATGTTCGTCTCTGTATTACTGCTCAGACCCCTGCCGCCAATACCGCCGGCCAACACCCAGAAATATCCGGTGGTCTTTTCCTCCGTCCAGCCTCCGTAGTCGCCCTTCTTCTCCCCCTTTCTCCTCGTTTCTCCTTGTCCCCCAAACCTTAGAAGTCTAATCTTCAGATCTGTATTACTGCCCCTGCCGCCGCCGACTGTTCTGCCGGTTAACACCCACTTGCTCCGGTGACAGAAACTGCCGGCAGTCACCTTCTCCGCCCCAGCGCCGCCACTAGCCATCTCCTTCAATATTTCTTTTCTCAGAAACCCTAGTTGTTCCCTACTCTTGCTCACTTGTGTTCCCCTTCTTTTTCCACCTATTCTCAAAATTTCAGGCGACATTCCCATCCTCCGCCGACCTCCTGGTCCTCCGCCACTTCCTTCACCACAAATTCCTAGGTGATCTCGCTCAATAGTCCTCCCACGCTGTTGCAAGCGCCCAAACAACCACCTCTTCACAGCCCCACTTACTTTCCTTCTTTTCCTTCTCTTTTTTATTTTCGTTTTTCCGTTTTTCTTATCGGTTTTCTTCCTCCCACGCTGTCGCAGGCGCTTAAGAAACCACCTCGCCTTCCAGCTTTCACCGGGATCCGACCACCTCTTCTTCTTCTTTCTAACTTTTTTCTTTTTGTTGTTTTTCTCTATTGTTATTTTCACTTTCTTCTTGCTGCTTCTATTTCCACTTTCCCTATTTTTCTTACTGTTTTTCTTTTCTTTTCTTTTCTTTCCTTTTGCGGTATCATACACATACCACTTCTGCTCATCTTTTTCTGTTCCTTCTCTATAACTCCGTACTCCATGGGCTGTGTGATCTCTTCAAGATTACTACTCTTCAGATCTGGAATGTGTTGCCCTTCTTCACTTTCTTCCACCTTTGTGGTTTCATGGTATACAATTACCATGAGTTCATCCCTCATTCCTTGATGGAGGATGAGCATTGAATACTCTTTGTGGCTACAATCGTGCCCTGCAAGTTCGATTTCCTCTAACTGTTCATCACAAAACTCACACACTCCCTTTCCCCATTTTTCATAAATTTTCTTTGTAGAAGTTGGTTTGAAGGAGTGAATGACATTTTCTTGGACAGCCTTCTTACACATCTCTAATGGTGAAATTTCAGTCCCAAAACTACCAAAAAATACATCAAGATCAGTTACCTCAGTATTTTCTGGACGTACGCCATCTCCGGCGGTTTTCCGGTCACCGGAATCGTACCGCTCTGATACCATGTTTGTTATGAACCGACTAATTCACTAAAACAGTAAATTGGAATTGAAAGATTTAAAGGACAAAAAGAGAAATTATACTATAATATTGATGATTAAAAGAAGATTACAAAAGATAGATCAAGCACTTCGAGAAGCTTGAGGTCTCCTAAATGAGTATAAACTCACCCACAATTTCTTAACAATATTCATCATGATAATGACTCCCTAATTCCTCTTATTTATAGGAAAAACTAGCTTGATCCCCAAGTTACTCCTAATATAGTAATTACCTAATTACCCCTTCGTAAACTCATTTTCCCCAATTACCAAGTCATAGCATATGCTTCTTTAAACACCTTTCCACACAAAAACACTACCAGCATCAATTCATCATGCACAAGACGCTCATGACTTCAACTTACAGTATAAAAATATAAATATAAGTCATAAAAAAACATGTACAGGGAGCGTATGACTCATCCTACTCAACAAAAAGTCCACCACTAGAGTTTCAGTCCCTGCTCATATTATATATATAAGCTAAACCTAGTATATATGATCCTGCTCATATCCTTAAAAAAGGTACCTTATCTCACATAAAACATTATATCAACAAGATGGATTTTGCAATTGTTAGCTAAAAGTAAGGATAAACCATTCCAATGTGAGGACTTTGGGGATACCAAAATTCAAGGGATATGACAATCAAGGTGTGTAACCGTCTGAGTACATATAAACCTTAAGTACTTTATAGGTGTTTTCTTCAACTTTCAAAGAAGTTGAAGTTGACTAGTGCTGCAATATATCATTATGTATTCCAGTTATCAAAACCACACTCTTGTATACGAAATCAAGTTGTCTAGTTTGATCGATTGAACCAAGTTCAACATGACAAAAGATAACAAAGTACATTTTCAAATATATACATCCGATCAAAAGAAAAACTAATTTTAGGTATAGTGGCTACAGCACTATAGTCCCACTATGTTTTTTACTATTCGAACAGACAACAGTTTCAAATGGCTTATGATCAGTAGTTCAATTCTACATGGTTCCCTAACAATTAAAAAGTAACAATATTTTCACAATTCGTCTGAAATCCTATCAAATCCCATGCAGCTCATTGATCATTTAAGAATAACACACTCTTAACTTAAAAGCATGAACTTACTTGGCATGCCAGGAGGTCTAGGCAATACAGGTAGCCTAATTCCCGGGGCCATTGCAGCATTTGGGGGAACAGCACCTGGAATCGGCAAAGGTGCGGGAAGAATAGGAGGCCTAAGACCTGGTCTCCAGGCCACATATGCAGCACCAATTTGAAATGCACCCTGACCACTAAGATGCTCCTTGATTCTCTGATCAATCAAACTTTGTGTCTGTTGCTCCTCAAATTGCTGATAGTAACTCCGCACATTTGCCTGAGATAAAAGATAAATAATCATGACAAAGCAATCTAGACAAGGACAAAAGTAAAAAGGATCCTCAACTGAGTTTTTTTGTTGAAAATACATTTTGAATCTGTGTAATGAGGCAATAGCTTACCTTATGTTTATAACCTGCATTATGCTGCTTCCTCACAGATGGCTGAAAAAAAATTAGGTAAGTCAGAAAATCATACAAGTAGAAAGTCAAATCCAGAACAATTTGCATACAAAAGATAACATCAACAGACAGGTTCATAAAAAGAAATAATTAGTCAAATAATACACTGAAAAGACACAAGGTTGATACAACTCTCTCATAACTTACCACTAAAAACATGGCTCCATAACAATGGGCAAACACAAAAACCAAGTAAATACTGTATATACTCACGCAATAGTATATGTTATGATAATCGCAATTTCATTCAAACTTGCATAACTGAAAATAGACAATCATGAATCATCTGCAACTCGTAAAGTATCATTCTCCCAAAAAAATAACATATTCCAATCCGAAAAAACGCAGCCATACTAATATAAATCATTTTTTTACTTCAAACATCAAACATAACACAGAATTCAAACAAGAAACAATCAATCATGTTATTGACAAGAAAAATCCTTACAGAATCATGTGTCAAGTAAGTATCGCAGTAATCACAATAATACCTGCAGAGACAAAAAAAAATAAAAATAAAAAAATGAGTTGAAGAATTCTGGACAAAAACCCGAAAATTGATTAAAACAATGTGTATCATACCTAGGCATTGTGTAGAAGCTGCTACTGCTACGTTTAACTTCAAACCTCGATTGATGCACTATAATCGATCGAAAAAGCGTTGTTAGGTTTGTTTTGTGGAAGAAGTTTCAAACCCTAATTTAATTTGGAAACGAATAAGAGGCGAATAAAAGCTATAGCTAAAAGGTTAAAGAATGAGAGAATGCATAACAAAAAACGTTAATCAGAGATTGGAAAAGGTGAAACCTAGTAAATACTGTCGCCGTCCGTTGCTATGGGTGGTGCAGTGGGCGTGGTGGCTCCGTCGACCGTTGCAGCCTCGCACCAGGAGTCACTCTAGAAGTTACTCTATTATGCGCTACTTTAATTCCGTCGACCAAGGAGTAGAGCACAAACTATTTCAAAATCCGAAAATCCGATGATTCGATTTTATATCTTAGTTAGGATAGGATATACTTCCTCCGTTCCATAATACTCGCTACATTTTTCATTTTGGGAAATTTCATATTAATTGTTACATTTCCTTTTTAGTAAAAAACCAATCATTTAAAGTTATTGCTATTCCTATTTTTATCATACTCTATATCTAATTAGTCCTATTTTTCTTTTTCATTTTTCAACAAGTAATATTAAAAAATTCCAAAAAAGCAACTTTCCACATATTGCTTATCATTGCACATCTTTATGCCCATGCTATAGTAGCAAGTAAATCAGAACGGAGGAAGTATGACTCAAATTCTAGTTTGAATTTGATATCGGATTCGACATTTTGAATATCCAATATGAATATTGATAATAAATTTTTGAGATTTGGGTATCTGTATACATTTTTTAATAATAGGATATTCAACATCATTTCGGATAATCAGATATCCGACATTATTTCGGATACTTGGATATTCAACATCATTTCAGATATTCGGATATTCGACATCTTGTTGAATAGTCAGATATTAGATATTGGATAACCGCATATATTTAAGTGAATTCGTATTCACGCAAATTAAGAAGTAATAACTAAAATTATACTATATTTTCTTTAAAAAAAAATCACTTTGACTAAATTCGAATGTTAGACATTTGAAGTCTGATTTGATTTTCTCAACTTATCCCAATTGGCATCAGAGATTGGATATGTGGGATATTCGATCTGAATATTTTCAGATTTCGAATTCGGATACTTAACTCGGATTGAATTATATCGGATATTTGATTTGATTGCGTATTACAAATCGAATTTTCGATTTTACTTATCGCAACAAATAGCCATCCTAGTATTTCGATATATAATTGAGTTCGAGTGGTAAAGGTAACGAACAATCTGTACTTATACCCCTCTAAAGAAAGACCTAGAGAAAAGTGGTAAAAATTACCCAAAACAAAAAGCCTTGTTCAAGTGCTTAGAGAGACAAATGAGTGGCACATGTCCTCATAAGAAAAGGTACCTACAAAAATCAAAACTAGGATTGAGAAAATAAATAAGGCAAAGAAAGAAAGGAAACTATTACCGGACAATATAACTGAAGGAAACTATTATTAGTGTAAGACATGGATCAAACTTCTCCTATCTCTAGTCAGGTCTTCAGAGAAATGCAATTTAGTGAAGTCGTTTTTAATTTGCATATCTCATGCTTTCAAAAGTCTTCCTCAACTTCTCTTACCTTCCACTATGATGCTTTCTATCCTTTTCACTAGAATATAGACCATATTTCTTTGCACATGGTCAAACCATCTCAATCTATTTCTACGCATCTTTGTGGATAATTTAGCAACCCCTAGACTCTCAATAAACTCTTGGTTTATGATTCGATCCATCATTGTGTTACCGTACATCTACCTCAACGTACTTCTTCTACTTCTTAACGCGTCAACACTCTGTTCCATAAAGAAATGCATGCCCATTGACACCTCAATATAATTTACCTTTAAGTCTAATCGAAAACTTCTTAGCACATAGCATCCTAGTGGCCGCTTGCCACTTACGTCATCTCTTTTGTATATGTAACATTTTCATCAATCTCCACATTACTCCGAATAATCGACCCTAAATACTTGAACTTGATCATACTCACAACATCTTCTTAAATGATCATCTATGGCTCATCAACTTGCTTTGTGCACTAAAATCGCACCTTAAATATTTTGTTTTTGTATGGCTTACATGCAACCCCTTTCCTTCTAAAACCTCCCTTTATTCCTATAATTTAGTAGTAACCTCCTCATTAAAATTCTGCTACCAATACAATATCATCAGCAAATTAATATCGTACACCAAGGCACAGTTTCCCATATAGATTTGGAAAGCTCATCCATAATGATTGCAAAAAAGGAAAGGCTTACTATTGATCCCTATTGTAAACTCACTCTAGCAAGGAACGACTGTGTAATCCCAATAAGTGTCTACTTGTTCGTTGATTCTCCATCACACATGTCTTGACTCTTGTCTAACCTCAATATGGCTAGGGAAATACTCAAACTTGATCTTACTCACAACATCTTCTCCAATGATCATCAATGGCTCATCAACTTGCTTTGTGCCACTAAATTGCACCTCAAATATTTTGTTTTTGTATAGCTTACATGCAAGTTGCAACCCCTTAGCCTTGAGGCTCTCTTATATGATGCATCATATTATGCTGTCATAAGCCTTCATTTTATTGATGGACTCTTTATACAAAGGCTCTCTTTATACATGCAAGTTGCAACCCCTTAGCCTTGAGGCTCTCTTTATACAGTTAATGCGTCATATATATATCAAGAGCATGCAGGGGCGGATCTAGAAATAAATCAAATGCTGTCGATAACGATAACATTAAAAAAAAATGCATCAACGTTTTAATTAGGGTAATTGACTCTGTCGAGTTTTCATATTCTAAAAACGACGCATAATTTGCCCTATAATGACTTGAAGTTTCATTATCAGTTGCAAACAAGTAACAACACCAACAAAAACAAGCATTATCTTTGAATGAACAAATTAACAAATTAACACAAACCAAAAATAAACCAAAAACACAATCATTTGAAATACCTATCCGTTTCTAACAAATTAACACAAACCAAAAATAAAAAATCGTGAATGAACAAACTACAAAGAATGTCAAGAAATAATGTTTAACCCTAAATTGATTAACCCTAAATTAATTCATGAATGAACAAAGAATGTAAAGAAACAATGTTTAACAAATTAACAATCAACACAAACCAAAAATAAAAGATCAAATTAAGTAATTAACTCAAATACTCAATGAAAAAATCAGAAAAATAATTGCAGAGTCATGAGTGAGTGAAGACCTGCAACACCACGCGTGACGCGTTCACGCCTGCGACCTGCACAGTGAAGGATGTTCTGGACCTTCCGGTGGCGCCTTGCCGGAGTGAAGGAGGAGAGGAGCTGAGGAGGTCGTGCGTCTCAGATCTGGGAAGTGGGAAAGGTCGTGGGTTTTCGAAATGGGGAAGCAGAAATGCAGTTTTGAAATGGGGGAATGGGTTTTAGAAAAAAAAAATCTTTTTTTTTTTTTTTGAAATTGAAAAAAAAAATCTTAAAATTTGTTGTTATGAGGAATTAAACCTGAGTATATGTTGTCAAATACCAAAGGGAAATTATCATTGGTGCCCCTGTGTTTTGGCCTTTTATCAATGGTCTACAATCTTTTTTTTTTCCAATGGCACCCCTGACGTTTAGGGTAAGTAACAACCGTGACCTTTTCAAGTTTTTTCCGTTAAAAATCCGTTAAGTTTATGATTTTAACTTAACTAGGGTTAGTTCTCTTCTTCTTCTTCTTGTTCTTCTTCCATGGCTGCCTTCTTCCATTTGCAAATTCTTCCCTTGTTTTCATTCAACAAATTAGAAAAGAAACTTCATCTTCTTCCCTTATGTAATACCAAAATTACAATCCAACTTTCAGAAACTCTTAAAATTAATGAATAGTTTTTCCCATAAAAACCTGGAATCAAAATGAAAATAAGGGTAAAGAAGCAACAAGAAGAAGAACAAGAGAACTAACCCTGCTAATATCAACCAAATAATCCAAAATCCTTATAAGCTCATCAGCATTCTTACAAGCTTTAACAGTCAAAATAATCAAATGATTGGCATCATTGTGATTCCAATCTATAGTAAGCCTATCTAGCATAGAAAAACAACAATTGAAATCATGTTCATAAAAGGGTCTTTTAGAAACCCAATAAAAAAACTGCAAAACTGATCCAGTATCCATATGGGTATTGATGATTCTTTCAACAACACGAGGGGTTAATTTGGGGCTCAAATTAATCAATTCAGAGCTACATTTCCATCGATGATCACGTAAAATTTCACAAACCCTTAAAACTAACGCATCTTTAGAGTGTTGCAGTGACCCAAGACTAGATTTAATGGAAGAAATACTAGATTTTGATGAAAATGGATGAAAATAGACAGTACCCAATAGAGAATAAACCTTAAAAAGCTGTAAAAAATATGGGGTTTTCAGGAGTTTTACCATTTTAATCGGTTGAAAACAGATGAACCCTAGAACAGCAGATTTCACAGAATCTGAAAAAGGGTACAAACAATTTCTTCTCTAATTGCATTTAGGTGTATTGATTGATGGGATTGTAAGTTCTATGAGATGGCGATTGAGATTTGAGATTGTATTAATGGCGGATAAAGAGCAAAAAGGCTATTGAAAACAAGGGAAGAATTTGCAAATGGAAGAAGAAGGCAGCCATGGAAGAAGAACAAGAAGAAGAAGAAGAGAATTAACCCTAGTTAAGTTAAAATCATAAACTTAACGGATTTTTAACGGAAAAAACTTGAAAAGGTCACGGTTGTTACTTACCCTAAACGTCAGGGGTGCCATTGGAAAAAAAAAAGATTGTAGACCATTGATAAAAGGCCAAAACACAGGGGCACCAATGATAATTTCCCAATACCAAAACACTTACCAACTGAGACACTTTCAACATCAACATATAACAACAATTAAGCATCTATATAAGTCAAATGCTGTCAATTGACAGCATTGACTTGATATAGATCCGCCCCTGAGAGCATGATGTGCACCTTCAACCGCTTTTCCAAGGCCTCCCGGCCTAGAGGCCAATACTAATAAAAACAATGTATACATGTTAGGGGTTGATAATCAATGCAAAGAGAGGATCTTGAATTTCCTCCAAATGGAAGAAGGTGATTTTCCATTCCGCTACCTAGGGGTTCCCCTCCACTCCAAAAAGCTGAATACTAGAGATTGTAGGCCTCTAGTTGATAAAATTATTGGTAGAATAGGCTTTTGGTCTTCTCGCCTCCTATCTTATATAAGTAGAATCCAGCTTGTTCGCAGTGTGATCAGGGGGATGCAAAACTTCTGGGCTCAAATTTTTTGCCTCCCAAAAAAGCTAATCAAGATGGTGGAGAATGTGCGTCGATCCTTTATCTTGACCGGAAATGAGGGCTTATCTAGGAAAGATGCAGTATCATGGAATCAAATGGTCCTCCTTTACTCCAAAGGGGGTCTTAACCTGAGAGATATGTACTTATGGAACAAAGCGGCTATCCTCAAGCACCTTTAGAACCTCGCGCAACGCAAGGAGAATTTGTGGGTTTAATGGGTTCATAGCTACTATCTGAAATCTCAAGAGATACACAACGTCAATCCCTCTATACATGCATCATGGGGTTTCAAGAAGATCATCAAGTAGAGGGAGCTAGTGGAGAAACTAGGAGGATGGGCGAACATCACGACAGGAAATACACACTCTATCGGCAGGGTGTATGATTTACTTATAGCTGAAGAGCCTAAAGTTAGATGGGGGAACCTCATGATCAAGAATGTTGCTAGTCCAAGCGCGAGATTCATCACTTGGCTTGCGGTCCAGAATAGGCTGGCTACTAAAGATAGAATAGGGAAATGGATGAACTTGGTAGATGAAAACTGCGCTATGTGAGATGGCCCCACCGAAACGGTCAGCCACCTGTTTTTTTGAGTGCCCGTACGTTCAAGAGATCAGAACCAGGTTGTTTAATTTCCTGCTTTGTTGCCTTGATGGTCCCAACTTCCACGAGGAAATTCTTCTTATGAGCAAGATCAACAGGAAAAAGACAGATCGAGCAAAACTGATAGTTGTCTATGGACAGAGATGATTTACAGTATATGGAAGCAACGAAACATCAAAATTTTTGATAACCACACTCATAGTAGAAAG